>JBAMBS010000420.1:0-170702 GCA_037044455.1 Zygothrica quintamaculata | reverse complement strand
TGTACACTTGAGCCAATTTGCAATTAGGCCAACTAAAATTGAATCAATACATTCGCACTGCGAATGTATTGAAAAGGCACAGGAGCAACTTTTAATGAGCCAAGCGAATGCAGCAGAAATTGAAGTGAAAACTTTCAAATGCTCGAAGTCGAAATGCAAATACTCTACAGGGAACAATAAATCATATCATAAATAAATTTCTACTAAAACAAATATATATTATGTTGGTTTCAGAGTTGAGTAAACTCTGTTTCAAATACTTTGAAGCTGGCAGCGCTTAGATGAAATTTGTAAGACTCTGCGAGGAGGTGAGGCAAAAGAATGCGAGAATGCAAAAATCTTCATTTCATTTGCTTGCTAAGTTGGAGAACAAGTCGAAAGTTTTTAGTTATAAGTTTTATTTTTATTTTGGCATTGTTTAAGAACTCGCAGAACTCTTGCATAATTTGGGTTAAGTGAAAGTGCAATTTGGCCAAAAAGCGCGCAAGGTTTTAGTTTGTTTTTATTTGGAGTTAAGGTCAATTGTTGTTCTTGTTGTTGCTGTTGATGTTGGTGTTGTTGTTGAATTGGCATTGTGGCAGTCGTTAAAATACTCAGGTTGTTGGCTCTTAACATGGCCGCAACAACAATGCCTAATGAGCCAATAAATTAAGTTAAAATGCACAAACAACACGAACAGATTTGTATGCCGAATGATGCACTAAAAGCATAAAACTCTTCCAAGTAGCTGCAACTCTTTGCCTGAATTTGAAGAGATTCTCATTTTTATGGCATGGCCCTAAACAAATTCTGTTTTGGTTTTTAATTAAGGCACAGCAACAGCAACAGCAACAGCAACAAAACACAAACACAAATACAAAGAATATAATAAAACATGAACCAAAAAATAAAACGAAAACCATTTTGGGATCATTCTACCAACGGCAACAGCAACGGCATTTAAAGGGAGTTCCATTGATCTTTTGTTTGGAGTCTTGGAGTTTTTTATGATGCCATCTGCTTGGATTTGTTGCTGCCGTTGATATATGATAGGGTTTGGTCAACATTTTAAGACCATGTCTAGTAATGCCCGCCAGGCACCATATATTGATGGTTACTGGGTGTGCGAGATCTTGTCTAGACTTCAAGTTAACATTTATGACAGCTTTTCAGCTCAGACAAGTGCACAAAAGATGTTGTATGAATAATAAATGATTCAATGATTGTAAATGAATATTGTTTAAAGTTTTCTATTTTGTTAACAAGCAAATTATATTAAAATTAATAATTGTTGCTTTTTATTTATATTTAAGCGGCTTATGCCTAATGTTTCCCCAGCTGAAATGTTTACGTTTAGAACAAACTTCTTTGCAAGTGGTAAAAAAGTAATTAATGACTTGGACTAAAAGTCTCTGCATGTTGCCCAAATTGTGGCAGAAATTGGATCAAGAAAAAGAAAAAATATATCATGGAAACATTGAGAAGGTATCGCAAAGTCACAAAAAAAGTATAAGTATTGTTTTCTGCCTTCACCTCGGCCTTCAACACCCAAGCTCAATTACATATGAACAGTTCCAGCTGGCAGCTGCCAACTGCCAACCGGCAACTGGCAGCAGTTAGCCAACTCCCTGTCAGAGGCCCCAGCCACAGCATTAAGACAAGTTTGTGGTGTTTCATTGATCCTCAGCAAGCAAGCACCAGTTGCTGGTTTGTGCAAATCATGCACAGTAACAGCAACATAAGCAACAACAACAACAACACTAAGTTGCAACTATTCCTGGGGGCAATGTGGACATTTTGGACACAGTCGTTTGGGTGATTTGCGGCTATAGTCATGCACCTCCTGCCAGGCAGCCCGATATGCTCAGCTGTGCTACCACCGACACCACAAGCTCCATCTTGAGCGCCACATGCAAAAATCACTTGTCAGGCTTAACAAGTCACGTGATGGATGCATTTCTCGTGTAGTTGGCAGTGGGCACCCTCCGGGTAAGTCCACCTGCCTCCCATAAGAGTGTGCGGCATGGAAATTGGCAGCAAGACTCCAAGAAAATCTGTCAGACTACTCTACTTTATTTTACTTTACACTTTTTCTTTTTATCTCTCTCTCACTCACAATCTCTATCTCTCTCTTTGTTCTGTGTGCCTGTCACTGGCGTAATTGATTTCGGCGATAATTGATTTGATTTTTGCATCGAGAGAAAACGCTGATTTTTCAGAATGCGCTCATAAACGTGCCACATCAGCATCGTATAGAGGACAATTCAACGCCCATACCCATATTTGTTGCCCCCCTAGATTGTTAGTTGCAACTTGAAATCAGAGCCATCTATCGATGGCAGCATTTCTGTCGCTTTATGGTCGCCGGGTTTACGGGCTCGACCCCCAGCAGAGAGTTATTGCTGCGAGTGAAAATGAAAAGTCAGTCAGCAAATTGGGTCAGCGCCATGAAAACTTGACACACAAAAGAGAAAAAGGATGCAGGATGTTGGCTGCTGTATGCTACATTGAGAATGAAGAATGTGGAATGGTGATCCGAATGGAAACCAATGGAGGCAGCAGTAACTTTTACAGCTTGCCAATTTTTGCCATGTTACCAAGTTGCAAGTTGCAAGTTGCAAGTCGCCTCAACGACAACAAATGTAACAGCAACCAACGTCATTCCCTCACTCTCACTGTCACTCTCACTCTTATTACTATCTCTACTCATCTCTTTCTTTATCTCTCTCTCATTTTAGTTTTCTCTACTCTGTAATTGTTTTAAATTAATTTCTCAAATGCGAAACTTTTAATTGTTATCGAAACGAGAATTCAATGCTCATTGCCAAAGCTACAACCAAGGGGCTTGCCGAGGGGAAACACTGCACAGGGAGAGCAGTGCCAGCATCGCCAGCTAATTGAAAACTTGAACTTTCCAAATGAATGAAACGATTGCAGCAAAAACTCATAATTAGAAATCATTGCATAGTCTTTTTTAGTAAATTGTAATTAGAAAGAGTTTCACATCTGACGATGAAGATAAAGATGATTATGAAGATGATAATGATTCGAATGATGTCCTGGAAACTATAATACATGCAATTGTTTATGAACTAAGTTTCAGGATATACTGTGTCTGTTTATTGACAACAGCTTTAAGATTTAAACAAAATACTTTTGAATAACAAATTGTTTGCTTTTGTCTACATGTTTTGCCTATAGATTGGCAGCCCTGTCTTTAGTCAGAGTTGTCGCTTATACCAACTTAAGAGTTGCTTTAATTTACACTCGAGTTACTTGACACTGTTGCATTTGTCTGTCAACTACAGTTGCTTTTGTCTCAAACAGTTTTATTTTTTAATTTTTTTTTTTGGTATATTCAACTGTTATGCAAACTTCAAAAATTCTGTCATGACCATAAGATTCGTTTCGATTACAAATCGGTAGACGTGACCGGCATTTTGACTGGGAGGATACTTTGGTATCAGATGTGCGGACAGACGCACTTTCTGCTACTGCTTGGGCCAGTAAATATATGTATATATATATATATGTATACAGAATAGAGGGAAAATAAAAATCTGCTTTCATTTGAGATTTGCATTTCAATTTCAATTTCGCGCGTAGCGACATTTTTTTTCAGGTCTCATGACCCACGGATTCAACAGATTTCCAGGATCTCTTCACGTTCTGCACTTGATTTCAATTGAGTGCGAAGCAATTCCATAAACTGAATCTGAATAAAATTCCTAACAAAAATTTCTGACAAAACTTTATGCTATGTTTTAAGAGTATTATTTAAATTAGCAAAGTTAAAATTAAAAATTTTTACCAGTAGAATTTGCTTCAACTACAACTAAAATATTATTTTCAATTATTCAAATATTATTAACATTAAGCAGTAAAAAACAAATTATAAATTTTTACTTAAATATTTGTATATACTATATATACTATATATACTATTAGTTAAATATTTATATAAATATATTCATACATATTTTTAATTAGTTTTAAAGTTGTAGTTGCTTTTAAAGCTAGACAAAAAAGAAGTTAAATAATTTCCATTTTAATATTTACCATTTAAATTTAGTTGATTTTCTTGAAGTTTTTCCATTTGCTAGTTACACAGCTGTTAATTGCTGACAATTGTTCTGAGCCCATTTCACCTGCTACTCAAGTGTTCTCTCTGTCTCTCTCTCTCTCTCTATCTATCTCTTTCTCTGTGTCTTTAAGTCCACTTTTCAGCTTATTAACTTCTACTGCACTTTACGTTTGCACTCAATTAAAATTGGCATAGAATTGTGAGCTTTACATTTGATGTGCTTCTTCTTGAAATCTTGATACATACTATAAGCTCTTCTTCTATTCATTATATTTCTCTATCTCTCTAACTGTATTTCTGTCTTTGTCTACATTTCATTTTCAAACTTCTTTTCTTTTCATTCTTAGATATTTATTTCTATTCCGCCTTTTCAGTCTTTCATCTGTTATACAATTTGTGCTCATTCATTGCTCGCGGCTTGAGCCTAAAAATGGCTTCCTCTTTTATAGAAGCAAACCAGAAGAACTTTTAGCTAATTTCATGGAATTGTTTGGACATTGTGAAGTCCACAGCGTTGTGCAAGATGGTTGGAGAATAAGGATGTGCAAAGTTAGGGGGGTGGGAAGAGGAAGGTGTATAGAAACAAGGCAAAATAAGGGACAGGCAACAGCTGCAAATGCAACTTTTACACATTCTATGCAATTTGGCTTGGCTCACATTTCATCCTCCACCAACAACACCAACACCAACAGCAACATCATTCCCATTTCCATTTATATACTTGAGCCACCTCCCACTCACAATGTCCATTCTATCTGCCACAGCCTCAGCCTGAGAATCAGCATCAGCAACAGCCTCAGTCTCTCTGTCACTGCTGCCACTATCCGCTTTGCATTCATATTTAAAGCACAGAGTGAGGCCGTTTCCCATTCAGCGCCGCTTTTCAAAACGTAAAATTTCTAATTTTATTTGCCCAGGCATAGTACAAAAGCATCCTGGCGTGCACTTATTATCCTGTGCGTGCGTTCCTTTCCACCCACCCTCAGCTTGCAACGCCTCTGCTGTCCCATAGCTCCTACGGATTTCGCCGCTGCCCAACTGGGCTTTACACGACCCTGGGCATGGGACGTCTGCTGGGCATTGCTTTTAATGCCTATTAAGCCCAGCAATTAGTGAAGTATTGGTCTATGAATGAATCCATGAATATAGGGATGTACAGCAGGGAGTGTACCATAGTTTGATTTATAGACAAGTAGTATTGCAAATAATTCCACAAATTGCCAGAATTTAAAACAAAAGCTATATACTTGCAATATGTTCAATGTATCCAAACATCCTTTATTCATTAGTCCTCAAATGAATCATAACTAAACCGATTATGAATACCATTCGAACGAGAGAAAATCAGAGTACTAGCCTTGTTTGTTTATTATTCAGTTATTAAAAGTCTACCAGAGCTTTGATATTGCTCTTCAACATGCCCCCCCAACCCGCTAAAGAGAAATGCCCTCACTACCTTTTAAAGCTTACCTTTGGCATATATAAGGGGAAGGTACAGTTGGAGTCAAAAGGGTAGGCAAGTTGTTGCTTTGTTGCGTTCATTGTTGTTGAATTTTTTGGTATTTTGCACGAAACAGAGACCAAAGAGAGGCACCCAAGCCACGAGGTTGTGCACAGCTGCTGGTGCAGTTGGTAAAGAGCCTTCTTCATGGTATTTTTTGGGAGGGGGCATGGCAGTGCATCAAAGCGACCACAGCTAGGCAGGAGCATAACCAGTGGCACTGTCGGTGGCAATTGTGCTCGTTCCTCGAAGTTTCAGTGGCAGTGGCAGTGGCAGTGGCAGAGAGTAGTGGTAGATGGAGAGTCACGGAGCCACGCACGCTGCTTATTAAGTTTGTTTATTTTTTGATTAAGCGAATTTACGGAGCGCACTACGAAACCCGGAACCGGCCAGGGCCACGTGCTCCCCAGCAAGCTGAACCAGCCTGTAAAGAATTTTTTGAAAATGGAAATGGAAAATGAAAAAAAGCAAACTGAAATGAAATATACAAAAAGTAAATGTAGACCTGCACGCTTGAAAAATGATTTTTGGCAATTAGCAAGGCAGGCGGCCAAGCGGTTGGTGAAGGAACAACAAAAAAAACGTGAAATAAATTTTTGCTTCCCATTTCGAAGGACACGCGCGTGCTTTATTATCCTGTGCTGCAACCTGAGGGAACCATGTCTACGAGTATATAATATATAAATATATATATGTATATATATCGCCGTTGCATATTTGCCACCTTCCCACTACTTGTCCTGCCCTCACATCTCAAACTTAAACTTACTGCCGCGTGCTGGTGCGTGCGTCCACGCCCAGTGCACCAGTACAACGCCCACTTACCGTTCGGTCTGCATAATAATGTTATTAAATTAAATATTTGCTTTAGGGTATAAAATTTCATAATTTAATTAATTTTTTTTCTTCCTTCACATCACATCAACTCATCGGTTGCGTCTTGAAAAAATATTGAATTTTACGCTTGTTTTTTGATAAATGATTACCATGGTTGCAGCTTGAGGGTTGAGGGTTGAGGGTTGCGGGTTTCACTGCATCCCACTAATACACTCTAACAGGGAGGAAGGTGTATACAGCTTATGTTGTTACTGGTGCTGCTGGTGTATGGCTTGTAATTCAGCTTGTGGGTGAATCAACTGCTCCAAGGAAACCCGATAAATAGTGGTGGAACTGAGGACGCAGCTGGGATTGACTTGATGCCCTAAAAGGTTTGTTTCATCAAATGCTAATGAAGGGTAATAATATTTTGTTAACCTTTTTCCATATAACAACAAAAAGGTGCTCTGACACATGCCCAGGGCAACGTGAAAGGATTCTTAAAAGGAAACAAGCAAGAACCAAGTTGCATCAAGATAATGTTCTATGTTGCAATGAAAATAATCTTCTTTTCCATCAGTAAGTTGTCTTTTTATAATCTATTTCTCTTTATTACATCTTTCTCCGTTTAAAATGCTGTCAATATCCGACATTAGCTTGTCAACTCAGCACAATTGCCATGATAAAGCAGATCTCTTTACTGATCTCTTTACAGATCTCTTTCAGGCATTGCACCGCTGGCAGAATGCTGCCTACATTTAATCTTCTGCATTGAGTTAACAGCTTATGGCGCAAATCTGCTTAGACGATTCTTAACAATAGCAATTGCATCTACCAAAAACCGTATCGAAGCTGATTTAACTGCTAAATGCAAATTATTTGCAATTATCACCCAGCCTGCAGTCAAGCCAATTAGGTTGTCAGCGGGTAGAAGGGCAGAAAGGCAAAAAGGCAGTGTGGCACTGAGGCAGCGAGGCAGCGAGGCGGAAGGGCAACAGAGTGCTGTAGCATAAAAGGAATAAAAGCCGATGCACCTTTTGGCTGTTGCCAATGGCAAATGGCAAATATGCCAGGGTAAATGTAAACCATGCAAATCCTATAAAGAAACCAACATCGACAACATCGGCAACAGCGACTGCGAGCCAATTTCCGTTTGACGTTGCAAAATGTGTCAACTTTGGCAGGATTACAAAACGCACACACACGCAGAACCGCACACATGGCACTGCTCATAGGATCTGCCCCTTTATTAGTTGTCCTAGTTGTTGGTGGATGCGTGCTCTGTCCGCTCTGCCCATACGCCTCAATGTTGTCGCTTACTCTCTGCTCGCATATCCTGCGAGCTAGAAATTTTTCAACGCATATGCCAATTTTGCTGTCAAGTTTTGTGTGTTCCAGTTGTCGATTCTTTGACTAGCAACTATAATTGCCACGCCCACCATAGCTTACTAAGCCAAACTGCATATTTGTAAAGGATTTTCAATCGATGGAATTGGTATTGCTAAGGACATCAAAGGGTTAATTGTATATTGATTGTGGGAACTGCCTGCAGCTGCTGTTTCTATATCGACAACTTTATACAAAACTACAAGGACGATATATACTACTGCCTAAGGTCCCTTAATAAGTATGTTATGAAAATTATAATATTAACTGCGATTAATGCCATTTATAATAATTGCTTTGCACTGGAAATGAACATATCAAACTAACACTTTATTCATTCCTTATTCATTTCTTCAATTTTATTGAGTTCACGAACCATAACAGAGACTATTCAATTGTGTGTTCTAAGAACATAAGAAATCAATAATCGTTTATCAAGAGATCAGTTGATAGTTCGGTTCTTAGATGATATTCAAAAAGATTGCCAGTTGACCCAATGAACTCCAGTTCCAACTGGTCCATTGTATATACTATATATACAATGGATCAGTTGGAACTGGAGTTCATTGGGTCAACTGGCAATCTTTTTGAATATCATCTAAGAACCGAACTATCAACTGATCTCTTGATAAATGATTATTGATTTCTTATGTTCTTAGAACACACAATTGAATAGTCTCTGTTATGGTTCGTGAACTCAATAAAATTGAAGAAATGAATAAGGAATGAATAAAGTGTTAGTTTGATATGTTCATTTCCAGTGCAAAGCAATTATTATAAATGGCATTAATCGCAGTTAATATTATAATTTTCATAACATACTTATTAAGGGACCTTAGGCAGTAGTATATATCGTCCTTGTAGTTTTGTATAAAGTTGTCGATATAGAAACAGCAGCTGCAGGCAGTTCCCACAATCAATATACAATTAACCCTTTGATGTCCTTAGCAATACCAATTCCATCGATTGAAAATCCTTTACAAATATGCAGTTTGGCTTAGTAAGCTATGGTGGGCGTGGCAATTATAGTTGCTAGTCAAAGAATCGACAACTGGAACACACAAAACTTGACAGCAAAATTGGCATATGCGTTGAAAAATTTCTAGCTCGCAGGATATGCGAGCAGAGAGTAAGCGACAACATTGAGGCGTATGGGCAGAGCGGACAGAGCACGCATCCACCAACAACTAGGACAACTAATAAAGGGGCAGATCCTATGAGCAGTGCCATGTGTGCGGTTCTGCGTGTGTGTGCGTTTTGTAATCCTGCCAAAGTTGACACATTTTGCAACGTCAAACGGAAATTGGCTCGCAGTCGCTGTTGCCGATGTTGTCGATGTTGGTTTCTTTATAGGATTTGCATGGTTTACATTTACCCTGGCATATTTGCCATTTGCCATTGGCAACAGCCAAAAGGTGCATCGGCTTTTATTCCTTTTATGCTACAGCACTCTGTTGCCCTTCCGCCTCGCTGCCTCGCTGACTCAGTGCCTCACTGCCTTTTTGCCTTTCTGCCCTTCTACCCGCTGACAACCTAATTGGCTTGACTGCAGGCTGGGTGATAATTGCAAATAATTTGCATTTAGCAGTTAAATCAGCTTCGATACGGTTTTTGGTAGATGCAATTGCTATTGTTAAGAATCGTCTAAGCAGATTTGCGCCATAAGCTGTTAACTCAATGCAGAAGATTAAATGTAAGCAGCATTCTGCCAGCGGTGCAATGCCTGAAAGAGATCTGTAAAGAGATCAGTAAAGAGATCTGCTTTATCATGGCAATTGTGCTGAGTTGACAAGCTAATGTCGGATATTGACAGCATTTTAAACGGAGAAAGATGTAATAAAGAGAAATAGATTAAAAAAAGACAACTTACTGATGGAAAAGCAGATTATTTTCATTGCAACATAGAACATTATCTTGATGCAACTTGGTTCTTGCTTGTTTCCTTTTAAGAATCCTTTCACGTTGCCCTGGGCATGTGTCAGAGCACCTTTTTGTTGTTATATGGAAAAAGGTTAACAAAATATTATTACCCTTCATTAGCATTTGATGAAACAAACCTTTTAGGGCATCAAGTCAATCCCAGCTGCGTCCTCAGTTCCACCACTATTTATCGGGTTTCCTTGGAGCAGTTGATTCACCCACAAGCTGAATTACAAGCCATACACCAGCAGCACCAGTAACAACATAAGCTGTATACACCTTCCTCCCTGTTAGAGTGTATTAGTGGGATGCAGTGAAACCCGCAACCCTCAACCCTCAACCCTCAAGCTGCAACCATGGTAATCATTTATCAAAAAACAAGCGTAAAATTCAATATTTTTTCAAGACGCAACCGATGAGTTGATGTGATGTGAAGGAAGAAAAAAAATTAATTAAATTATGAAATTTTATACCCTAAAGCAAATATTTAATTTAATAACATTATTATGCAGACCGAACGGTAAGTGGGCGTTGTACTGGTGCACTGGGCGTGGACGCACGCACCAGCACGCGGCAGTAAGTTTAAGTTTGAGATGTGAGGGCAGGACAAGTAGTGGGAAGGTGGCAAATATGCAACGGCGATATATATATATATATATATATTTATATATTATATACTCGTAGACATGGTTCCCTCAGGTTGCAGCACAGGATAATAAAGCACGCGCGTGTCCTTCGAAATGGGAAGCAAAAATTTATTTCACGTTTTTTTTTGTTGTTCCTTCACCAACCTCTTGGCCGCCTGCCTTGCTAATTGCCAAAAATCATTTTTCAAGCGTGCAGGTCTACATTTACTTTTTGTATATTTCATTTCAGTTTGCTTTTTTTCATTTTCCATTTCCATTTTCAAAAAATTCTTTACAGGCTGGTTCAGCTTGCTGGGGAGCACGTGGCCCTGGCCGGTTCCGGGTTTCGTAGTGCGCTCCGTAAATTCGCTTAATCAAAAAATAAACAAACTTAATAAGCAGCGTGCGTGGCTCCGTGACTCTCCATCTACCACTACTCTCTGCCACTGCCACTGCCACTGCCACTGAAACTTCGAGGAACGAGCACAATTGCCACCGACAGTGCCACTGGTTATGCTCCTGCCTAGCTGTGGTCGCTTTGATGCACTGCCATGCCCCCTCCCAAAAAATACCATGAAGAAGGCTCTTTACCAACTGCACCAGCAGCTGTGCACAACCTCGTGGCTTGGGTGCCTCTCTTTGGTCTCTGTTTCGTGCAAAATACCAAAAAATTCAACAACAATGAACGCAACAAAGCAACAACTTGCCTACCCTTTTGACTCCAACTGTACCTTCCCCTTATATATGCCAAAGGTAAGCTTTAAAAGGTAGTGAGGGCATTTCTCTTTAGCGGGTTGGGGGGGCATGTTGAAGAGCAATATCAAAGCTCTGGTAGACTTTTAATAACTGAATAATAAACAAACAAGGCTAGTACTCTGATTTTCTCTCGTTCGAATGGTATTCATAATCGGTTTAGTTATGATTCATTTGAGGACTAATGAATAAAGGATGTTTGGATACATTGAACATATTGCAAGTATATAGCTTTTGTTTTAAATTCTGGCAATTTGTGGAATTATTTGCAATACTACTTGTCTATAAATCAAACTATGGTACACTCCCTGCTGTACATCCCTATATTCATGGATTCATTCATAGACCAATACTTCACTAATTGCTGGGCTTAATAGGCATTAAAAGCAATGCCCAGCAGACGTCCCATGCCCAGGGTCGTGTAAAGCCCAGTTGGGCAGCGGCGAAATCCGTAGGAGCTATGGGACAGCAGAGGCGTTGCAAGCTGAGGGTGGGTGGAAAGGAACGCACGCACAGGATAATAAGTGCACGCCAGGATGCTTTTGTACTATGCCTGGGCAAATAAAATTAGAAATTTTACGTTTTGAAAAGCGGCGCTGAATGGGAAACGGCCTCACTCTGTGCTTTAAATATGAATGCAAAGCGGATAGTGGCAGCAGTGACAGAGAGACTGAGGCTGTTGCTGATGCTGATTCTCAGGCTGAGGCTGTGGCAGATAGAATGGACATTGTGAGTGGGAGGTGGCTCAAGTATATAAATGGAAATGGGAATGATGTTGCTGTTGGTGTTGGTGTTGTTGGTGGAGGATGAAATGTGAGCCAAGCCAAATTGCATAGAATGTGTAAAAGTTGCATTTGCAGCTGTTGCCTGTCCCTTATTTTGCCTTGTTTCTATACACCTTCCTCTTCCCACCCCCCTAACTTTGCACATCCTTATTCTCCAACCATCTTGCACAACGCTGTGGACTTCACAATGTCCAAACAATTCCATGAAATTAGCTAAAAGTTCTTCTGGTTTGCTTCTATAAAAGAGGAAGCCATTTTTAGGCTCAAGCCGCGAGCAATGAATGAGCACAAATTGTATAACAGATGAAAGACTGAAAAGGCGGAATAGAAATAAATATCTAAGAATGAAAAGAAAAGAAGTTTGAAAATGAAATGTAGACAAAGACAGAAATACAGTTAGAGAGATAGAGAAATATAATGAATAGAAGAAGAGCTTATAGTATGTATCAAGATTTCAAGAAGAAGCACATCAAATGTAAAGCTCACAATTCTATGCCAATTTTAATTGAGTGCAAACGTAAAGTGCAGTAGAAGTTAATAAGCTGAAAAGTGGACTTAAAGACACAGAGAAAGAGATAGAGAGAGAGAGAGAGAGAGACAGAGAGAACACTTGAGTAGCAGGTGAAAAGTGGAGAGCTCAGAACAATTGTCAGCAATTAACAGCTGTGTAACTAGCAAATGGAAAAACTTCAAGAAAATCAACTAAATTTAAATGGTAAATATTAAAATGGAAATTATTTAACTTCTTTTTTGTCTAGCTTTAAAATCAACTACAACTTTAAAACTAATTAAAAATATGTATGAATATATTTATATAAATATTTAACTAATAGTATATATAGTATATATAGTATATATAGTATATATAGTATATATAGTATATATAGTATATATAGTATATATAGTATATATAGTATATATAGTATATATAGTATATATAGTATATATAGTATATATAGTATATATAGTATATATAGTATATATAGTATATATAGTATATATAGTATATATAGTATATATAGTATATATAGTATATACAAATATTTAAGTAAAAATTTATAATTTGTTTTTTACTGCTTAATGTTAATAATATTTGAATAATTGAAAATAATATTTTAGTTGTAGTTTAAGCAAATTCTACTGGTAAAAATTTTTAATTTTAACTTTACTAATTTAAATAATACTCTTAAAACATAGCATAAAGTTTTGTCAGAAATTTTTGTTAGGAATTTTATTCAGATTCAGTTTATGGAATTGCTTCGCACTCAATTGAAATCAAGTGCAGAACGTGAAGAGATCCTGGAAATCTGTTGAATCCGTGGGTCATGAGACCTGAAAAAAAATGTCGCTACGCGCGAAATTGAAATTGAAATGCAAATCTCAAATGAAAGCAGATTTTTATTTTCCCTCTATTCTGTATATATATATATATATATACATATATTTACTGGCCCAAGCAGTAGCAGAAAGTGCGTCTGTCCGCACATCTGATACCAAAGTATCCTCCCAGTCAAAATGCCAGTCACGTCTACCGATTTGTAATCGAAACGAATCTTATGGTCATGACAGAATTTTTGAAGTTTGCATAACAGTTAAATATACCGAAAAAAAAAATTAAAAAATAAAACTGTTTGAGACAAAAGCAACTGTAGTTGACAGACAAATGCAACAGTGTCAAGTAACTCGAGTGTAAATTAAAGGAACTCTTAAGTTGGTATAAGCGACAACTCTGACTAAAGACAGGGCTGCCAATCTATAGGCAAAACATGTAGACAAAAGAAAACAATTTGTTATTCAAAAGTATTTTGTTTAAATCTTAAAGCTATTGTCAATAAACAGACACAGTATATCCTGAAACTTAGTTCATAAACAATTGCATGTATTATAGTTTCCAGGACATCATTCGAATCATTATCATCTTCATTATCATCTTTATCTTCATTGTCAGATGTGAAACTCTTTCTAATTACAATTTACTAAAAAAGACTATGCAATGATTTCTAATTATGAGTTTTTGCTGCAATCGTTTCATTCATTTGGAAAGTTCAAGTTTTCAATTAGCTGGCGATGCTGGCACTGCTCTCCCTGTGCAGTGTTTCCCCTCGGCAGGCCCCTTGCTTG
Source organism: Zygothrica quintamaculata (assembly GCA_037044455.1). Classification (NCBI taxonomy): domain Eukaryota; kingdom Metazoa; phylum Arthropoda; class Insecta; order Diptera; family Drosophilidae; genus Zygothrica; species Zygothrica quintamaculata. The sequence continues at coordinate 156,731 of JBAMBS010000420.1, read as the reverse complement.
TAGCTTTGGCAATGAGCATTGAATTCTCGTTTCGATAACAATTAAAACTTTCGCATTTGAGAAATTAATTTAAAACAATTACAGAGTAGAGAAAACTAAAATGAGAGAGAGATAAAGAAAGAGATGAGTAGAGATAGTAATAAGAGTGAGAGTGACAGTGAGAGTGAGGGAATGACGTTGGTTGCTGTTACATTTGTTGTCGTTGAGGCGACTTGCAACTTGCAACTTGCAACTTGGTAACATGGCAAAAATTGGCAAGCTGTAAAAGTTACTGCTGCCTCCATTGGTTTCCATTCGGATCACCATTCCACATTCTTCATTCTCAATGTAGCATACAGCAGCCAACATCCTGCATCCTTTTTCTCTTTTGTGTGTCAAGTTTTCATGGCGCTGACCCAATTTGCTGACTGACTTTTCATTTTCACTCGCAGCAATAACTCTCTGCTGGGGGTCGAGCCCGTAAACCCGGCGACCATAAAGCGACAGAAATGCTGCCATCGATAGATGGCTCTGATTTCAAGTTGCAACTAACAATCTAGGGGGGCAACAAATATGGGTATGGGCGTTGAATTGTCCTCTATACGATGCTGATGTGGCACGTTTATGAGCGCATTCTGAAAAATCAGCGTTTTCTCTCGATGCAAAAATCAAATCAATTATCGCCAAAATCAATTACGCCAGTGACAGGCACACAGAACAAAGAGAGAGATAGAGATTGTGAGTGAGAGAGAGATAAAAAGAAAAAGTGTAAAGTAAAATAAAGTAGAGTAGTCTGACAGATTTTCTTGGAGTCTTGCTGCCAATTTCCATGCCGCACACTCTTATGGGAGGCAGGTGGACTTACCCGGAGGGTGCCCACTGCCAACTACACGAGAAATGCATCCATCACGTGACTTGTTAAGCCTGACAAGTGATTTTTGCATGTGGCGCTCAAGATGGAGCTTGTGGTGTCGGTGGTAGCACAGCTGAGCATATCGGGCTGCCTGGCAGGAGGTGCATGACTATAGCCGCAAATCACCCAAACGACTGTGTCCAAAATGTCCACATTGCCCCAAGGAATGGTTGCAACTTCGTGGTACTTTTGTTATTAGTGTTGTTGTTGTTGTTGCTCATGTTGCTGTTTCTGTGCATGATTTGCACAAACCAGCAACTGGTGCTTGCTTGCTGAGGATCAATGAAACACCACAAACTTGTCTTAATGCTGTGGCTGGGGCCTCTGACAGGGAGTTGGGTAACTGCTGCCAGTTGCCGGTTGGCAGTTGGCAGCTGCCAGCTGGAACTGTTCATATGTAATTGAGCTTGGGTGTTGAAGGCCGAGGTGAAGGCAGAAAACAATACTTATACTTTTTTTGTGACTTTGCGATACCTTTCTCAATGTTTCCATGATATATTTTTTCTTTTCTTGATCCAATTTCTGCCACAATTTGGGCAACATGCAGAGACTTTAGTCCAAGTCATTAGTTACTTTTTTACCACTTGCAAAGAAGTTTGTTCTAAACGTAAACATTTCAGCTGGGGAAACATTAGGCATAAGCCGCTTAAATATAAATAAAAAGCAACAATTATTAATTTTAATATAATTTGCTTGTTAACAAAATAGAAAACTTTAAACAATATTCATTTACAATCATTGAATCATTTATTATTCATACAACATCTTTTGTGCACTTGTCTGAGCTGAAAAGCTGTCATAAATGTTAACTTGAAGTCTAGACAAGATCTCGCACACCCAGTAACCATCAAGATATGGTGCCTGGCGGGCATTACTAGACATGGTCTTAAAATGTTGACCAAACCCTATCATATATCAACGGCAGCAACAAATCCAAGCAGATGGCATCATAAAAAACTCCAAGACTCCAAACAAAAGATCAATGGAACTCCCTTTAAATGCCGTTGCTGTTGCCGTTGGTAGAATGATCCCAAAATGGTTTTCGTTTTATTTTTTGGTTCATGTTTTATTATATTCTTTTTATTTGTGTTTGTGTTTTGTTGCTGTTGCTGTTGCTGTGCCTTAATTAAAAACCAAAACAGAATTTGTTTAGGGCCATGCCATAAAACTGAGAATCTCTTCAAATTCAGGCAAAGAGTTGCAGCTACTTGGAAGAGTTTTATGCTTTTAGTGCATCATTCGGCATACAAATCTGTTCGTGTTGTTTGTGCATTTTAACTTAATTTATTGGCTCATTAGGCATTGTTGTTGCGGCCATGTTAAGAGCCAACAACCTGAGTATTTTAACGACTGCCACAATGCCAATTCAACAACAACAACACCAACATCAACAGCAACAACAAGAACAACAATTGACCTTAACTCCAAATAAAAACAAACTAAAACCTTGCGCGCTTTTTGGCCAAATTGCACTTTCACTTAACCCAAATTATGCAAGAGTTCTGCGAGTTCTTAAACAATGCCAAAATAAAAATAAAACTTAAAACTAAAAACTTTCGACTTGTTCCTCCAACTTAGCAAGCAAATGAAATGAAGATTTTTGCATTCTCGCATTCTTTTGCCTCACCTCCTCGCAGAGTCTTACAAATTTCATCTAAGCGCTGCCAGCTTCAAAGTATTTGAAACAGAGTTTACTCAACTCTGAAACCAACATAATATATATTTGTTTTAGTAGAAATTTATTTATGATATGATTTATTGTTCCCTGTAGAGTATTTGCATTTCGACTTCGAGCATTTGAAAGTTTTCACTTCAATTTCTGCTGCATTCGCTTGGCTCATTAAAAGTTGCTCCTGTGCCTTTTCAATACATTCGCACTGCGATGTATTGATTCAATTTTAGTTGGCCTAATTGCAAATTGGCTCAAGTGTACACTGAATTCTTGGCCCGCTGTGTACAGGTCATCAGCTATGTCTTAAGTATTTTGACAGCCAGCGGAAATCAGTCAGTAAGCAATTAGAAGCTGTCAAAAAAGAAAATACAAAAAGAAAAATGAGGAGAAAAAACTGAAAATGACACAAAATGCTTAACCCGAGAAATGCAACATACAAATTTCTATGTCAATTTGGTTACCATCAATGTCAAGCGGATTTTGGTAGATCGACGTGCATGTTGCGCGTGAGGGAGGGGTGTGGCAAGGGTAGTGCAGTTAGTGTTTTGGCTTAGCTCATTTGAATGTAACAAGAGTTTCAGTTAAACAAGTTGCTGGTGCCAGAGAAGTGCAGGGGACTGAAGAGGAGTGTAGGGTGGGGTTAACTGCAGTGAACCCATGTCACTTGACAGCTTAGCGCATAATTAAATAACAGTCAAAGCAACAACTACAGCAAACATGCAACATACACCCATACATACGCATACACCTTTTGGTTACTGTTGCTGCTGCTATTCCTGTTGTTGTTTTTGAACTTGTTGTTGTTGTTGTTGTCATTTTGACATTTGTCGCTTTTGATTTAAATTTAAATGCCACATTGAGGCAACTACCAACTGGCAACCAAATGCAACTGAAATGTGTTTTAAATCGATTTTATTCTCTTGTTGCTGTCAGCCAAAAAGTATCAATTTACAAAACGAGTTGAGGGCAAAGTTTTCAAATGTTAAATCTCTCACTCTCTCTTCCCCTCCCTTCTCTCTATGTAAAAGAGACAGCAGGGAGTGCATTATATTCATATTTTTATGGAATTTTAAGATGTGGCAAGTGCTGCAAGTACTAAGAAGAGTAGAAATCTTTCTGACAGTTTTAGTGGGCGTTTGACTTCCTCTTTAACTATTTTCATTGAACAAAACAATAAACAATTTTAATAAAATAAATATCTTAAGAATATTTCATTTAAATCAAACTTCATTTAAAATTTGAATATTTGCAATTCAGTTTAATTCTTCAATTCATTATTTTTACATACTCAAATTACAAATCCTCTACATTCAATCAGAAAACTATAGATATGTCATTTTAAGAAATCACAAATCTTATTAAGTTCCTATTGCAGTTGTCTATATAATTCCGTTTTACAATTTTATTAAAACAATAAAGAAATTTTAAGCTCAAATAAAATAAAATAAAGTAATAAAATACTCAAATTTTGTGCTTGTAATTTATTATTTATTGAAAGCAATAAAAATATTTTCAAATTTTTAAAACAAAAACTTTGAGTTTGTATTTATTATTTTTAGTTTTTATGATTGTCAAAAACTTAATTAAGCTACATAAAAATAATAATTAAAAAATGCTACAAATGAAAATAAAAGCAAAGGTTGACCCTCCCTTTTCCCCTTTCGTTTCAAGGTTAAACTTTTTATGCTTTTAGTGACCCATTGAAGACTTTTGTACCCAAGGCTACTTGCACTATTCAAGCGAAACCATTGTGGAACTGATCTTTACCTCGTCTTGGACTTTTCATTGTGTACAGGGAAGCATTTTTACTATGTTTGCCCCAGAAGTTCTCAGCCTTGACACCTTGCAACTTGAAAACTTGTCTATTTGTTCCCATAGCTTCTGTTATATGTAGCAGTTGTTTCATCAAGATAAAGCAATGAACCATTAAATAATTACTAACTTAAAGGAGAGTTGGAATATTTTTTTTCCTTTTGGATGGGACCTGTACGACTGTCCATCAAAATGCCGCCAAAATGTCATAATCTGAGACATATGCCAACACATATACCCAAAGGAAAACAAGAGACAAGAAGAGACAACAAAAAAAGGAAAGAATACAAAAGAAAAACAGAGCAATAAATATAAAAAAACAAAGCGAAAATTGCTTGGCCACAAATAACAAATGTAAACGGAAGCTGACAATTGACGGTAACACAAGGCAGAAAGTCAGCTTATAAGAAATGAAGGACGAAAGGACAATGGATTTTTGAACAAAAATGACAGCCGTACAATGCACGAATGCCTTTAGCTGATGATGGCGCCCCGAGGCAACAGCTCGTCCCTAAACTGAAAGTCAATTACATAATTACTTCAAAGCGATTTCCCAAGAAAGAGGGAACAAAAAATACCGAGCTGCGCCTACCTGATGTCCTTTTGTCTTAGACAGACACATGTGACTGCTGAGCCGTTACCCAATCAAGTCTGTGAGTGTTTCTGTGTATATGTATGTTTGTGTGTGTGCATACCATGTGTGTGGGCCCCTATCGTACGTTGCTCAGCTACTGACCCAGTGGCCGCACCTTAACCACAATTCTTTTACTCTTCCTAAAGTTAATGATGCCTAATGTAACCTTTCTTTGGTAAGGGTAGGGGTACGGTTAGGAGTCGGGGTTGGGTTTTCTTCAATGAGAAAATTTATGCGGCACAAAGCATCGAAAATTTGTCGACTCAAATTATGGCTCTGGGCTTGGGTTTTCAATGACCATTTTATAGTTTTAACGGCGCCTTTGTAGCTGCTCCTAACATTAGAGGAGACCACAGGTGTTGCTTTGCTTCCAGACGACTTTAAAGAGCGCAACTTATTTTTTATAATAATCATCCCTATATAGGGTATATTTGCTTTACTATATAGTTTGTTGCATGAGTTTATACTGTACTTCTTTTCTACTACAAGTCATCAAATCTTAACTTTAATAATATTTTAATTGAAGCAGAAAATAATTGTCATTAGTTGGCTTAGTAAGAGTATTTGCAGTTCGACTTGAAGCCTAGGTTAAAGCGTTAGATTACACTTATTTCGTTGGATACATTTTTACGAGCAGTTTTTATGTTCATTTTGTTTGGCCACAAAACTTTCAACTTTTAGCGCCACAAGTTGTCACCATTTGGTTTTCCGAAAAGTCATAAAATCATTTAAATAAACAAACTCTGCTGCATCCCACAATACTCTGGGATTGGGGGCGGAGTCGGAAGCGGAGGCTTAGGGTTGGGCAGTTTGCGCCCAGTTAAGTACCGGGTTTTTCGCGACCCTTTTTGTATTTATACATAACGCATGTAACGGCTTTTGCATTGTTCCCTTTAGTAGTTGCAACTGCAGCTACGTGCGGCAACATATAAAATTTGCATTAAAATTACTTTGATTACAAATTGGGTGTTGCCACCCAACGTGCCATGCAACAAAAAACGCGACGCACAAATCCTGCGTCCAACTTTATTGTCCTTTATTTTTATTTCTGTTGCTCTTGTTGTTGTGGTTATTGTTGTTGTTGTTGTTGTTGCTGAATTTGGACAGTGAGCATATTATAAAAAAAGATGAAAAAAAAAAGAACGGAAGCTATTTATGCGTAAAGTATTGTATTTTTAAGGATTATTGATTTTATTTGGCCAACACTTTTTGATGCTGCCACTGCGATTTGTTTTTTCGTTGTTTTTTTACTGTGGTGTGCAGCTAGTCGGATTGTGTGGAAAGGTGTTTTTAAATAGCTTTTGGCCAATAAAGTAGTTTTAAAAAAATATTCAACTAAATGTTGGCAAATGCTTCAATGTTTAAATAATAAATAAATGCAGCAAAACTTTTACCCAAACAAAACGCATTAAGCCGACATTTACCAGTAACACTTTAAAAAGCCGATTAAGGTTAATACGATCACTTCTATATATCTATTATATACTACTCTTTGTGTCGTGCCAAGGATTTTCTTATATGCAGTAGAATCTCTGATCAGCAGTTGATTGTCAAACGAAACTTTAATAAAACTTTTAACTTCATTTTCTCTTACTTAAGCAAATGCTTTCTGTTTACTCTTTAAGAAGTTCGCTTTACTCTATACTACTTTATTTATTACTATAGGTATACTATGATTCTTATTATAAGCATATTTATCTGAATATTTGTTATTATTATATTAGTTGGAGATTGGAGATGATTGCAGAGGGAGCAATGTTAAGCCTTTGAACTACACCTGGGTAAGTGTTATATTTACTATTGTACTTAGGGTTTCTTGTTGTTTACATTTTATTAGCTTATAAGTAGTATAAGGCCAGTCTGAGATATGTTTGCTGTTAAGTTGACCTTTTGCTTAACGTAAATTACGGCGATGTCTTCCAGCCTCTGAATGACCGACAATCCAACTTATTTAAACATATTTGTGACAGATTAATAGTGTTCTGATTTAGAATTTTATAAACTTACTGTTGAGTCTGTAATTGTTATTAATTCTTCTTAAACTTTATTTAAACTATAACTTTGTTAATACTTCTTATAAAATGTTTACTGTGAGGCAAAGCCTTGAGAATATCCTTGCTTAATATGTTCGCGAATATTTGGCTACTGACTTGGCTCCACCCCAGCTAGAGAGGGTTAAATGAATGTTGCTACACTTACCCAAAAATTCAAATTCATGAAATTCGCATTGCATAATTCATTTGCCAACAAATTGATTGGAATGTTTATGACCTTTTGCAGCATTTCAATATACGCAGCAACAAATTTGAATTACCTACAATCGCCTACAAACCAATTGAAACCAACGCAACCCAACCCAATCCAAGCCGAGTCAAGCCAAACCAAATAAATGAAATGCAATGCAATCCTAAAGAGCAATGGAACAGCAACAGCAGCAACCAACAAGCAACAACCAACAACGAACAACCAATACAATACAAAAATTGTATGTAAAATCGTGTAGTGGACGCGTTGTGGCACGCGTAGTCGACCCTTTGCCATAATTCACCACAGAACCGAATACACATAAAAGTAATTTAAAATTGCGAGATTCAGCCTCAGCCACGCCCACAATAACAACAGCCAAATGATCTTTGGTAGCATAAAAAAAAAAATATAAATGAATAAAAGGAAAATGCCGAAAGAAATTTTTTGATAGACAAACCGCAACAAACTAGTTTCCCACGCCAAATTGAAATTGAATTTTCGCCAAAGAGCGCAAAAAGTTTTGAGCTGGGAAACTGTTGAGCTGAGAACTGAGAATTGGGAACTGGACGCTGAGAACTGGATACTAAATACGGAATACGGAATACGGAGTACGGGATATGCAGTTTCCCATCGTTAAAATGCTGAACCGAAAGTAATTGCAATTGCAATTGAGAGACACGTGCGGGGTGCAAATTGTTAGAACAGCAGTAAAATTGACTGTGGTAGTATATTTGAAGGTAAAAGGACTCTAGTCCTGATTGAGACATATCAGTTGCCATTGCCACTTGAGCTTGAGGTTGTAGGGTAGGTTACGCATATCACATGCATCATCAACGTTACTCTGGCACGCAATTGGTAATGGAAAGGGGAAACTCTACATGTTGCAAGGATCATATCCCCTGCGGCTTTATGAGTTATGCCTCGGCTACTGCGTAAAAATGTTTTCATTTGACAATACCCATGACGCGGCAAGTTTCTATAATGTTTTTTTAGCCCCTTTGCCTTTTTTGTAAAAAAAGAGCAAAGCGGAGCTATTGGAAATATGCAAAATCCAAAAGTATGTAACACATAGAAATAATCATCGGAGACCCCATAAAGTATATATATTCTGAATCAGGACGACAAGACGAGTTCATCTAGCCCTGTCCGTCTGTCTGTCCGTCCGTCCGTCCGTCCGTCCGTCCGTCCGTCCGTCCGTCCGTCCGTCCGTCCGTCCGTCCGTCCGTATGAACGCCTGTTTCTCAGAGACTATAAGAGCTAGAGCAACCAAACTTGAAATCTAGATTCGTTATGTTCGTACGCTGTACAAGTTTGTTTTTGATTTTTCAATTTCCTCCCCTGACCCTCGCAAATCGAAAAAAACGATTATTAAGCACAATTTTAAACCGATCAAATTTATTTTTCGCACGCATCATATTTAGACCATTCTTGATCGATGTTGTAAATCTGGTGAAGATTGATCAAAAATCTCGGCAGTTATAGATCAGCAAAAGTGGCGTTTTGGGCCCCGGGGGGGTATAGTAGTGCGCGCAAAATAAGAGCTAGAGCAACGAAATTTGGAACGTAGATTTGTTATGTTTGTACGCTATACGAGTTTGTTTTGGATTTTTCAATTTCCCCCCCTGACCACCGCAATTTGAAAAAAACGATTATTAAGCACAATTTTCAACCGATCAAATTTATTTTTGGCACACATCATAATTAGACCATTCTTGATCGATGTTGTGAATCTTGGTAAGATTGATCAAAAATCTCGGAAGTTATAGATCAGCAAAAGTGGCGTTATTGGCCCCGGGGGGGGTTATGTAGTGCGCGCAAAATAAGAGCTAGAGCAACGAAATTTGGAACGTATATTTGTTATGTTCGTACGCTATACGAGTTTCTTTTGGATTTTTCAATTTCCTCCCCTGACCCCCGCAAATCGAAAAAAACGATTATTAAGCACAATTTTCAACCGATCAAATTTATTTTTGGTACACATCATTATTAGACCATTCTTGATCGATGTTGTAAATCTGGGTAAGATTGATCAAAAATCTCGGAAGTTATAGATCAGCAAAAGTGGCGTTATGGGCCCCGGGGGGGTTATGTAGTGCGCGCAAAATAAGAGCTAGAGCAACGAAATTTGGAATGTATATTTGTTATGTTTGTACGCTATACGAGTTTGTTTTAGATTTTTCAATTTCCTTCCCTGACCCCCGCAATTTGAAAAAATCGATTTTCAGATACAATTTTTAACCGATCAAATTTCTTTTACGCACACATATTAAGTAGACTCTTCTCCATCTACGTTGTAAATTTCGTTAGATTTGAACAATAAACACGGAAGTTATACAACATTAAGTACCGCGATATAGAGCGTGGGGGGTTAAAAGGTGCGCGCAATGGCTAAGTACGTGCAGAACTGTGTGTATGTATGAGTATGTGTGTGTATGGCTGTATATGTAGGCAAAGGGGCTCTCGTAGTCGGGTACACTCGACTACAGACTTCTTACTTGTTTTTCACTATTTTTTTTATTTTCCCTACGACAGAGATTCCTGTTTTTTTAGTACTCACTCGTCCTGTTGGCTATGCTAAGCACTTGAAAAGGTATTCATTGAAAATGCGCTCCTTTAGTGTTTTGTCAAGCCGCTAGGTAGTTCTCTCGAAACTGTATTGTTCCACATTTAATTAAATAAACTGCCAACAGCAACACATTAATGGAAATAGATTTTGGGTAAACAGTTCCAGAACTAGTTTCAGAGGGTTACAAACCGGATTGCAAATGAAATTGAATTCAATTGAATTCAAAATGCATGAGTTCATCCTAAAGAGCAGCATTATGCAATTAAATAAATTACGTAAAGATAAATATTTAGAAAACATATGCATGAGTTCCAATTTTAATATAAATAAAGTCGATTGGATAAGGGATCTCTTTGATAAGTATTTTGTAGAAGAATGAATCCTCCTTTGACCATTCTTCTTGATTCAAATTGAAGAGTATATAAAGTGTTTACTGTCTTTTGTGATTGTGCACGAAGCGTTTGAAAGAGTCTCTTATATTGTTTTCCTAGCAACTCGTCCCAGCTCCTGTTTACCTTATGTTTTGGGAAAATATATAGAGGATCAGCAATTTCAAGTAAGAGTACGTGGCTAGCTTTTAAGCACCCCCATTATAATAGCCGACATCCCTAAGGATGTTTCAGTATTCGCTTTATAGAGTAGATCTTCTCTATAAAGCGGGCAGGATACTAGACAAAATAGTGCTTGCCACATGCAGATGATGCAAACCAGATGTGGGTGCAGTTCAGCTGAAGACATGGAAAAACATCTCCACTTACTTGAGTCCTCAGCCAGGCACTTAAAGATTGAACTAAATAGAACAAAGTGTGTCAATATATGAAATAACCCAGGTTATCTTTTTTTTAGGAAATTTTAACTGATTTATAATATGCTATGCATATAAATATACATATATTGGGCCCTTAATAATCAGTCAAAATGAAATTTAATATAAATAGCCATATATATATATATATATATTAGGTTGTTTGGTAATGACATACCGGTTTTTGCATTCAAATCTCGAGCTTCGCTTGTGAAGTCACATGGAATCGTAATAGGAATATATAGTCTGTATAGACTGTAAGTCATGCATTACGTAATATCTATAAAAATGCAGGAGATAAAAATTTCCCTACTTTTTCCTTTGGATGTTCAACATTCTTTGCCGCTTGCTGCTGGCCATGAAAATATTCATATATATAAAATGTATGAAAATTAAGAAAAAATAATTTAAAGCAGGTGAGAATGTTGTAGTTATATGTACCCGACTACGAGAAGTCCTTTACTTCTTTCTACATATACTCAGCCAAATACATACAGATATCTCTTCGCACGAAAATATAACGAAAAACTAAGAAAGCTGTAGAAACTACGAAAAGCTACGAAAACTCCTTTGCCAACATACACACGAATTGACACACATACATTGTTTTTATTTGATCTTAACGTAATTCCCAATACAGAACAAGAATGGACTAATAAATAAATAATAAACTAAAAACTAAATACGATCGGATGAAAATTGTGCTTAATAACCAGTCCAAAATTGAAAATAAATTCGTATAGCGTACAAAAGTAAGGAATCTATCATAAAGAATATTGTTGCTCTTGCTCTTATACTCTCAGAGAAACAGACGTTCATACAAACAGCAGAGGTTAAGGTTAATTTGGTGTACCATCTATAGTTTATTTTTATCCCTTTTGCCTTTAAATGAATGCTAAAAGGAATCTAATGGAAATGTGCAAAATCGAAAAGTATGTAACAGGCAGAAATTACTATCTGAGATCATATAAAGTATATATATTCTTGATCAGAACGACTAGGCGAGTCAATCTATCACTGTCCGTCTGTTGCCTGTTTCTCAGAGACTATAAGAGCTAGAGCAAACAAATTTTGAATCAAGTTTACTTTTCATTTTGAATTTCCTCCCCTGAACCCACAATACTTAATAGTAGAACTGTGTCTATGTGTGCGTATTTGTGTGTATGTGACTATATGTAGGCAAAGGGTGTCTCGTAGTCGGGAACACTCGACTACAGATTTGCTGAAAACTAACTAATAAAACTGTTGCAGTCTCTCGGCTAAGGAATTTATAATGATATTCAATGTATATTTTTCATATAAAAATACATATACATCATCATATACATATACACATATGCGGGTGTATTATTATACCAACTATCAAAATATATCGAAAACAATTGAAACATTAATTACAAAATATTTCACGCGCTCCGCCGAATTGTCTGCACGTTGCATGGGCTTAGGAAGGGGCTGGAACAATAGGTGAAGCCCCTCATTTGGATACCCTTTTAACTCTATTGCCTCATTGGAGTTGCTGCTCTTCAATTGGCATTTTTATATCATATACTCACAGACACACACACACACACAAAACTAAACAATTGCACAGATTTCTGAGATACTTTCAATGTTGTTGAACAAAAGTACAAAAAAAAGTAGCCAAAACCGACGACCACTTTGTGTGTCTGGGTGTGTGTGTGTGGGTGGGTGTTGCGCGGCTAGAGAAAAGGTTCACATGCCTTTGCTCCGTTTGCTATTTCAATTGAAATTTGCTTATTGCAAAATTTTATTCAGTTTGCCAGTATGTTTGTTGTGTTGTTTCAAGAATTTTCAATTTTTTTTATATTTTTGTTTTCTGTGAGTGTGTGTATATCTGTGTATATGTAACATTTAAGGGTATATGGGTTGGAGAAATGCATAGAAAAAGTAGAGAGAGACAGCATACATTGCAACCTGCAAAAGTATTCTGTGAATTTGTGTAATAAAGTTGCCAAGTCGTTGAGCAGAGTGCTCCTGCAATGAAAGGAGCAGCTACACTCTACATAAGGGTATTTAAATGTTCACTATGTTACACAAAACTATTTCTCTATTTATGTGCAATGTCTATGTACGACATAAGAATACTCTACAGTAGATTAAGACCATTGTGATTATGCTTAACTGTTATTTAGAAATATGGAATAAACATTTCATCAGCCATTAAAATACATTTTATTTGTTTTTATTAAAGAATTTTATTATCAAAATATTTAAACAGCTTTAATTGTACAGTTAACTTGGAGTATTAGGAGCTATTGATAAATTGGCATAGCTTATCAGTAGCGGATGATAAGACTTATCTATCTAATGATATGATGTGATTTCTGGTGGCACACAAAGGCAACAGAAAGTAACAATTTAGCAAGTGAATTTAGTCTAAGACTTTTTCACTTTCTTTACGCTTTTAACTTTCTTTGGTTGACCTTTCAACTTTCTGTATAAAGCAGTAAATATATATTTGCCGATGAGGGCAAATATTATATTAATAGCTAACAATAGTGCATAAAGATCCAAGTTATTCGCTGAGATGAAGTTCATGTGAACTAGGGGACTCTGTAGATGAGGTGCCCCATAATGACGCAGTACATATTCAGTCCAATAAAGGACACTTTGACGCGCAGTCAAAGGACGATCGAGATAGATGGCAGCGCTTGCCTTTACCTTCTCGGCATACTTGGAATTTTCTAGTATTTCAGTTATACTCTCGTGGAATGGTTTCTCCTCCAGTGTAAGTAGACTTAGACTAAGTCCAAATCCTGCCCTAACCATGATCTCAGCATTTCCTGGCTGATCACCGAATACGGGCAAAGCCAGCATTGGTTTGCCATGATACTGCGACTCAGTGATACCTCCCTTTCCGGCATGGGTTATGAAGAGTTTTATTTTTGGATGCGCCAGTATATCGTCCTGTGGAAGCCACTTGGAGTATAGTATATTGTCAGATTTACCAGGTGTATTGTCAGGATTTTCCCATTTCCAAATGACCCTTTGCTTTAGCTTGGAGAGTACATTGAACATCTTTTGTACTGTGTCAGGGTTTAAGTGAGCGCCCTTTACATTTGAGCCCAACGATAGCAGAATTGCACCATCTGTAGCACCGGCAAGAAAGTCGTCGATTTTCTTGGGTAAGGGATCAGGCTTATCCTTAATTTGTATGCCTCCAGCCTCAATTATGGCCGGAACATTTGCTCTGACAATACCTTCGCTGAGCAGAAAGGATTGAAAGAATGCAAGTGAAACGTTCTTGCGTAAATCATTTAGACTTGGCATGCTGGGATCATCTCCAAACACAAGTCTATAAGAAAATTAGTTCTTTAGGCGTTCTTTCTTGAACTCAATAGAATCAAATTGCTTACTTGAGTGACTTGACATTATATCTATCCATTAAGATTCCAAACATTTGAAATATGTTATAGGAAAAGAAGTTCTTGGCTCGCTGAACAAATGTCATGGATTGTCCACTTTCAAGAGGCGCGTCCATCATAGGCACAATGGAAACCAGGCTAGGATTACCCAATATAGTATCAAATAGCTGGTTGGGAGGCATTCCAGTGGCAATCACTGCTGGAACCTTCAACTTGTGTGCAAATCCAAGTTGATAATCGTTCATAAAGTAACCCAGAATTAGCAGATCAAACTTGTTGTCCTTATTCTTGTATAAATCCTTAACCCGTTCATCCAACAGCACATCTCTCATTTTGTCAAACATAAAACGCATATTGTCGAACATTTGGAAGATTGAAAGTAACATATTACTGTTATCTCTGGCCACCATGTTGCCTATAGACTTGCTCAAGGCCTGCTGATCTTCCTCAGAGAGATTCACTTGCACCACGTTAAAATTCTTATGTGTAACTGGTGGCTTCATCGCTGTCACCACCGTCACATTATGTCCATTTTCAGCCAACACTTTAGCCATGGACAACTGCACAATTAAATGCGATGGACTCGTGCTTGTAAACAAACCGAGTATATTGGCGCCTTGGTTGCCGCTGCACAGCAAAGCAGCACAACACATAAATAACAGTACTTTGGTAGAGGGACCACACATTCTGATGATCTGAATATTTCACTTAAACTGTCTGCCTAGCACTGCTGCCCGTTTCTTATATGTGCTTTGATAAGGCTTATCCGGGGGAACTCACAGGCTTACTGATAACAAAAGCAAACGCAAAATTTTTGGCTACTGGTGAAATTTCACCACAAAAGCTATAACTAAATGTTTATTGACCCAGGTTAGGAATGCCTCAGAGCTCCTATAAGTTAATGGAATATAGTTTACTTGGGGAAACCCGATAAGTGTGAGAATAGATAATGGTACAAGAAACTCTGTTACCAACTTTCACTTGTAATCATTTAACTGTGCTTCTTTAATCTTCAACTTAAATTGAATCATTTTTCACAGCAACCAGTTGAATTTTTCTGTTTGTTTGGATGCCAAAATAATCGAAATTCAGGGCTCGTTGATAAGAGCTGCAGTTGCTATCGGCATAAAATATTATCAATTTTGATAATGCGAATCATAATGACTTTACAATAAATTTCAAGTAGAATTATTTACTGATATTATATATAGAACAAGTAAGAAGTCTGCAGTCGAGTGTACCCGACTACGAGAGCCCCTTTGCCTACATATACAGCCATACACACACTTACTCATACATACACACAGTTCTGCACGTACTTAGTCATTGCGCGCACCTTTTAACCCCCCACGCTCTATATCGCGGTACTTAATGTTGTATAACTTCCGTGTTTATTGTTCAATTTTAACGAAATTCACAACTTAGATGGAGAATGGTCTAATTATGATGTGTGCGTAAAAGAAATTTGATCGGTTAAAAATTGTATCTGAAAACCGAATTTTTCAAATTGCGGGGGTCAGGGAAGGAAATTGAAATTCTAAAACAAACTTGTATAGCGTACAAACATAACAAATATACGTTTCAAATTTCGTTGCTCTAGCTCTTATTTTGCGCGCGCTACTATACCCCCCCGGGGCCCATAACGCCACTTTTGATGATGTATAACTTCCGAGATTTTTGATCAATCTTACCCAGATTCACAACATCGATCAAGAATGGTCTAATTATGATGTGTGCCAAAAACAAATTTGATCGTGGAAAATTGTGCTTAATAATCGATTTTTTCGAATTGCGGGGGTCAGGGGAGGAAATTGAAAAATCAAAAACAAACTTGTACAGCGTACGAACATAACAAATCTCAGATTTCAAGTTTGGTTGCTCTAGCTCTTATAGTCTCCGAGAAACAGGCGTTCATACGGACGGACGGACAGACAGACGGACAGGGCTAGATGAACTCGTCTTGTCGTCCTGATTCAGAATATATATACTTTATGGGGTCTCCGATGATTATTTCTATGTGTTACATACTTTTGGATTTTGCATATTTCCAATAGCTCCGCTTTGCTCTTTTTTTACAAAAAAGGCAAAGGGGCTAAAATATTATTATTTGTCTAACATGTTATATAGGGAAACACCTCTAACCATAGTTGTCGTAAGAGTTGCATCATCCCATTGTATAGAAACACCAAAACACATTCTAAGGAATATTCTGTCTAGTATAAATGTATGTAAAAGTTTTCTGATACAGAAATGTATATATGATAGATCCTGTGGGTATCCTGAATTCGGAACACTCCTTACTATAATATTAAATATGTACGAGGCTTGGAGGCTTCAGTATACAATGAATAGTGTTATTTGTATCTGTTGCCGGTTAAAGAAATTTATCCAAATGAATCGCTGGCATTGGCGATTTTTATTTCATTTGCGTGTACCATTAATTCATTCGATTATCGCTACGAATCCTTGCCCCGGCGAACGGAACTAATGGTTGTCCAGTGCGTGTCCAGCACATCGATTCTGTGCTGAATTGTTGGGATAGGGGTAAGGGAGGTGGAAAAGTGGCGGCACATTTTCGTATACATTTAATCGTCTGCCAGCCCGTTGCAAATTCTTAATTAACACACATACACAATACACGCACTTTAACTCACACACACGCACACACACACACACATCCATACCCATATACATATACGAATAAATATTTATCGGCTTTCGTTAAAGCGTAACTCACATGGTCAGGTCTCGCCCTCAGCCTTGGATTTGGTCTCTCGGCCTCCGCTTCGGATAGGTCTGGTCAGCCAGCCGGGCAGCCAGGCAGTCCAGGCAGTCCAGGCAACAAGGCAGTCCAGCAACCGGTTGGCATGAATGTGTCGACGCGTCGTCCTCAGCGCTACAAAACCCGCATTAAACATTTCCGCTTCCGTTTTTCTCTTTTTCATTTTATTCTCTGCTTTTGTTTGTCAGCGTTTACACTATAATTCTCTATGGCATTCAAAATTCAGGCTATAAGGGAACAGATATGCAACTTGTTACAAGCAAGTTAATCAAAACCTTAAATCAACCTATTATATATATTTTTACGATCATGAAAGGATTTTATTCAGTTAAACTCAATGTGATTTGGTAAGGATTATAATTAGTATAAATCGATGGATTTGATTGCCCTCTCGTCAGGCATACTTTTTTTAATGGTGCTGATAAATTTCTATTATTATACTAAAATTACTTAAATTTGATTCCATTAATCGAGATATATGATGTCATAGTAATGATATAGCCATTGACTGTCATTACTGTGCAGGTCACAGCAATTTCCAATTGGCTTAATCATACTGATTGTACTTATATTAAGCCATGTATATCCATTATAATACCCTCAATTATATAGCAAAGTAATCAAAGGATACTAAAATTAGTTCAACAAATTTCGTATGAATTATATATTATGTTATTCAATAAAGTTTTCAACTAATACTTTCTATAATTAAGGCACTAACTAATAGCCACAAGGGCAACAAGTCTTAAAGAATATTTATGATTATTTATAGCATATTGCTTTGACTATAGGGTAACTTTTAGTCCATCATATGTATGGTTGATTGTATTTTTTTGGGTTCTTTGTTGCCTTCATTGTTAATGTGGTTGTTGATGTTGGTTTTTGGCTGGTTGCCTGGCTTCCAGTTGCAGTATTAAACAATTTAATGAAATATTTCTCTGCATACTGCACGGCTGACTAGCCCAAGCAGGATGTTTGCCTACTTGGGGATCCTACACATCTTCTATTAAGAACCTTTGCCAGCGAATTGTAATGAGTTTTACACTGTCAGTAGACAACACTTCAAACTTCGGCTCGAACCCAAAGCAAATGTCAAATATTTGATTAGCCCCATTAAAGCAGCTCCATTTCACCCACCCAAAATATACGCTGACCCATATGTATGGGCTCCATAAGGGTGGTTCAAGCTCGCAGCTCGAAGCAGCCAACGTAGAAAAACTTCATTATAATTTCGCTCATTAACTCGTTTCGTGTGTTTTCAACATTTTTACTCATTCTCCTCAGAGTTCTGAAAGAAGAACGAAAAAAAAAAACACTTTTCATAATTAAGCGTTGTAATTTTTGTTTATTTCGGGTTACTTTTCTTCTGCTGTTTTTATATTAGGTCGCATTTGCGGTAAGGACTATGTTTCCTTTCTCTTTGCCTTTTCAATTAAATTACTTTTTTATACTTTTTTTATACTCTAACCAATACATATATTTTGCATACAACTTTAATTGAGATATCATTACTAAGATATTATCTCTTCAAATTGCTTTAAATTATTTTATGCTAACCCTAAAGCAAATTATACGTTTATAAAGTGTAGGGTATCCTATAGTCTAAGCTTGCTTACTATCAAACGGGTGTTAGTTTTGACGGACTGAGCAAAAAGTTTTCCCTGATGGACATTTGATTGCTCTGGATTGTAGATGGTGGGCTATGGGGTATGCGGGAAAGGGTAAGTTTGTCTATTCATATTTCAATATTTCATTAACTCGAACTCATTCATATTTACTAATGTATATATATGTATGTATGTGTCTGTGTGTGTGTGTGTGAGTGTGTGTCTGGGGGCATGCTTGGCCATTAGAGGCGTAAAATTTGAGAAGGGGATTAAAGGAAAAATGGTGAGAATTGGTTCACACAACATCAATTGGCATTATTCTGCTACGTTCAAAAAATAAATAATTCAGTTTGGAAAAATGTTGAGAAATATAGCAGCTGCCTGCTATGGTAGGAGTTCTCCATTAAATATACATATACATACATATATGTATATATAAAAGTTAACTTGAGGAATTTTTAATTAGTGGCAGAAAAATGTCAACTGGTTTATGAGAATTTTCATAATTATTCAGATGACTTGTCAAACTGCTTAATCCACATTCATTTTGCACTAAATTTAATTGAAAAGTTCTCTTTCCTTTTTCTATAGCAAACAGCATATCATGTCAAGCTGCCATAAAACTTTGGCATAGAGCACAAATACTGTCATTATATGGCTAAAAACTACACACAAGCAGCAGTCCAAAATGTCTATAATTTCTGTACAACACAGCAGGCAAAAACAGAAACAACAACAACAACAACCAACAACAAATATCGACCAACAACAACTACACTCTAAGCATTAGTTATTACTGCAAACTATAATTTAAAATAAATGCCAAAGTAGCCAAAGCTCTAAGCCGCAGCCGCAGCCGCAGCCGCAGCCCAAAGCAGAGGCAAAGCAGAATCAGAGCATTGGCAGAGAGTTGCCAGAGTTGTTGCCAGGGAATGTAGCAAGGGAAAGTGGTTAGCTATTAAGCCCATCTAGTAACCAAGTGGAGCTGTTGCTCTCCCTGTTGCTGTTGCTACTGCTACTGCCGTTGGCTTTATAATAAATTTATAAATGAAAATATGAAAAATGGTCGCTGCGTGTTTTCTTTTTGCTTAACTAAGCAAATTGCTAGCAGCTTAAAGAAGCGTTAAAACGCGGTTAAATTTCGACTGTGCTTCAATTTCAAGTCTTGACCATTATTATTCTTTGTGTTTAAACTGTTAACTTGAATGCAGCAGCTGCTTAGTTAAACGTTGAGATGTTTTGAATTAAATTTCATGCGCTTTTATATGCAAATATTCAATATTAAAATTTTAAATATTAACATTATATTTATAACAAAATACATATATTTATATAAATATTTAATTTTTGAAAATTTATTTTTATATTTATTTTATAAATATTTTTATATATTCCATCTAAGACAGAGCAATAAAATGCTGTTGTTCAGTCACATGGATATTATGTAAATGCTAGAATTTATTTATATTAGAACTAATAAAAAAAGAAAAATAGGGGAATAAACAAATGGTCAAAACTACTGACACATTTGAAACTTTTTGGCTTTCAAGAAAATAGAAAAACTGTTAAATAAACTTTCACTCTGGGGCCATTCGCAGGACATGTGCATGTGTCAAGGAGCAAAGGAGAGGAGAAGCGCAAATGGCCAGCAGCAATTCAAACAAAAACCAACAAAGAGGTTAGTGTAGAGTGTATCAGATTGTATTATACCCTGTAATATGAAGTGAAGATAGCTTAAACAGTTGTAATAAGGCCGAATCAAATAAAATTTAACAGCACCAATTTCAAGTAATTGTTAAGTGCTTCGCTTACCCTTTAATAGATTATAGCTAGAGGGTATAAAAACTAAAATTACACATCCTGATCGGAGAATATAGTAAATGTGTAGGTATCCGGTCCTGGGGGAAACGTCATTTTGATTAGTAGTTTTCCATGTGTTTGTGTGTTTTGTGCGTTTGGTTGCAAAACTTGGAAGGAAAATGAAATCAAATGTAACTTTAGGCGCTGTTGTCGTTGTCGTTGTCGTTGTCGTTGGAATTGTCGTTGTCGTTGTTGTAGACATTTTTGCTCTTATCCTTGGTCAATTGCATTGCTCTGCTCTTTCACATTAGTTTAAACTTTATAGTGGATATCGTAGAGAATTGGGCCGCAGCGCCTGTTGGGATTTTCTATAGAGAATATTAAAGTTTGAACTGGCTACGTTGCAGAATATAGAATATAGGAGTATAATGCAAAAGCGCAAAAACTTTCGCCATTTTCTTGGCCAACTTTCAGTTGCATTTGGAAAATATCTTGCAAAGTAGTTGGACGGCATACACATAACTCAAGAGTGTCCCAACACCTGATGCCTGCAGCGACCTCTACTGGCAGATGGCAGCAGCTGCAATTCGCTACACTTTGCCATTGTCGTAAGCTGAGCGTGAAAGAGAAACATTTGCATATCCTGTGACCCACTTATAATCATTTTTCATGAACGTGCAGGCAGCTAAGGTAAGGTTAACTGAGGTTGGGTAAGGTGAGGTAAGGTTAGGTAAGGTTTGCTAAGGTACTAAGGTAACTACCAACTGAATAGCCACCATCCACAACAAAAATAACAGCGACATCTAGTGTGCAATATTGGAGCTAGGGGGCATGCAAAATGAGGTTATGTTTGCTCAACCAGCATCATTTGCATAGACTCCACTGCTGCTTACATACTGTTGGAATGGCACGTGAGAGTGTTGCTTGGCCAGACAACACACACACACACACACACAGACGACTGTGGCACTAAAGATTTCCTTTGCTATAGATATAGACAGTAGCCAAATTATGGAAAAAAATGTCTATTTCTGTGCTCATTAGCGCACATCCAAAGTGTCAGCGTAATTAATAATCCAAAAACGCAAAGAAGCAGAAATAAATTTAAAATACAAAAATATACTTTTATACAAAACAAATATTAACACTGTGCTAAGTATTTTTATCATTTCCATACATGACACTGCACGTGTGTATATATGTGAGTGTATGTGTGTGCTTGACTGTCAGAGAGAACTGTGAAAGAGCAGGGAAGAAGAATGGAAATTTATTTGCCTGTAATTAATCAGTGCAGCAGCAGCATATAAAGAAATGGAGAGAGAGTGAGAGAGATCAGCATAAAAGAGCAGTAAAATGTTCTTATACCCTGTATGCATAAACTACAAAGGGTATACACAATTCGTTGTAAGTAATAGGTAATAATAAGATATACCAATATCTATTGTTATATGCTGCACAAATACTCTTAGGCATAGCTTGTATTTACTATACTACATTATACTACAGGGTATATCCAGGTCTTATACTATGTTGTATTGTCATTTAGTTTGTCAAGTGGCTGCCTTATACACGAAGGAACAAGTTTCTTTCCACTCATTTGCAGCCCTCATTAGACCTGCGGCCCGTGGCGTCAAATTTTGAAATATTTAATTGACAACAAGTCACTGGAAAAAATAGAATTTCTGGACAGGATCTGTGTGTACTTAGTGTACTTTGTCGGCATTGTATGTCTGCTATATATATGTGTAAATAGTTTTAAAATTAATTAAAATATGCAACTATTTTCGGTTACAATTCAAAGTAAAATTTTTGTTTACTTTTGACAAAATTGGGTCAAATTTTGTTTGAATATTAGCTGATTTAGCAAATAATAACTAACTACATATTGTTGTTGTTATTTCTAATTAAATTGCATATAGAAATGCTAAGTATATATATTTAATATGCTTGGTTGAATATACTTGTAGTTGACCTTGGCCAACAGGAAAAGTTATGGAGATTGCTGTTACTTTAAGATGGAGAAGAAATGGATTTATGCAAATTGCTTAAGCGCTCAAAGTTTATCAAAGATTGGGCAGACATTCTGTCAGTTCATTTGTCTCACACACACACACACATACACATTCATATAAGTTACACACACACACACACACACACACACACTGACATCGCATATATCAATCGCTTGTAAGTTTTGAGCTGCCCCCGCGAACGTGACATGAATTGCACTTAAGTGATTTTAATAGTTCACGTGCGCCTTTTGACAACCGCCGACCGCGCTGACCGAATCGGAGCAGAGCAATTGGATGGGCTGATAGTGGGAGGGGAAGGGTGTGTGCATGGCTGTTCACATAGGTTGCCTTGAAGCACTTCTGGCTGTGGGTGAGTCGCGCTTCCGTTTCCTACTCTTACCGGAGTTCAATAAAACAATACAATGCCACCGACCACAATTTCCGGCGTTGGCTAAGCAAATTTTGCTACGAGTTGAGTACTAGAGATGTCCCAATCTACATGCAACACATCGTGACACGCTGACACAATTCCAGTAACATGCCAGGCCTACAATTTGTGGTTGCTGTGACTGACTTCAGTTGAAGAAAAGTGATAGCTTCACCCATCTTTAGTTATGATCTTAGCTCTTAGCAGGCCATATATTGGATGTGCGTGTTTCTAAACTGTCAATTTAGGCACTCTACTGAACACTCTGTCTTTGCATCTCTCTCCCGCTCTTTCTTTTGAATTTGTCTGCTCTGTCTGTTATTTTCTTTGTATATCAAATTCCAACTGGGATCTATGGGGGCTTTCGCTTTCTGGCCGCATTGCGTGTAATGGACACGCGCCACCTGACTTAATATCAATTTCAACTGCCGTGTGTTGTCCTCTCAGTATTTGCCTCAGTTTCGTTTTGGTTTTTTGTCTCTAAAAGTTTTTAAGTCAAATGAATTTTTTATGGCAATCGGCTACGGCCTCAGCTACAACTTCAGCTTTAGTCTCCACCGAAGCACCGCCACCAGGTTGCAATCGAGGCCAGGTTTCTTGGTTGCCTTTACGTGTTTTGAGTTTTAAATTTGTCGGCTCAAGTGTTCCTCATCGTGTGGGTCATTTCAAATAAATGGTTTTAAAATACTTTCAAGTGTGGCACATGCCAGGCTACAATTTGCAAATTGAGTTGATTGTGGGTCGAATGGTGGCTCCAACTCTATATAGTACATATGCTCCTTGGGGTTACTTTCAACTGTTAACTTTACTACTGACTGCTACCATTTAACTGCCTGTCTTGGTGGCTAATGAAAGGTGCTAATGATATTAAAAGGCAATTAGATTGCTTGTGAAAAAGGTACACTGAGCTGCCCCAACAATTATTAAGTTATATACAATTATAAGATATTTATTTAAACTTTTATTATGATAAATAACTTGAGCTAACAAATTATGAATCCAAAACTTTTCTTCAGATCTTTTATTGACTAATATTGTACTGAGCCAGGTATTAGTAACTGCTTTAGACTTTCTCAAGTGAAATACTATTGACAATTTATTTATCTGGATCTACGACTACACTTGATACTGAGTTGTCCTGCACTCAATATTTGCTCACTCATTGGATAGTTCGTGACTTTGGTAAAATTTTGTCGCCCGACAGTGGCAATCAGTGTGAGTCTTGTGCTTTCCCAGGATAGCAAAAGAAAAGTCATTAGGTCATTAGGCAATAAATAATTAAAAGCCATTGTTGGCAGGCAAGGCACGAATGTGCCACACCTCCCACAACTCTAAGGCTAAAGGGGGAGGGCAACACAGCGGCACAGCGGGTCTGGCTTGTGGAAAATATTGGGCTGTTGAGGAAAATGCGCTAATCATGCGCTTAACACGGCGCACCACAGTTGAATTTATCACTCACACAAATTTCAATTACTCGGCTAAAAGTGAGAGAGAACATCGCAGATTTCCCCTCCCCCTAGCAACGACGTGTGGTGTGGAAATTTCACATCAATGCCAAATCCTAAAAAATGATGGCGAATAGTGCGTGCTCAAAAAGCGATCAGTGTGATTAATGAAAGGGGAAAATAAGTAAAGTAAGAACCCCTTAACAAAAAAGAAAGCAAGAAAAACTGATGAAACCAAGGCGACCAAAAATTAGTATGAGAAATTAACAAGTGGCAGCCATTGGTCATGTCAGCTTACCCACAGCAGCTTACCCAATGAGTACTAGGCATACTTTTTAAGCAGAACACATTCCTGGAATAACCAAATGTATAGACTGGGCATATTCGTACTCATATTTGTACATACATCTACAGTTTCTGGCTAATGTGTGGCATTAATCCCAGTCCAAGGGCGACGTAGCCGTTCTGGCGACAGCGAAAGTCACTGAGGCGTGCCAATGCCACAGGGTCACCCTCGAGGGCTCAGTTACAGGATTAGCATGACGGTAGAAACAACAACAAGACACACACATACAGCTCCTGGAGTGGCAACAAAACGGAAATGGTTAGGGCGTAGTAGAACTGGACTAAAGTAACACTCACATTTAACAAGGTCGTCTATTTATTCTATACCCTGTAACACATTTTCCCTGTAAGAGGATATTATATCCATCGCAATCTTACGTGGGAAGCTCTCCAAGACTATATCATCATATATCATCTGGTTATGGTATAGCTCTGTGTGGCTCAATCGGTTGAAACTCGTTTTTTACTGTGCGTTACTAGAGGATATCTGCAAGTCGCATTGATCTTAAGGTTTCACATTTGTTTGGGTTACACGAGGCAATCCACTTGCAAAATGTTGTTTTTATTTTGCTTCCTTTTTTTCGACTGGTGACTTCCCCTCACTGTTTGCTCTCCATTTGTTGTCATTTGTTGTTTTTCCCGTCGCTGATGCAACTGCATTGTGCCTTCTATGGTTTCATCTCTACGGTCGCTGACTCTTTACCAAAATTTGATTCAATCCATTATTTTTATTTGTTATTTCGCCCAACCCTCGCATTTCTATTAAATCGCATATAAATAAATTTCGTGTACTTTCCATTTCCATTTTGAATTTCCCATTGTTTTCTCTTTCTATTATTTGCCTTGTTTTCTTTTTCTTCTTTTTTTTGAGCTTGGTTCTTCACGCGCTCGTGCCAAACATCCCCGAGTGCAGCTCCTGGGTACTCCCAGGTGTATTTGCTTGATATATTGCGCAGTTATGGCTCACATCTTCTACAGAAATCTAACCCTGAATCAACCCAGCTCCAGCTACTACTTTTCGCTATCTGGGAATGCATCATCTGTTCGACATACGCTGAAATTTTATGCGTTTTTATTGCCATCTTTGCATTACTCTAATGCAATTTAATTGAGTGTTCGATTACGTAAATTATATGAATATCTCAAGCATCTAGATCAGTAAATGGTTTGCTATAGTATACACCTATATCAGTACAGATTCAGGTGATCTTAAACTTTCTTATATATACTATACATTCAGTAATAAATTGCATGCCTTTTTACTTTTATAAACAAAGTATTTTATTACAAAGTTTGTGCACTGAGTAATCATTTTCTCTGCGGGAGTTTTGGGTGCTAACATATGTCTCTTAATATGGTCAAATAAACCCACATTATTGATATATATATGTTTGTGTATATAATATATATATATAGCATATAATGTTGCCCTCAGAGCGATGTGAAAACAAATGAAAGAAACCCAAAATAAAAACGAAATATATATAAAAGTATATACATATATATATACATATATATAAAGATTGGGGTATATTAAACACCTTTTATAGTACGCATGGCAACCCTCAACTGATGAGAACACTGTGCAACACTTGCCGCAAATCAAACGAAGTTGCAAAATGACAGATCGAGGGACTGTGCCGTCGACTGTGGCAACAATTAAGTTTCCACATGAACAGCGTTTAATGTGCAACTGATTTTCAACATCTGTTTTCATTTTTCGACTTCCTACCAAAAAACTCAATGAAAAGGAAATGATGTAGACGACGCTTTGCTTCTCCATCTAAATTTGGACTCGAAAAAGTGTCAGAAAACATAATTTTTGATATTCCTACAGTCGTTCAGTCGTACAGTCACATAGTCGAATCCAGAAGCACGTGACAGAGCCACCGCACTTGGCATCAGCATCGGCATCAGCAGCAGCAGCAGCAGCAGCAGCAACAACAGCAGTAGCAACAGCATCTTTACAGTGGCGTTAATTAGCCGCAGCCACTTGATGTCTAGCCCCTACAGCTGTTAGGGTACATGGAGCAGATTGAGGTAGGGGTAGCTATGCCATAAAATTCTCTACTTGAAATTGGCTACATAACAAGCTGTGGTACCTTATAGCTATCTGCAAGGGTTACACTATATTCCTATTACTCGTACCTATGCCTCGTTTATGAGGTACGTTTCCATCTGCTACATAGTGGAAAAAATATGAGTATATGTTATAGAAGAACAACAAAATTAACAACCTCTGGCTGGTCAGGGCTTATCCTTGATACACGTCTGACACTTTCTAGTGGAAACAGAATCGTCCGCAGGGTCGGGAGTCGGCGACAAGTCGCCAAAACACTTTGGTTACTCATTAAAATTCATCCACGCAGATTATTAACATTTGCATCTAATTTGCATTTGTAAGATACATGGCCGACAATTATGTGGATGCCAAACATATCGAAGGGAGAAACGAAGGGATGGGCAAGGAAGGAAGTAGGGAGCAAGCGGACGACAGAAGTCGTAAGGGGCAAGGAAGACGGCGCCGGGATGGCTCCAATGTGAAACTTATTTATGCATGCGATTCTACAAGCAGCAACACCAACAACTAACACCAACACAAACACTTACAAAGACTCACACACACACATACAAACACACACGCACTAGCAGTTGCATAAATTATGCTTGGGTTCTTCGCTCAGGGTTGTTAGGAGGACTAGCAATAGGGGATGCAAGGGGCGTTAGTTCAACGAGGTTAAGTGTAATTAAATTATCAAATTATTGCCAAGTCTTAGGTTGCAGTTTATAATCTGGCACATCAGCCTTACCACCACCCCCAACCAACTCCCACTTACACCCGCTCTCAGACAGCATCCCCCCTTAACACTCGTATAGCGTTGTTTGCAACATAAATAGGCATTAGGCAAAGTTTCAATTAGTTGGCGTTAAGTGGACTCTTCATGTCTTATAACTAGGCTCGAATCAATGCACTAAACTTTACTTTCATAAATTTTGGCAATACAGATAGGAATCCTTACTTCCTAAGCCATTGTAAGCTAACCACATGTCTGGCCAATTGTTTTGGTTAACTTAACCACAAGATAGCAGCTCATTTAATAAGCATAAATTTGCATACACTTTGTTCAATATAAGTAAAGCGGTGGATAGATATTGAACAGCTGTTGACAGGAATTCAAATTAACTAATAATAATATTGATAAACCTTTAAACGAAGCAAAAATACGCTTGCATAAGTCTCTTTTAAATCCTTAATATTTATGATAAGATGTTATTCTTTCCGATAACAAGCACTTGTCATTAGCAAACAAAACTAATTTTAATATGTCGTTTGCAGCATGTTAATGCACTAAACTAAATCTTAGTCACTTATCTTGACGTTCTCTATTAATTTGTTTGCTAATTTGTAGCCTGATTCCGTTCTACTTAACTTAATTTAAACTCCTTAGCCAGATATGCTTTTATTCTACATGTGTCTATATCTCTTTTCCTTTAAAGTAAAACTATTAATTTGTGTTTAGTTTTTAATTTATATCTCTCTAGGATAACATATGTCATTTATTAATTATATATATATTTATACAATCAGTCAAAATTCCATTATAATCGTAGGAACAACATATCAATGCGCATTTGCCATATAAAGGTCATAAACAACTCTACAAAGTATGTAAACCAATTGTTTTGATGTGGGAGAAAATATATATTTTAAGTTTCAATTAACAAAAGATAATATATATTATGATAATTTCTTGCAGTATATATTATGATGTTAATAGCTATGAGTATCACAAAATTAACAAACAATAATAAATAAAATAACAATAGAATTGAATAAAAAGATCCAGCAGATACTTTTATGATTTTTATTCTTATATAAACTATTCAGTTAATACTATATTATCAACAATCGTTAGTGAAATCTGTTGAGTTGTATGATAAGTTTTCTAAATTAAAGAAAACTTTTCACAATATTTTATTAATTACTTTTTCTTCTAGCCGCATGATTACGATATAAGGCAGACGTAGTACTAGAAGTAGAGGCACAGATAAAGTCAAAACAATTAGCTGGCATACTGAATATTTAATAAAATTCAATTAAATTTCATGTATATTCATTTACTTAAATAAATATTTAAAATAATAAAATCTGTACATAAATGCTTTGTCCTTACAGATCTCCTTTGAAGCCGTGTGATGTGTCCATTGGGTTCATACACCGCAGCAAATAAGATTTACCTTGTATGTTGCATTATGTTTAGAAATTCATGATTTAGATTGGATTCTGGTAGATATATAAACGATAATAGATGTGTAATTTTTTGGCTATATAAACTACTCATATAATGAGTAAAACTTATTCAAAAGAGTCCCTTAGCTGACTAGCTTAAATATTCGGTTAAAGTATTATTTCTTTACTTTATCATACTAGAATGTGATTTGTCCTTTAGAATACTGAATTCAATTAGATATTTAACACATATTTACAAGAAATCCTTTGCATAATACGTTTTAGGATAAGAAGCTTAAATAGGTGTAGTTTAAAATTTTATATCGATTACAAAATCAAGTTTACTTTTTTTAGTAAGTTTAATTACTAACTAATTTGTCTGTATCTAAAGGTAAATGGCAACAAAGGATTTACCCAAAGCTGACTGTGAGCATTGAATTTTGAGCGTTTATCAGAATTGTAGAACTTAATAATAGATAAGTAACCTACAACTAGAAACAAAGGATGCATGACACTGGGCACAACGCACACGCATACACACACACACAGGTATAAGTATAGATCGGAGAGACGTTAGAGACAAAGAATTGAGAGACCAGCAATTAACACACTTGAAATTGGAGTTATGCAAGCATCAAGCAGCAAGCAGCACGCAGCACTTTGATAGTTAGATAAACAAATACACAAATACAAATACAAATACAAATATAAACACAGACACAGGTAGAGGAAGAAGCAGAAGTATGGACAGACAAAGGAAGTCAGTAAGGACGTGCGGCAGGAAACAGCAATTGATAAGAATACACACACAAACAGACAAACTAATAGTTAGAGAGGTGAAAAGTGATGAGTTGAGGTGAGGTGGAATGGAAGTGGCAGTGGAAGTGGGCGGCAGAGACAAAATGCAATCCAATGCCAATACAAATGTAAGGTAACATGCAAATTGACAGAAAGGACATTTACCAGGACATGGCAAACACAAATACAAACAAAAGCAAACACAAAGAAAAGGAGCATAAGGGGAATACACATTTATATATATATATATATATATATATCTATATACATGTATAGATTAATAGAGAAAGAGTGAAAGTGGGAGAGAGAGAATTGCATTAGTTGCAACAGGGCCACAGTTTGACATTTTACTTGTTCTAAGAGAACTCTGGATATCAAGGATATTTGGAGTATATGTAGAGAGTACTCAGGGGTTGCACTATGCAAATAACAGAGCCCCTGGCAATGTCTATGGAAATCATGATGACGATGACTCAACGATAAACTGTCAAATTGCTGCAATTTAACGCTTGATAAGCAACTTCTGGCAACTTCTCGGGCCTTCACAATAGTTGACAGCTTTTGATGATTATGCGGTGACCAGGTAGGTCCTATATAGTACCTATTGTTCCTATTGCCTATTGTGCCTGTTGTATCGCCTGCAGTTGATCCCTGATTTGATTTCAATAGGAAAGTCAAAAAAAAGGGTTCAACCTATTATAAGTTCTTCGTAGTTGTTGTTGTTGTCGAAGGTGCATTGCATGTTCAAAGGGCTGGGATCGTTTCTTTTGTATTTGGCAGAGGGTATTGCAGTTTGAAGGGTGTCTTTCTGGGATTTAAGCGATTTAAAACATTTTCATTTTACAGCAATCTGACATTTGTAATTATGAGTTCTGAGAGAGGGACAGAAATATATCTGGTTTGAGCTATTTAAGCGATTTGCTTTATTAAAATCCTTAAGTAGAAAAACAAACAAACATTTGCAAAAAAAATCACCACCGGATGAAAATATACCGAAACAACCACTAAAAAAATCTGCACAGGTCGTACACATATGGCTGACTCGATTCTTCCTTGGTGCCTGTTTAGCCTCCTGACTGTCTCTTTGCCGTGTCTGGGATGTCTGTCTATTTGTCTGTCAGTTAAGAGGCCCATAGTCTTTCATTTGTAGCGGCGAAAATCTGTTACTCTGTTACTCTGTCACATTCGCAGCTTGCCGAAAAATTTCATTCATTCGTTCAGTTATTCATTCGGCCATTCATTCCATTACGTTTCGTTTCGTTTCGTTTATCCCTTTTATGGCTTGTTTGGGGATTTCCATTATTACAATGACATCGTCATCGTCGTCATACTCGACTCGAGCCCAGTACGCTCTACCTACTATCATACAGGACAGAATCCAGAGCTAGTCGCAGCCGGGCTTTGTTATTACTTCTCTAGCTACTTTCATCTTGTCCATGTTTATTTATAACTAGCAATTGTAATTAGGATTACTTTTTACTTATTTGCACAGTTGTTGGAGAGGTTTCGCGAGGCGTAAAAAACATATTTCTGCATTTTTACGTCCTGGGCTTTGTGTTGCAGCATTAAAGTATTTGTCCAGACGGCTTAGTAGGGAGCTAGTATCTAGTTAATAGGATGGCCCTGGTTGATGATATGGCATTAACAGCTGATGCTTTAAACGAAAAACGGCAGAACTTTTCTAAGGAATGCCATATCCTTCGAATGGCACAAAGACTGTTGGGAGTATGTATAAGAAACATCTTAGTAAGCATTACAGTAGATCAGTTGAATGATATATGTTCTTAGTTTACTTAGCTGAAATAACCCAAAGAACATAATATAACCAAAGGCTTTCTTTTGTAAATCAGATAATAAACTCTATATATATATATATATAAATATATTCAGCATAAAATCTACTTTATTCGACACATCAGATAGCATTTTTCTCTACACATTTGTTACAGTCAGTTTCCCTTTTCAGGGTGACAGTTACCCTTTGACTTCAACGAACTTCCCTAATGCCAGTAATTATAATTATTTTTCGTGTTATTTTACTAGCGTAACCCATTGCTATGAAGTTGTCAGAGATAGAAGGAGGAGTAGGATAAAAAAATTGGCAACATTGAAGCACCGCCCTTTTGATGACATGGGTCAACCCTTTTTGTGCAATTTTGTTTGATGACCCACGCACATAATGCGACAAATAAAGTCATTGAGGCTAAAAAGGCGACAAAACGCCAAGTGTAATAAATTGAAGGGCTGAAAGAGAACAACGGTAAAATGCAATGAAAATGTGAATACAATCGTTTAACACACACAATTCAATAGCCAAAATGACAATGCGACGAATTGCGAAAACTTTTCACGCATTTCACTCAAAAACACACACACACACACATATGTGCAGATAATCGGAAAAAAAATAGAAGTAAAAAGAGCATAGGAAAACACAAATAAAAACATTTTCAACCATTCTGTCTACGGTTTGCTTCGATTTTCGTAAATGGCTTTTGAACTAATTTTGAACGTACGCTTGACAGACAGGTGAAGGGCCTGGCACACACACTCAGACACACACACACACACATACACAGAGAAGTGAATTGTTGGACAGGCATTCAGTCAACCCGTTCGTCATTTATTCTGTTGAACAATCGAAAGTGTCAATTAAAAGACAGCAACAAATAGCAAATGCCAATTGCCAATTGCCAAGTGGCAAGTGGTAAATGGTAAATGGTAAGTGGCAAGTGGCAAGTGGCAAGTGGCAAGTGCGTTGTGCCTTGTGCCACAGTTAACGTTATTATTTTATTGTATTTGATTTAAACGTTTCGAAAACGACATGTGTCGAGTTTCTCTTAATATATAGAATCCACGGCCCTGTAACCACCCTCCCCAAAACAATTTGTGGTCTGTATTGAGTTATTGTCGCTTTTCTCGATTTTCTATTTTCCATTTTCCATTTCAATTGAAATTTGCGAAATATGCGTGAATTAAAACAGATGTCAGTACCCCTTGGCGGTCATTGATCCCATATTCCATAAGTGCTTTGATTAATGCCTTTGGCTGCGTTATTAAAGTAAACAGCGACTTATGTTTCCCCTCTCTCTCCCTTCCAATATATATATATATATATATATATATATATATATATGCAAGTCTCTAGAGATATAGTACAACATGCGAGCTCTCTGCTCTTTCATGCCAGTTCTTACAAGGCAAAACCTTTAGGCTATTTACTTGGAAGTCTATTGTCTGCCCCCTTCTGTGTTTATCTTACTAAATTTTCTGTTTACTTAACGCCTCGAAATCAAGTCTACAATACGATTTGCACTCGTTTCGCTTTGAATTCATTATATTCCATTCAAATTCAAAACAAATTTAAGTACATAAAAAAGCAATCTCTCAATTAAATTTTTTAAAATTTATTTACATACAACGCAGTTGAAGTTCTGCTGCGCAATCTATGGAGTTGTCTCTATTCTATCAGCTAACTGAGCTCAGTTTCAGCATACATCTGATTATATTTAAATTCCCATATGAAAATAAAACAAAAATAAAAAGTTTTTCTTTTTGTTAAGTGTTTTTATTAATTTTTGTTTTTGTTGGTTTCTTGTTTATTATTACCCATTTGTTTTGAATTGTCATTTGTTTTGTGTGTCGTGTAAATGCAATATTCATCGATTTTTAGATGCAATACTAGTTAATTTTTTTTTATTGTTTTTTATTATAATTCAATTAAATCTTTATGCTAATTCAGTTGGCAATATTTGTGTTATATTTTGCCATTATTTAATTATATTTTATTATAATTTTTCATTTCCTTTTTTTTTCGTTTATATTTGCCAACAAATCTGAGCAATTTGTGAATTGCATTGTTATCTAATGTGGTAAATATTACATTTGAAAAATAAATAAACAAACTCATTTTGGGTTTTTTTTTGTTGTTTTCTTTTTTTGTTTAAATAATTTAATACTATATTTTGCATTAAAATTTATACATAGTCATAATAATAAATGCATTTAAATTAATTTAAAAATTAAACTAGACTAATTTTCAAATCAAATTGCGAAGCAATAGCAACAGCAAATGCAAACAATTAGCGATTTGCTTTAATTTACACCAAAAAAAAAAAAAATAATAAGAATGGAGGAAAGAAAAAACTTTGAACATTATAAGTAGTAAATCAATAGTTTTTACAGTGTACACTTATGCCTGGGATTAATTAATTTTTACAAAATGTAATTTAAACTTAAATACTAATTATTTAATTTTGCGTTTATTATATTATAATTATTATTATTATTATAATAATTATTATTAATTTAATTTATACAAGTCTTGTAGGTAGGTTCGTGATTTTTTGATAGTTTTTTTGTCCAGTGTTGCAGAGCTGCATTTTTGTATGCGAAAAGTGTTTTGGTGGTGTGTCTATGTGGTTTGCGTGTGTTTATGTGTATGTGTGTGTGGCCTCAGTATTGGCAAACGATTTGTGCAATGGAAAATTGAAACATTAAGAACTGTGCAGAAAGTACGAAATTATTTAGAGTCGCACATGCACTGGGTACCAATTATGGTACCCAACCATGTATCAAACGGGTCTGCTCAACTTATACTCGTATTTGTATTGATATTTTGAATAAAAGTTTTGAATATGTTTTTTTTTAAAATGTTTCTAGCTTAATGTTTAGCTGCATTCTTTTATATTTATTTATTTTTTTTTGCTCTTTTTGTTATTTAAAAACTTCTCAAAAGTGTTGCACAAACATTTTAAATACTTTTTTATGTTCTGTATTTTTGTATGCTTTGCTACTATTTTTATTTATTATTTTTTCACTACTTTGTTGCGTGTGTGAGTGGAATAGTGTATGTGTATGTGTTTGTGTTATATGTATTAATTTATTATTATTTTTCATTGTTTTTTTTTTCTGATGTAAATATTGTTTTTAACGCGCTTACTTCATACTATTCATTCAATATTTTTTATAAAATGCGGTGTTTAAATTATTAAACTTTTTTTTCGTTTGTTTGCTGTTTGCTGCTCTATTTTTAAACTACTACGAAGCTACTACGTTTTTAATTTTAGTACTGTTTTTTTTTTTATTTGTTTGTTTGTTGTTTATTGTGATATATTTGTGTATGCGCATTAAACTAAAAAGGAACATATACATGATTATTTATTAATTATACATACATATATAGTACTTTTACGCGTACTTGTATATAGTTTTAATTATATTTATATATTTATTATATTTTTTTAATTTTTATTATTTATTTAAATTTATATTACTGCTTGTATTTTTTTTTTATAGTCAGAGTCATTTGTTGTATTTGTTGGGTAATTAGTACACATTTGCATACAGCATATAGCATATAGCATATAGCATTTAGCATGTAGTAAATTAAGATATAGCATTAAGAACTGAATATTCGTTTTGCTCTAAGTAAATAGTTGAATAATTAATCACAAATCATTGATGAAAACTTCATTTTAAATTGGTTTTAGGCGACGACGCTCTGCACGCTCTCTTGGTCCGTTAAATTCCGTTACAATTTCAATATACTCTCAACATATATATAGCATACATTCATTCCTACATTTATTCACACATTCATTCGTTTGTTTGTTTGTTCTTTCGTTCGTTCGCCCGTCTACATACATATACGTACGATACATATACAGCCGTTAAGTATTCGTATCCTTCTGTTCCTTAAGCACAAACAATCTAAGTATGCAAACTCTCGGATACCTCTCTAAGTTTATACACAGAAATTTACAGTAGGTGTTGGGGGAGGGGGTTAAATAGTGTTATAGGATATAATATAGTATAGGACATAGGGATTTCACAGGCATTTACAGATTTACTTTAGCAGTTTTCTTTTGGTTTTCTTCGGAAAGGTACTAAAAATCAGTTGAACTTTTATTATATATTATAGTATGCTAGTTACTTTATCTTTTTATATAAGGTTTTTCATTTTTTTTATGTTTTTCCTCTTTTTTTTTTCGTTTTATAAACAATAAGTGTCGCTAAATGCTAGACCTTAAATTCGTTTTTGTTTTTAAATATTTTTATGTTCTGCTCGATTGCATTTGATCTATGAAAAAACTAGTGCCATTTTTTTATACGTTCTTCATATTATTTTATGTTTGTTTTTTGTTCTCATTTTTTTTTCTTTAATTTCTTTAATATTATTTCTCTTATTTTTCTTTAAAATTCAGCTCGCTTTGCTATCATATGCTTTTCTTTCACTACCTTTTTCGTGTTGATATACTAGGTATATACGGTATGTATATTTACAGATTGTATTATATAAGTTATATCATTTCGTTGGCATACATATATGTATATATATATCTATGTATATTCGATACTATATGTAAT
This sequence comes from Zygothrica quintamaculata, assembly GCA_037044455.1. Lineage (NCBI taxonomy): Eukaryota > Metazoa > Arthropoda > Insecta > Diptera > Drosophilidae > Zygothrica > Zygothrica quintamaculata. The sequence goes on along the minus strand of JBAMBS010000420.1, from coordinate 120,898 downwards.
TCGATTATCGACTTTGCTAATTTTTAACTTTACCATTTTCTCAGTGGGTTTAATTGTTCGACGCTTTGTGCTCTCCATATAAAGGAGGGGCGGGTTCTAACTCAATTTGGTGTACATTTTTTTTCGAGTACATACTTAAAACTTGCATATCCTTCAAATATATTTTAGTTGCGTTTCCGTGTAGAGTTTCAGAGCTCTGTGGAAGAATAGAACACAAAAGGGGGAATAGATGAACAAAAGTAAATCTTCAAAGTATTTGTATTTGATGAGTGTCAAAGTTTATGCTTCATATCATATGGCAAAATTATTAAATTTAAATGAAATTTAAATTAAATGATGGAAACTGGGAAATCATTATAAAATCAGTGTTTAAGATTTAAACATAAACTCACCTTAAATCCATTCAATATGGGGCTTTCATCAATGATACCACAGCCTGTTGTTTTGTGTTCTTTCTCTTATAACACCATTCGCCATCGGACTTACAGTTGCATTTCCGCTTCCGATTCCGATTCCTATTCCGTTTCCACTCACATTTCCAGTCAATTTATTTGTATTTGTTGTCGTTAGATTTGTTGAAGCTTCGCCGTTGACAGCAGCCCCACCAATGCTACTCTTCAGTGTTGCACTTCTGCCCAAGTGTACGCCCACATCCTCGGGGGGCGAGAGACCCGTTAACACTGGTCGTTTATAGTCAGAAATGCAAGTATTGCCATCGATGGTATTGGCCACGTCACGTGTAAGCCGCAACGCCTTCAAATGTTGCCTCTGCTGATGATTGTCACGGATCATTGTTGGATTCTTTCCATTATTGGTGGCATATTTGTTGTTGTGCAGCGTCAGGCTATACTTGGGCTTGGCGGCCAGTGTGTTGACATGACCGCTAGTAGCGTTGGCGATGCCCAGATGTTGTGGCTTCTTGGGCATGGTGGTGGAGGCGGCGTTGTTGCGTTTGCTGGCTGACAGATCGCTGCCGTTGCCAGGCGCCTCCGCTGCTGCCAACTTTAGCGAGGCTTCGAACTAGAGATTATCTGGATAGCTGCGGAAATTGTAAGTTCTGGCGCGCTGGAACTCGGCAGCTGCTGCAGCGGCGGCAGCGCTGTTGCCGGTGCTATAGGGATTGATCATCGGTGCTGTAGATTGTGAATTCATGGTGCCCATACCATCATCATAGATGCCATTAAGCTGGTCTTGGTTGCTGTGGCTGCTCTTGCCACCGCCGCTGCTAACTGTATTGGTGTTGCTGCCGCCACTTGCAGAGCCTCCCTTGATGGGCTTAAATATGGCTGTGGTCGCATAGTACTTCTCCATGGGCGGCGGCGGCACTGTGGGCGGCCTGGGGAATATGCTGCTTAGTGGTGGCGGCGGCGTGCGTCGCACATTCACATAACCGCCTCCGGCATTGGCCATTTTTGAAGCCGGCATATAGTCCTGCATATGGGGAACCGCATAGCCACCTTCGGGCACATCTGTGTGGCCGCAGGGGACCAAACGTAAAAGACGCAAAAGGATTTCGCTTAGTCAGGCAAATGGCAAAGGTTGAAAGGTGTACATATGTGTGTGTGTGTATATATTTATATATGTATGTGTGTGTATTTGTGTACGTAGCAATAGCCGCAAAAATTTATTTGCATTAGTTGGTAGCGGCGCCATATTTTATGGCTTGCTGCGGAAATGGGAGAGCCAAGGGTATTGAGGTCTAGGGCCTAAGGTCTGGGAGCTGGGGCTTGGAGTCTCTGTATTGAGTATTGGACTCGTAATGGGAGTTTTCGCATACACACCTGTATAGTCTGGCGTCATATTACATTGTAAATCATTAACCGCTGCGTATCCGTTCACTCCGCTCGTGTACATGTTCACATTGAAAGGCTCGTGGTAAAGGCTGTTCTTGCCAATGGAATCGTTGTCGTCAACGCTGGCCTGTAGCAAATGGAGAGGGGAATAGAGAGTAATGTACGATGTTTAATATAGTGACAAGTCAGGGAATGAAAATGTATCAGAATTAGTGTTTTATGTGTTGGTAACCGGCATTTACAGTCTACGAATAGAAAGGGATATTATATCGATTTCTAATGGATATTCTATTCTTATATTAGTGTAAAAAGAAAACAAATACATTTATAATAAGGAATATAGTCAAAGGATATGAAGAGCAAGTATGCTAAGCCATTATATATATAATAATAATATATATTATATTGGAAATAGATTTGTGTAGTAAATCTTCTCGTTAGTTTTTCCATTTTTAATTGTAACTTCAGTTTGAGTTAGTCGCATTTCGATATGAAAGGACTTGCTTTCAGTTTGGTTAACTTCCTCAACGATTTGGTTTAAAGTGTTTGCAGCACTTCAGCATTTTGTGCAATGCTCAGCACTTGAGCTTAGCACCCACAAATCAACACTGACGCAAAGGACATTCCACTGAGAAGCAGAAGGACATATAGAAAAAGCCGTTAAAAAGTTCTATTAAATAAAATAAATGCCGTTCGGCGTCTGGTCAAGTGTGGCACGGCTCAGAGAGCACACGTAGAGGACGTGGTAGCTCCACGCTACATTGAACAATTATGTGAAATTTGAGGCAAGAATTTGTCCTATGCTACGCTGACACTCTGCAGGATTATATATATATATATAAGCTTAAATGGGAATGTATTCTGTTTAAAGGTCTTTAACCAGTGGCGTGCACAAAACTGTCGTTGGTATATGGAGAGGGTAAACTAAACTAGGTAAACAAGGCTCTTAGTTTCTCTTTAGATTGTTACTCTCTATATAGTTATGTTATAAGTATCCCCTTAACTACGACTCTGCTTTGATAGTATATGTATGTACGTGATATGCTCACCTTAATGCTATTGCCATTGGGACGATGCTTGTCCACATTGCCACCCAGTGTATTGGGATTGAAGCTGTATTGGAATGCATCGAGGACATTGCTGCCACGAGCGCGCTTCGTGCGGGATACGATAAACAGTATAATGGCAACCAGAAGGATAATTATCGTTGTTAGAACAACAATGACAACGCCAATGAAGTTCGCCTCGTTCGGCTCCTGATCAATGGGGCGTGGTGCAATTACTGAAAAGAGACACAGAAATAGCAAAGAGACGCGTTTAACAACAATACTCTCCATTTAAATAAACATGCAAAATTTTCATCCAATGTTGGCCAATCGAACGAAATTAAATGTAAATATTGTTCAACTAAATAATTAGCAGCCAGGTTGTGAGAGGCCCAATAAAGAAACAACAACAACAACAATAACAAAAAGCAAAAAAAAAACAAAATATTCCGTTGCTAATTGAATTTATCTGCAGTTGCTGCTACTTACCCGCTGGTCCATTGTTGTAGTTGTTGTTATTGCTGCCAGTGGCATCGGTGGCGCCACCGTTGCTGGCACCTCCAGCACCTACAGATATCCCGGTATTCATATTGTTTTTGTTATGATTGTGCTGATAGTCGTTGCTCTGTAAAGGATATTCGCGTGTATCCAGCGTGATGCCAGGCAAATTATTTCTTTGCTCCTGTTCGTCTGTGAAATTTCCCATCGCAGGCACTGCAAGAGCAAAAGAGAAAGCAACAAAAATGTATTACTACTGCGTATCTATATTTTTATATGTATATATATATATATATATTTGTCTGTATGTGTGTATGTTTTAGATATGGACAACATTAACTCAGTTTCATCTTCAGAAGTTGCCGCTTCGACTTCAACGCTGTTGCGCACAGCTGCGCTTTCATGATTAGTTTTTTTCTTTCCATCTCATTTTTTGCCTTTATTTCTTATATTCTTTCTTCTTCATTTTTTTTACACCTTTCGTTCCACTTTAAATTGTTTTGCTTTCGCTACGCTTTTCTTTCAAAAGACCTTTTAGACCTCTAACGTGTTCATTTCCTGTCAACCGTTGGGTTTTATGAGTACTCTTTGAGCTACAGATGTTGCTTGATTTCTTCCAAGTTCGAGGCGCGTGTCTTATGAATATACATGAACAGATCTAGCATATATATTTCTGATATATTTATTATAGTTTTGCTTTAACTATGCAATTTCCTGTATTCCCCACGAAAGTTTGACGTCAGTTGAAATAAGATTCTTTGAATTCGAACAGGTTGCTGCTCTCATTATAATCATAGATGTATCTGGAACAGTTCTTTAATAACTATTTCAACCCTTAGCTGAATTATGCTTATGTTAACCATCTCCAGAGCTGCACAACAACCTAATTCCCAGGCTTATGCTACTTATTAGCTTAGATCTGTCATGGCCTGCAGGCCGCGCTTCACTAACACCTGCTCATCAGCCGTTCACTTTGATCTGTTCATCGTAATACCCCCAGCTTATGTTCCGGTATGTGGCAACCCAGGGACATCCACCTAACGATAGCATATGGCTCACAACTACTATTGCAAAGTGTTGTCATTTATCTCAGCTAACATCTTGAAGGCAATGTGAAAACAAAAGCAAAATGTAGCTGCTCCTGGGGGCAGTTTTTTACTTCGTGCTCAATTCCTTTCTGCCTTTAGTCCTTGCTGCTCAGTGCTCAATTGTTAGCCCTCAACCCTCGAATGGCCCCCACGGCTAGCCAAAAAATGCTTCCTTGAGTGGGTGACCCCGTTTCTCCAGACAGTAAATGGCGTAATTACTGTGTGAAGTTGTTGCTTTGCAAGGCTGCTGTTTTGAGTTATGTCGCCTTCATCTTAAACAGGACCAAGCACAGAGGACAGTTAGGACACACAGTATACAGTGTACAAGACATGACACTCAGGACACAGGACACCAGGCTTGCCACTGAAGTTTGTGCTTGGATGCCTTTTGTTTCGGCATTGCCATTGTCCTTCCTGTTGTTGTTCTCGTTGCTCTCTGTGTATTCTTTTTATTTTTTTCCCCTTCTTTTTACCCCGCACTTCCTACTTATGAAGGCATATCTTGGATCTCTCAGTTCTCTGTGGTCGTCATAAAACGTTTAAAATAATTAAAATATTTCGTGCCACATTTATCACACACTGCGAAAGGGAAAGGCTATGTTGAATAGAAATAATGGCAAATATGCCATACATCCTTTTTTTTCTCTTTTTGTTGTTGTTGTTGTTGTGTTTTGCAGTATTTTTGTTCCTGCCGCATATTCTATATAACTAATTCTCTTTGTGTGTGTGCGTGTGTGTCCCCAGGGTTCTCTATGCTGGCATTGTTTTTTTGTGCCTTTATATTTTTAGAAGCCTTTAAATACAACTCCATAAAGCCCAACAACAAGAACAACAATAAGAACAGCAATCACCGCAAGCAAATCTCACAAATTGGGGTTAAATCTCTTTACAGTGACTGATAAAAATATACGCACATACTCGAAAGATGCTGCCTCGCTGTACGTGCGTTTCTTTTGTTTACCCTTACCCTAGTTTCACGAGCTCTTCACGCGCTCTATTCCCCTCGCTAACATCGCTATAGTGCCCGTTGAGCACACCAGCAACAACCAACAACCAACAACCAAAAAAAAGAGGAAAAAGAAATAAAACCAAAAAAATTAAACGAAAAGTAAAAATAAAAACCAGAAAACAGCTGGTTGCTAGTTGCTTCTAGGGTCGCCTACCCCCTTCACCCTTCCCCTGTCACCCACCAACAAAACCATCATCATCACAAACATCCTTGTGCGTGACAAATGCGTCTTAGTGTTTGGTACTCGTCATGTAATTGCTGACAGGGTAGCGCAGCATGTGGTGCAACCAGGCTGAGGTATACAGTCGGGACTGTGCCTCATGTGCCCATACCTTTTGCGGCTTTCGCTTGAAAATATCCTTGGCTTAGTTGTACTGATGTCGGACCTGATGTTACAGAAGGCAGGGCCCAATGACAGTTGGCTTTGTGCCAAATGTGCACTGTAATCCTTGGCAACGCTGCCAAAGTAAGTGCTGATCCACTGGTGATCTTGAGTGAAGTATCAGTTCTCTTTCCTGCTTACATTCTTTATTATCCACTTGAGTGGATTTTTTCATATTTTTCTCAATTGTTAAGAGCTGCGATGATTTTCATATTGTTACAATTACAATTCCTTCTGAGTTACCTTAAGATCTTAAGATTCATCAAAAATAATTGTTTATGATTTGAAAACCATTTAAGATTATATTTTTTATGATTATATTTTTGCTCCCTTGTAATCTTCTTATAGTGAAAATCTCTTCATAATTTTCATTTAATAACAACTCCGATGCTTTTAGTTAGTCTTTGTAGGATACTTCCTGTTCATTGAACCTTTCTATTAGATTTCTGTTTTCCTGTCTTTTCATGAAACGCAGTTTGGTATGGAGCCCCTGATTATATTATTGAACTATAAAATCTCAGTTATTTTAGATTTATAACCAACTTCCTTTATAAATCCATTAAACCCATAACTAAGACCCTCCCATCCATCTGCCATCTGTATAAAATCTATTCCCCATTCATAGGGCACGCTCTATTTGGCTCATCAATCAAATTCCCTATGACAGACTGGCAGTTTTATCCCGTAGTCAGTTTCACACCTACCGCGCATAGATTGATATAGATTTCGAGCTGGAAGCGAATGCAACCCCCAATGAATATAAATGATCTTTGGTTCACTGACCGATCCTAACTATATGATGTTAACAGTATTGTACTCTATAAGCAATTTGTGCCACCCCTAACCCAGTAAATGTACCATGAAAATATTGAGTAAATATTTTCAAAGAGCATCCTAAATCTTTGTCCGAACATCACTGCACTTGGTACAATTTAATCAGGACTAGGACACGCTTGCAATTCAAAGGACTACATGGTCTGGCATGGTATGCATTGCCTGCATTCTTGTTAGGGGATTCCAGCTTGCAGCTCGGAGCTACCCCTAAGCCAGATGAGTATTCCTTGTTTACTTTTGCCTGTCAGCCTGGGCATATTCAGAGACTCGGTTACCATTTTCATTTATGGGCTTTGGGCACTTTATTGACTTTACCGCATCTCCCCTCCCCTCTTACACCCCATGCCCGTTCTGTGCTGCCTACGTGCATTTTACAATAGAAAAAAAAAATGTAGTAAAGGAAAATTGTACTCAGAAGATTTTCCCTCCCGGGCCGCTTATCACGACCGTCTAGTTTCGTCTGCCTCTGCGTATCAATGTAGTATCTCATTGTTGTTAGCCAAATGTTGGAAAAACGTTTTCCATTCGTTTAGTTTTCCCTTTTACTTCTCCTATTCTCGTATTTGTCCCACAGCTTAGTGTAATGCATTGCACTTTGTGTAGTTGTACTATCTGTAGTTGCTATCACCCACTTGAAAGTGAAATGAAGCTGAAAAATGCATTCGAAGTCACATATGCACATTTTATTATATTTCAAATGCAATTTACGGCACTTTTCCAGGAATTTATACGTTTTCTTAACTGTTAGATGCAAATTTTGCATACTTACCGGATATAAAACTGATCTCTGATAACATAATCCATTTGACAGCAAAATATAAATTGATTTTCAGATATTTGCCCACACGATGATGTAGCTTAATGGTCACATCTCGGGCGTGATCCATTATGGTATCCGGCATATAGGAAAATTGTACTGGTTCCCCAGAGAAGTAACGTCCTCCAATGCTAAAGAATACCTTAGCATGTACAAACACCTGTGGAGAAAAAAGAAGGGTAAAAAAGAGGGGATGATGATTGAAATTATAAATTTAATAAATTTCAAAGATGATTCATGCTTCATCTATGGATTACACTCACCTGCACATCCTTGGTAAACATATTGTTTGTATGCAAAACGATGGCACTGAAATTGCGAACCGAATCGAATTCGAATACAATTTCAACGGGTTTGCCCAAAAGCCCGGGCGTATCATTCCTCCAGCCAATCCATTCGTAACCTGCAGGAGAAAGACAAAAACAAAATCATTCATATAAAATGAAATGAATTGAAATGAAATGTAGCGTCATATTGTTAGGGTCTATTCCCAAAATAAGGGAATACAGAGAAAAAATTCCCAAAAAAAAAACAGAAAAAAGAAAAATAATCAATACACCAACCCGTCGCACATATGCTTCAGTGTGGCATGTAAAGCTATTTAAGCCCCAAGTCAATGGCACTTTGGGGTGAAGTTTTGCAGCCAAAAGCAAACAAATGCTCACGGCAGGCACACCAAATGGATGGATGTGTGTGTGTGGGTGTGTGTGTTTGTGTGTGGTATATGGTGCAGGGGGGAAGCCACCCGAATGGGGGTGCTCATAACTAGAAATTATGGCCAACGCGACATTTAAGCCATTTCTTTGCTACTGTTTTGTTTGCATGGCCCTAATTTACCATGGATGAGTTCAAAGCTGAAACGCAAGGCACTGGGATTTACGTGCCAAGCTTAAAACAGCTAACAAATACATTGAAAGTCATGCAATAAATAGTGGTCTTAACTATGGTAACATAGTTCGATACTGGTACAACAACTTTAACCAGATATTATACAATTTCCAATACTTCCAATAGAAATCGATGGCTGCTGTTTACAATGCAAATAAGCCAAACGCCAGGACGTAATAATCATAAAGAAGATGGCCATTCAATTGGTATGATGGAGTCCTAAGAGGGGAAGGCAATGGCATCAAAAGAGAGAATAATATTGATGATCGAAAAGTTTTCTTTTTGCGCTGCAATACGATTTCTTTTTATGTGTCTGTCGCGACGTCACGACGACAACGACAGCAACGACGACTGCATGTCTAATTGTCTGAGGGAACTTTTCTACTTAAATTCGCACAGAGCAAAGTTTTCAATAATTTCGATTATTGGCCATTTGCCAAAGAGAGAAATGGCAAAAAAATAAGTATATAAAAATAAGGGAATCGAAACTTGCGAACATCGCAGTTTGCCAGTTTCACAGTTTCCCAGTTTCCCAGTTCCCAGTTGGAAAAGTTTTGCAGCCGGCGGCTCGGAAATGAATGCCAGTGTTGCCATAAATTATCAAATGTGCATAATGTTTACATTTTTACAGCGCATAATACACAGGGTGGTTCAATTCAGTGCGGTGCTGTGTGTGGTGCATTAGGTACCGGCCATTCTATCCGGCCAAGTTTACTGCGACGCCAGCAAATAGTAGTCCAAAGTTATTATTTATTTTGTTTATTGTGTTGTGAGGCAAATTATTTGCAAGCCAAAAGTTTCACTGAATTTAACGTTGGACGCGCCCACAGACCTGCCAGCCCCCCACCCTTCCAGATTCAAGCATGTCGTTTCGATGTTCAATGAAGTAAGCTTACAGTTAGGTCGCCCCGCATTGGACCTGAACCCGGCCTTATGCTTTTTCTGTCGGCGAACTTTTGTAATTATTTGATGTTAATCAGTTTTTTCTATTGCAATAAATCTTAACGGGTTTCACCAGCTAACAGCTCTCCAGGAGCAGCACGATTTTTGGTAACAGCTTAAAATATGGCTAAAGTTTGAGTTTTGAGGCAAACCTTTAAGGTCTACTAAATTTTACCCATGGGAAGAGTTGCTACAACTTAAAGCAAACTGTTATCAACAACTATGAGAAATTGCTCTCAAAGCTTGGGTCAAATGTTGAATATTTGTTTTTTTGTTTAGCTTAATCTATTGATTTTATATGTTCCTTACCTTTACCAAAACCATGAATATCCGTACGGAAGTTGTCCTTGCCCTTTTGACCATCTACCAATTGACCCAGTCCATCTACATAGCGATCACCCTGTTCATTGCCATCGTATGTCTTGTCGGATAGATCCACTTCCATGCCACGTTGTACGCCTTTGGGTATGCTATATGAAACGATGCCTTCTGCAATGAAACCAATGAAAATTGAAAATTTAAATAAAAATGCCACAATTCGGGGAACATAAATATATATATATATATACTAAAGCATAGTAATTCGAGCTGAATGCACACACACACACATATACGTATACATATCCTCACACAGAGGCATCATTTCCTATACTTTCATTTCATTTCATTTCAGTTCACTTCACTTCACTTCAGTTCACGTGACACGTGACAACGACAAACGAGTGACAAAGCGAGTCTCGTATTGGTATTTGTGTTGGGTTTTTGAAAACTGCGGTAAATTTAAAGTTTTCCCCAGTGCTAAGCCCCTGGGTAGTATATAGTGGTATAGAATAGTATACGGCAGGGTAGTATGGGGTCGGGGGAGTCGGGTAGGTAAACCAGGAAGTGGAGCAAGAAGGGAGGTAGGATATTGAGTTACTTGAAACATAATTTCGTTTTGCGGCCACTTTTGTCTTTTGTCTGCCATTTGGTTTCTGTGGTTATTTTTACCAAAAGTGTCTGAAATGGTAAAAGGGAGAGTTTTCGAGTCTAAAGTTTGGGGTTTTTCTGCTATAGTTTTTCAATGTCAAAGTCAGGGAACCACAACAACAGCAAACTGACTCATGCTTTTGTGGCTGAGTTTACAAAGTGTTTTGATGTTTCTAAAACTTTTGTTTTAGTTAAGTTGAAGGATTGTTTTAACTAGTAATAGTGCTACTATTACTACTACTACTACTACTAATACTACTTCTAATACTAAGTATTATGGACTTAGATAAGTGTTAGTTACAATGGAAATAGAAACGCCTTTTCATAGTAAGAGAAAACAACACCTGGCACACTAATTACCACAACTAAGTGCGTCCACCTACAAAACAATTATATTTAGATAAAAAAAGAATGAACAGCAAATAAATTGTCAGGGTTGCCAGGACACTCAAAATAATTACATACTCGTCTCAGAGAGAAACTCAAATAGGCAGTCGCCCGGTTGTAGCAATTTACCACAATTTCTATTTACACAAATGGGCACGTGGTAAACAGGATACAGACATGTATATGCAGGACACGCAGCACACGCAGTACACACAGGACATACAGTACACACAGAGAACAAACAGTCGAAAGACATTTACCAATAATTACCAAAAATCACATAATTACACATAATTATGGTACAAACGCAGCAATCGGAAAATGAAACCAAATCGAATGAAATCGCTTTTAGCATAGACAATTGGGACAATTTGGACAATTGGGAAAATTCATATGCATTATATATTCCAAACAGACATATATTATTATTATTGTTTGTCCTCTACTATATAAAATACGAAACTATCAATCTAATTTTATACACTTTTCGTATATAACTATATTTAAATGCACGATTTCCTCTGCCAACAGGCAGGGATATTAATTATGATTAAACTTATTTATAATGTGGGCGACGGCCGAGAAAAACGTTGTTGCCTTTAATAACAGGACACTTAAACAGAAACCCTCAGAGCTCCCAGATAAGCATCCATTAGGGAACTACACAAGAAATACTACCGTATAAATGCTATATGGTATATTTAATTAACTGCAAAGACATTTAAGGCAGCTCGTTTTACAATTGTGTCGCGAGATCTTTTCACGCAATGCCCACATGTTGCCTTACCCTTCACTTTCTGCACCCTTGAGCTCCATTACTTTGTACTAGGCAGGGGCATGCCATCAAATGGGGGGACTGGCGGAGGGCATACCACTTTAGGCTTGTTATTTGCGTGCGCACATGCGATTTTTATTTGCGTGTCGCGAGGAGACAATATGAAAGCTGCCAAAAAACAAAAAAACAAAAGCAGAAAGAATAAAACGAAAGACGAAGAACAGAGCAAAACGATGTCCTCGCAGTGCGTGCAGTGGTCTTTAAAAGGAATGAAAAAAAACACACAACAAGAAACAGGGTTACACATACAAACACATAAATATATATAGAATACATATATATATATATATATATATATTTATATATTTATGAGCAAGACAGAATCAGGCAATGAGCAACTACAATGTATAAAATGTAATATGCTTCCTTTCTGGTCTTCTTTCTGGTCGCCGTCACGCGACGAAACGTCGACAAACTTTGCTGATGAGTCAAATTGAGCAGCAATTGAATGAATAAATGGATACTTAGTTAGATGGAGCTGACTAAACTTGAGGGTAAACTACAATGTATAAATACACATACAAATATACATATATATACATATATATATACTAACACAAAGACAAAAACCTAAGTCTAAAAAAGCAAGTAGAAGTTAATATATTTGGGGTTGAAGTTTGACTTGACTGAGACTCAAGAGTTGCATAAAGTTAATTTTCCCTGTACATTTTATGCACTAGTTAATAGACTTTGAAGATCTTTGATCTGCTCTATGAATTATGTAGCACTAAAGGTGTGAATAAAGTGCACTTTGTAGGGTTAAAATGTGCCATGAATAACGGAACTCAAATGAGCACAACAGAGAGATATAGTCAAGTTTTAGCTGATCAATTTAACTATTGTAATGTGGCTAACATTTGAACTAAGTAGTATGTAATGTTATTTAAATAAGCATATTAAATGTTAAATAAAGTTTAACAACTGCTTCATTTTCTCTCCGCACCCACACAAAGTCCAAGCTGAAACTTTCAATTTCCATAGTTGAGTTTTCATGGAGTTGGAGGAGGAGACAGGGAAGGAAATAAAATAAAGTTAAGCTCAACTTAATGCCCTCTAAACATACATAAATTATTCACTTTGCTTTGTGTCTGAATAGTCATAAATCCTGAGCTAAACGCTAATCAGTTGTTGCATTTTCCGTATATACTTACAATGTGCTTTAGCATATGTATAATAGGTATATATTTATATGTATATAAAAGGTATAAAAGGTGAACCTCAATTCAAAGTCTATATCTAATTTTGGTTCAGAAATACGAAAAGGGCTAAGCTGATGTTAAATCGAAACAAATTTGTATTTAGTTCACTGTGAAATCAGAGTGTGTCACTTGTGCCTCAAGATAATCTGAAGCCATGACGTGACCGAGCATAGACCACTAAGTCTCTAACCCTAACTCCTTCTTCTTTAGATGGCCCACGGCACCAGATTAAGCCCTATTTGTTTATGATTGTGACGGCGCTTCCAGGGCAAACACAACGACAATCTTGGGTGTGGTGCCTGTCCACGTAGGTGTGCCCATCGATTTGCATTTAAATGCTGTGAGCTGTGGAAGTTGGGATTTGAGTTTACAAAGTTTACCTCATGGTCGTCGTCGGTGGCACAATTTATGGACACAATTTATAAACAATTATGATTTCGGTCTAAATTTCTATCGATCCGATTAATGTGAGCTATAAAAATCGAATTGAGTTCTGTCAATGCTTACCTCCTCAGTTCTCATTTGGGAATTTTATTGATTTCCTAGTGCTAAGCGCCGTCTGTCTGGCACTTGTCTAGACTCTTTACACTATACTCTGTAGACTGTAGACTGTAGATTGTAGACTCCTACCATCTTATCTTGTTTAATTTGCATATGAAATGCGCTGTGTACATCTAAATTCCCCATGGCAAATCAAATGACATGGCCACAAATGGAAACCTGTCCGATTTGGTACGCCCACTGGCCCACTGTGTTGGTCAGTTAGTTTGCATGTCTAAGCCGTCATCTAACCACCCTAACACCCTATCACCCCAACGACCAATTTATATCACTTATATACACACATACACACACACACATACACATGGATACAACTGTACCACCAAAGGGCGTGCACATAGTTTTCACTGCCATTTCCCCCTCTCCCTTTACATGGAACACAAATGGCGCCAGTTATCAAGCCCCAAACCTAGCCACACATTGCGTTAATTTACGGAATAATTTCGACTTCCGCACCTCGTTCCTTCCAGTGGAGCACACAGCAGTACAGGGACATGGGCTTGGGCCTTGGCTAGGTGGTTAGGTTGAATGTGTGAGTGAGTGTAAGTGTGAGTGTGAGTGTGGGTCTGGCTCTGAGTCTGGTCAAACAAATTGTCATTAGGCTCATTCTGTTCGCGTTTGTTGTTATCGTTGCTACTGGGAAATTATAGAAAAATTTGTTTGGCCAGACTAGTTATAGTTGTAAATGTACTTAGTTATTTGTTGCTATTTTTGTTGCTGTTGCTGTTGCTGTTGTCGTTGTTCGTGCACTACTTGACAATTGCGTGCAAACAACGACAACGACAACAAGAACGACAACATCCAGACGACGTCTACAATAACAAGAACAACGCGTTGGTTGTCGGTTGTTTGTTGTTTTCGGTTGTCGTCTGCATAGTTTCTCAGCCAGGTTTGTCGACGTCTGGATTTCGATTTGGTTTTGGACTCAGATTCTGGTAGTATGAACTAGCAATGTCTGCACGCGATAAGTATATATATATATATTTGTATATATGTTGCTTTTTTTTTGCTTTTCAAGTACAATTCGCATGTGGCAAGAACAACAACCGAACGTTGCATGCCACATGTGCCGGCCAAACGTAAAGCATGGAAAAGCTCTCTAAACATAGGCGCAGTCGTTGCCATGATTGGATTATGCGGTTTGACTAATACGCTGTCCATAACCTCATGTATTCAGGTGGCTAGCTGCGATAGGGCTAATTGAAGCGAGCTGTATAAATTGTAACAGTAAACTGCTAACTGAAATCTTATTCGGAGAAACTGCCTCAATTAAATATATAAAAATTCAGCTATGAATTATTTCTAGGTAATGTAGAAAAAAAATGTCTTAAATTTTCATTAAATTTCAACAACTAAATTACATTAGCTAATATCTAAACGCATTTCCCATACAAACTTCATTTCGTATTCCTGTGGCATGCCACATCTGAAGTTGTGCGAATGCTCTGCTAATGCATATCTTTATACTTGGAATCACTTGAAGGCAGAGCTGGAAAGACAGTCGCCTAACTACACACTTAAGCCGCTTTGGCCTGTCTAATAGACACACATAGACCAGGCCACAGTCATAGCTTGGACACAGACCAAGACCCAGACCCAGAGCTAAAGACGCGGCACTCCTCTTGGAGGAGCCCCTGGCACCCGATGATAAATTAACGCTGACACTAAAACTCTGTTAGCCTTTCCGCGCTATCATTGCTCATGTCGAGTTTTTATCGCACTCGTTTAAATTCGCCTGTGGACATTGGACACAGGACAGAGGACAGCAGACAGCAGACAGAGGACTGTAAACAGAGGAGAAAGAACAGAGGACACTTACCTTCCCAGGGGCAACCGACGATCTCGGCACGTAGGCAGACAGTGCGATCGTATTGACCATATGGATATATGCGTATCTTTGAGGCAAATATAATCGGTTGCAATGCGTTTTCCACCTCGCTGTAAGTGTTGATGTTTCCGGGCAGAATCTGTGTGGAAAATGTAAATGGAAATGTTGCAGCTTGTTGTTGTTGCAGAACTGACTTTCCAAGCAGGTTAGCTTCGTCTTACCTCTTTGCCTTGACTGTTCTTCCAGCGTTGCCATTTGTCGAACCCGGGTCGCCAATATTCAAGGACATAGGCCTCAGTGTACTCCTGACCCTGACCCTTGCCAAAGCGACCCTGTGTGCGTATTGCGGTTATCACGTGCGTCTGTAGCAAATCAACCTGCAGATACTCCTTAAGCGCATTCGATACCATATGCTTGGGGCACCAGGCTCCACCATTATTATCAGTTTTCAGTCTGTAAAGAGTTTAATGTAAATGACAACTTTATTAATTACTCTCTTATAGAAATCTTCTCCTAGGAGTACGGGAGCTGCGCGAATAACCAGTTGCGCAGGAGGTTTCCCTAACAAATATATTTATTTAAATTAATTGACATTAAGCTTGCGGCACCACACGGAGTTGAAGTCTAGGCCTGAGACAGAGGAACAGCTGCCACAACTACTGTTGCAGCTTTAGTATTAGCTACAGCTATGGTCTTAGCCACCGCTTAAACCGCTGACATTTGTGGCCCAGAGGGGATACTAAAGTTGAAAATGGATGTGGAACTGGAGCCTGGCAATACTGTATGTCCGTCTGGCAGCTCGTCTCGTTCGTTAAGCTGTTGCGGTTTTAGACGCAGCAGGATGTTGTCTATGTAATTAAGGATTAATTTAAGTTAGACACAGACAGCTGGACGACACAGGATGTGGTTATATTTGAGTCTGTATTTGCGTATGTGTGTGTGTATAATTTGCTGCCTTAATCATGCCCCATACTACATACCCTCCACACCATCAACTCCCCCAACACCCAAACCTCTTTAATCAATTTTGTTTTGGCCCGCTGCTCGTTTGCCGCATCGCAGCCTATTCGATATGCTTCAGCCTTCTGCCTTCAGTCTTCTGCCTTTAGCTCTCTCCCTGGTATTGATATGTTAACCACTACAAATACGTTTTTCGGTTTATATTTCAATTAAGTTTTACATGCTTGATTGCATTTTGGGGCCTTAATGTTTGCCCATTATTCATCGTCTGTGACTAGGCCTAGACTAGAGTTGTCTTTGCCATCCACCCTCTCTCTCACTCTCTTGCTCTCTGTCTCTGTCTGTCGCCAGGTGTTCTCTGTCTACCCCTGCTAGTCCAGTTATCTTTTGGCTGCTCTCTTGCAAATTGCTTCATTTTGTTGCCTGTCTTTGGCAGCAGCAGCAGACCAGGCCAACCTGTGCTACCAAACTCCCAGCAGGTTATTGAATTTGATTGCAATATTTATTTTGTGGCCTATATGCGTTTAGTGCGTTTCTGCCATATTTTGCAATATATTTTTTATTTTTATTTTTTGTTTATGTCTTTTTATCTGCCAAGTGCATTGAGCGCAATTAGCAAAGTCTTCCGCATGGAATGACAGAGTTGGCAATATAATTGCAGCTTTGCAGGTGTTTTACATCAATTTAGATGCTGTTCTTGTTGTTGAAGATAAACCAACGTTTTGCTAACAATCTGCCATATAGTAGTTATTTAATTGAATTTCGTTTTTTTCTACTTATTTTGTAATAATCATTACCAAAATGCAATTAATTTCAAGTGCATAGATCAAAGATGCTTTATTAAAATGCTGAAGTGACTTCGTCTTACAGTTCTTAGAGTTCTTAGGAAAAGGTCAATTTAATCAACATAAAATTGCTTAGATGTCTTTTCTCTTAGCTCTGCTCTGCAGTAGCTCTTGGAAGTGCTCTAAAAGCAAATAGCCTAAGGGCAAAGAGAAGCAAAGAAACTGTGAGGAAAAAAAAGGAACTTTGTGGATGAAGAAAAAAACGTATAAACATCATTTAAAATGCTAATATCCGCAGTTATGTGCATTTCAACTTGACTTTAATTATTGTTATTGCCAAAGTTAACAATCTGCGCCGTCGTCGGCTGCTCATTTCAAGCGGCTGATGGACTGACTAACTGCTTGCTGCCGGCCACTGCTGCTTCACCAACTCAGCTTCCAGGGCTAAGACTGAGACTGGATCCAGGACTGGTACTGGTAGTGACTTGGTACTGGTACTGTCTTTAACTTCTAATCAAGCGCCGTCTGCTCAATGCCAAGCGTATTTATATATATTTTTTTTTCTACTTCATTTTTTTTCCTGCTGCTGCTTTTAATATGTAAGAGGTTGTAAATTTAATGGCCTGACGGCCATTGGACGCTGGGCGAGGTAATGAAAATCAAACAGCGCCAACTGTCATTAAACTAATCTTTGTAATTCAATAGCTGGAGACGACCAGCCAGCTGGACAGCTGGACAGCTGAACGTCAACGGCAGTTTTCCTTAGACCTAAAGGCATATGATCTCTGTACGTGGTCTCCACTGTAGTCAGTTGAGTAAGCAAATGCGCTTGTGATTTGTTTTAAGTGCATGTTTTGTGTAATGAATTACTTAAACTTGGCTATGAGTTTTGGCCAGTTAGTTGTCTAGTTAGGTTAGTAAGCACGGCAGCCACAAATTATAATGCTGCCTGCACTTTTGAACTTTGCTGCTTGACTGTGGAACTTTAGTTTAGCAAATTGCAGTGCGCTTGATTGGACTCTGTGGGGTGGAAGGATGGTAGGATAGTGGAATGGTAGGAGGTAGTAGAAGAAGGTAAAAGCAACAAACATAAAGACAAAAGAAAGTACCAGCAAGTTTAAAGAGTTCATTTCTGTGTGTGGCAGTCAGTGGGTTAAGCCAACTTTGCTTCAAAAAAAAACCAGAAAAAAAAGGTGAAAGGAAGCGAATTGGACTTACCTAACTTGTGCTATCGACAGTCCTGGGAAACTTTAATTAACTAAAGTAAACACTAACGAACGAACTATAAATAGAGTACTAACAATTTCCCTTTTGAAAAATTGATTATTGAACTACGCTGAGCTATTACTATAGTTAATAAGGTAAGTAGGAAAACCCTAGTCAAAGCAAATATAAGAGACTCTTGACATGTTCTGAGGCGAGTACAGTTGCCTCCTAAGAGAAAGCTATATGACTTGCTCTGCTCATGTACTGAAAGCTATAAACTTAAGAGAAATATAATAAAACAATCACAAGATACTACAAGCCATAAATTTAAATAAAAACATTTTCTTAAAGTGAACTTAAACTAACTAACTAGAAATAGTCTGTTGTATGTCTGTTGTATGGCCTGCTAATCCATTTTAGTTGCCATTAAGTTGAAGTCATTTTGCCTGATCTTCCCCTTTGAGTTTGTAATCGTTGGATTGCACCACAACGTCTGTCAATCGAAAGCACTTAGCCAGTTGACAGCAACCACAAACGACTAACTAACCACAACAGCACCACCAGCATTCAGCATACACTAATAACCACCAGGCACGACCTCTCAGGTGACTCAGAGTTAAGAGAGACAAACCAGCAGCTGCCATTGCAATGTTTAACAGTTAAGAGCCAGCCCGCAGCCGAAGAAACATATCAAATGCTTTAAACCCAATTCCAAAACCAATGCCAATGTTCAATCTTCCAATCACAATCCCAATCCCCGTCTCAGTCTCAGTCACAGTCTTCGTCCCAGTTTGAATACGACTTGCAGTACAAACCAGAACCACATTGTCTTAAGCTTTTTGTGAGTAGAAGTCTACCACAGCAGCTCTTTAGTATACAAATTTCCAGTTAATCTGCTTTAAAAGAAAACAAAAAATTATAAAAAAAGAACTAAGACAAAACCAAAAAAAAATATATTTATATATATATATATATGTATTTTGTTTATCTCAACGTGCTCATCACGCATCGTTTTGTGGTTTTACTTTAGTGCCGCCATAAAGGGTTAATGTTAATGATGCCTTTGTGGTGTGTATGTCTTCTCTGACTGTCTGTCTGTGTGTCTATCAGTCTGTATATGTGTGTGTGTGTTGGACTGTATTTTTGCCCTGCACTTGAGTGTTTTTTAAGTGCATGTCTATAAAAGAAGACAAGAGCAAATTATTGAAGAAAACGAGAAGAATCTTCTTAAAGTATACGCGTTGTTTGCATTGATTTTGCCGTAACTCACGTGGTAATTGACATGTTTATGGTTTTGAATGAGTGCTTTATTTTATGTGTGTGTGTTTGTGTGTGTGTGTGGGGGGGTGTGGATCAGTATAAAAGAGTGAAAGAGATTTAGATTGGAATTGGTATATAGTATACTAATTATACAGTATTACAAAGTGTCTGCTGGTTGTGTCATCAATCATTCGCAATGACTATGCATGGATTCAATTGCAAAACTTCCGCCACAATCATTTCTTTGACCCGCATTGCCTCACACTTCCTGGGGAGAATACTCGTAAAACTTTAATTCAGACGAAATATGCATCAATAAAAAGTAAACAAAACAAAAAATCAACTTATCCATGAAAAACTAAAACTTGTTCAAACCCAGCTGCTCCACACACACACACACACACACGCACACACACACACACACACCAAGTATAAAGTCCCCACTCCTCTCATACCACAAATGCAGTTTCAGTTTCTACCCATGGGCAATGCTTCTGGTTGCCCTTTGGTGAAACCGCCACATGAACCGGTTCGCAGTTTGAAAACTGAAAACTGAAAACTGAAAATTGCATTTAATTATCGTGAAAAGGGCTGCCGACATGGCGTATAGTCTTTAGGAGTAGATATCGCTGTCAGAGCCATTATACGGTTGCATATTCATGAAGAGATTTAGTTTCTCCTTAGTGGCTAACTAGACTAGATAATAGATACTAGTTACTAGATACTAAAGCTATCTTTAAAAGGGTAACAAAAATATTTTGAACGCTTTTCAAAACTGATATGCAAAATCCAATTTTGGTATTTGTTTTGTTTCTTTGTTTTTTTCTCGCTTTTTTTTTGGGACAGCTGTTTGTGTTATAACATAAATTAAAGTTTTTCTTTTGTTTGTTTTTATTTTTATTAGTATATTGTTTGAAACATTTTACAATCGGTGGCTAAGATTTCCATTTTATAGACTGCGTCCTATCGAGCTAATGAAGTTGTCTATAAAATTAGCAATTAAACGAACACGCAGAGTCGTCGACGATAAGCTGTTATTATGTATAAAGAAGGAGGCGATTACAGTAGCGGGGGGCAACTTGGGGTTAAGTGGTTGAGCTGTGACCTTAGACTGAAGCAGGAGTAGATAGCAGTAGAGACAATAGCTCAAATTTAGGTCTATAAAATGTTTTTTTTTTTAACTTCTACTTGAATTACTTAAGACAATACGAATTCTTCAGTTTGACTCATAGCTTAATTGGCTAAGAAACACTTTTGCTGAAATGTAAAAATTTGTTAATTTTTTATTAGAAATTACCTTGCATGTTGTGGCCCAACGAAACCCGTATCATGGGCTGAGCTTGCAGAGATTTGAGCATCTGTAATTGCGCCTGATTCCATGCCCAGAGGCACATTGCATGTAGCTGAAGAGAAAATAAATAAGTAAATAAATAAATATTTATTGATAATCTATTTAAACAAATAAATTAAAAATTAAACAAATATATATATATATATATAGACGTTAATTAATGATTAATGCTGTTCATATCTTTCTCTCTCTATGGTATCAACATGAGAGAGCAGGCAAAGTAAATTTAGATTGCAACAGCCATGCTTGGCCAGCTCCAACTACCCTCTATATCATAGCTCCATAGCTCAGATCTTTCATTTTCAGTGCACGCCCATCAAATCTATCAAAATAAGTCAAGCGTCAATTTGACTTTTTGACATTTGAATGGGCGAGATGAGGGGCAAGTTGGTGGGCAACAACGATCTGGCGACACGCCCAGATTGGACAGAGCATACTGTCGCTAGGCATTGCCAGGCCTATCACTTTCCCATGGATCTAAGCAGTGACTATCTTCTTCTTTTAAATAAACCAAACACTTAATCATTGCCAAAGTCAAGTCAACTCAGGCCAGGCAGAACGTCAACTACTTTACTTAATTTATTGCCTACCGATTGCATTTAGCTGCTTTCAGTTGCCAACCTGAAGACGGCGTGCAACATGCTTCAGCCTCTATGATCCAGGTTGCTTTTGATATAAGTTGAAGTTGTAGTTGGTGCTGTAGCCGAAGCTGGAGCTGTAGCCACCGCACCACCGTCAACTCTCTGTCTTAACTGTCTGACTGCCTGGCTGCCTGCTGACATTTTCGCCAGAATCAACACTGATTTGACATGACTTTTGTTGCGCAGGCACAGCATGGACCAGCTTCCAGTTCACCCAGCTCCCAGCACCCAGCTCTCTGCTTCCAACGCCCAGATCGCAGACTCTCCATGGTGCAGTTACTCCTGCCCAAGGTGCGTGCATTCGTTTAGAAGTTTATAAATAAACACACACATTGTAGAACCTGGACGAACCTCACAGTTTCAGAGCACTCTATGTATTCGCACTTGATTGGATTTGATAGCTAGCAATGCTAATGTGAACTGAAACTGCTATGGAAAGCCTGATGCTCTGGCTAGCTCTGATTCTGTGACTGCGACTGAGATTGAGACAGGGATTGACTCTGGGAGTGAATCTAAGACTGGGGCAAGCATAGGGTCGGGTTAGGTCGACTGCATATTGCAAGTTCATTCATTTGGAAAATTGTTGCATGTTTTGCTAACTCAACTCACTCGATGTGTCTAGCAAAACAACAACAACAACAACAACCACAACAACAGCAACAACCACAACAACAACAAGAACAACTGATGCTATTACCAAGGGACTTGAATTGCTTATTTGCTTATATGTTTTTGGTAGGAGTAAGTGCAAATATTGAAGGCAACATAAAGTTGAGGAGGAGCAACGAGGCAGTTGCATATTGACTGCAAATTTTGTTGTAGCATCCAGTTGAACATGTTTATAAATTCTTATTTATGTATTTGGCTTGCTTGATTAACTATAAATATTATGGCTCAGATTTGATTTGTGGAAACAAAGAGCGGACACAGGGCATAGCAAAAGGAGCAATGTTTATGTAACATGACAACAGAAAGTTGCAGCAAAGTTATGATCCAGACTAGTAAATTGTATAAACAACAGAGAATGAAAACAAGGAAGTACAAAACTTATTGCAATAAGTGTAATTATAAGTATGTTAAAGCTAATATGTATCTAAATTATTAATATTACAAACTAACTTTAAACAAACTTTAGTGTAACGATTTAGACCCGTTCAATTGTGTCAACTGTTTTACACATTAGAATAATCAATAGACATTTTACACATACTTTTCCACCATTATAATACCCCCCAATTAAGTCCGCAAACATTTCGTTTACTTCTTTTGAAAGTCTTCTCCATGCCGCTTAGCTTTGTTCAGTCCATCAGAGTGGCTTCACAATGTCCCCAACGGTCTATCCTCATATCAACATATAAATTTATGAGTCGCTGACATGCCAGGGCCGTTTCGTATTGGCCATAATCCTAAGTCAGTCGGCAGGCAATGGATACTATGGTAACTTTGCTATGGCTTCATTAAAGCCACGTTCGGGCCACTACTGTGTATGGAAAATTTTACAAAAAATTTCTGCACAAAATTTTAGAGACAGCATAAAAATGTCCATATGCCAATTAATGAGCCAGTACTGTACTGTCCCCTGCCATTGCCACCGCCACTTCCACTGCCACTGCCACTGCCACTGCCACTGCCACTACCACCCATATCCATGTTGCCATAGGCAGGTCCTCTATGCAGTGAGTGGAGCCCCATGGTGCCCGTTCAGCAGCCACCAACTGTGCCGCCTGTCGCTGCTCAGAAAATGATGAGCCATATAAAAATGTGCTTTCAATGTCAATTAAAATAAATTTTCCCAGCTGAACTTACTAAGCTAAGAGTTGCTTCAAGTCACTTCAGATAAAACGAATGTACAAAAAAAAATACTGGGATTTTTTCCCTTCTTTTTTTCCACTCTTGATATATTTTGACTTTAATGATGATGAAGCCAAGTTAAACTGATGAATGTGAGCACCTTTTGACTTAGTGGCCAAGAGTTCATTTATTATATTTGTGATTGAAAACGTGAAACTAGTGTTTATACACACTATTAAAGATGAGGTATATAGTATATAGTATTATATATATATATGCGATTACTTACCAATATCGAAAGCCGCAATTTCTGGCGTATTGAGCATTAAACAGCCGCTGGCAATGATCAGTGCCAAAAGGCTAACGTTCCAGTTGCCGTTCCAGTTACTTGTTGGGCAGCTTAAATGCCGAACTCGACTGTGAGTTTTTAATAATGATGTTGTTGTTGCTGTTGTTGTTGTTGATGATCGTTTTGTTGAAGATAATGATGAGCGGGTATAGCTGGAGTGTGGGGTGTTGGAAAGGCACTGGCGGGAGAACATTTTGTTGCTGGTTGGAAATGGTTGTTTTGTTATTTTATTCGCTATATTAGCTGTTAATCTGTCCATCATTTTGTTCTCTGTGCAGTTCTCCATGAGAGAAACTTAAATGTCTTCAGCAATTGGCCAGGCACTGATATCTGTAATTAAAAAAGAAAACAAAATAAGTTTCTTTAGTATAAAAAACTTGCTATAAAACTTGCTTTTTCTTTTCAATGTTTTATGTTAAACTTATTTATAACTAGATTGCCTCTCTCTTCCATTCTCTCCATCTCTCTCTCTCTCTTTTTGTGTCTATCGAAGTCTTTTTACCTTAACTATTTCCACTATATGAAGTAAATCGCTATATGATTCGCCGCCGCAACAGAGAACAGTTTTCTATGCGCTTCTTATTGCGGCGCTTCTTCTGCGCTTCTAATTAGTTTTGCTTAGGGTAGTTGGAGCTGCCTCGCCCACATCGCAACTCATTAAAATTAAAAGACATCAAAAGAAATTTGCAAACTAAACACAAACAACGACAACGACAACGACAACGGCGACGGCGACGGCGACGACGGCGGCAATGACAGAAGGACTAGGGACAGAACCTAGAATGTCCTTTTTGCTTCTCCTATAGTCCCAAGCCGGCATGGCACGTTCTCTCATCTGCCTCTGATTCTGCCGCTGCTGCTGATGCTGCTGCTGCTGTCGTCTTTTGTGCTACCTTTTGCCCTTTTTTTTCTGCCTCCGCCGCACACTTTGCATAAACTAAATAAATTTCTTGGCCGCCCGCCTTCCAGGCATGTCATAAAGTGGGCTGACTTGGATTTTTGGTGCGCATGGAGTGTGGGATAGACGGGGGGAGGGTGTGTGTTAGGGCAAGGCGGTTAGATGGTTGCAGCTTCTGCTTTAAATTGCTGTGCCAGCTGACGTCGGGCTTGGATCTATGATGCTTCTATTTTTCCATTTCATTTTTTTTTCCTTTCCTGTAAGCCAGCGTTAAATTAAAGCGGAAACTGGCTTGTGCCTGGCAGTGGGAGTAGTTAACGGGACAGAGGAAGTGGGCAGGCAGCCAGCTAGGCAGCCAGGCAGATAGGCAGGCAGTCAGCATGTTTGCTTTGGTCGCTTTTTATGGCTCACATGTCTACCTCGACTTGGCCGCTTTCAACGGGGCCAACTCCAACTCCAACTTCAATTTCAACTCCAACTGCGTTGCTGCCTTTGCTCAAGCAAAATTGTTGCAAAATAATGTTAAATGAAAAGCACAAAGTCATCCAGGCAGCCAGAGTACGTTGAGTAGCATCACGAGCGTTAAGGGAGGAAAGGTGATGGTGCTGAAAGTATAAGCACTGAAACGGACCATCTCATCCGCATTGTGCTCACGACTTGTAAAGCCCCGCACTGCTCCACTTTATACTGCTCCGCATCCTCCACGTCATCGTCACGCACATTCACTTTGCATTCATTCAAGTCTAAGTCGAAGCCCGTCGACCGTCGACCGTCGACCGGCGACCGACGACAAGCTGCAACACATTTAGCCATAGCTGTTTTTGGCTTTTTGGCATCAATTGAATTTGAGATTCATTCAATGTTAAAGCCAAGTGATGCGATAACTAAACGTGGCTTTCTAATCCACCAGACAGAACATTATTTAACAGAACATTTTGGCAACTGACTTAAGCCAACTCATCTGCCATATTAAAGTGACTTTTATATGCACTTGCTGACATCATAGAAATATATGTAGATATGTATGTGTGTGTCTTTGATTTACTAGCAGAAATTCATTTATTAATCCTTTTTATTATCATTTAAGGATCTGTTACAAATCACTTGCCCAGAGAGTTTCTCCTACTCAAATTCCTCTCTGAGACCCCTTGAAATTCCTACCTGATTCCTGAATAACTAACAAGAATCTGCACTGCCTGCTCAACTTACGAGCTACCATACACACACATACACATTGAAGGCACCCACACAGAGTCAATGTGTAGCATTCACTGATGTTTATCTAACAAATGTCCACATGCTGCTGTTGCATCTATGCAAACCTTGCAACCTGAGCAACCTGAGCAATCTTATCGACCGTCCTATGACTCCTCCACAAAGGCCCTAGCACAACATGATTGTAGCAGGGCCAGCAGCAACATGCAACATGCAATATGCATGCAAAAAATGGGCAACGTCATGTGGCAATTTGTCACGCAGACGCAGCTGCTTCAACATTGCTGCAACAACAGCCCCCTTTTGCCTAGCTCTCCTCTACAGAGTATGTTTGCTTTATGTGTGTGTGTGCGTGCATATGTGTTTGTCTGTTTATGCGTGTTGTATGTTGTATGTTGTGTGTTGTGTGTTGTGTGTTGTGTGTTGGTTTTTCCCTTGAGTTTTGTCAATAACTCAGCGCTTAATTGCTCATCTTTCAACGTCGCAGGGTGTACTATAACTGTGTCCAGCGGCAGCCTTTGACACTGCGAGTAAGCCAACAAATTAGAAAATTCTTAACAACACAGCAGGAAAAACGAAAAGAAAATACAAAAATAATAATGCTGCCTGTCATAGTTTTAACTGGTTGTGCTTTATATGCACAGCAGCAATCCAACGATACAGAGATCCCAGATACAACGATCCGATCTCAATAACTCCTGCCACACAATGTAGGTTAAATGAATAGTGACACTCGCTCTAGTGTGGTGTATCAGCGCGTGGCAATGTCTCTGTTCAACAAAAGTTGTATAGTTGCTGTTGCTGTTGCTATTGCTGTTGCAGTTGCAGTTGCACCTGGCGGCGCTTTGAGTACTTGCCACGTTTTTGTGGCAACTGCCAGCCGTTTCACTGTTTGTTTTTTGTTTTGCTGCATTTTTCGCTATGGCCCGCGAATATTTCATAAATTGAAATGTACAGTTAGTTAATTACACGCTCAATTGGCTCTAAAAGTGGCATTAGCCAGCCGTGAAAGCGCACCAATACAACTACAGAACCAGCCTTGCAATTTCAGCTCAGCGACTGCATTTTTAATGGTTGTCATAAAAGATTTATCGCCTAATGGTCAAGCCAAGTTTAGTGGTTAAAGGCGTTAAGACTTACAGTCAAGTAATCATTGGCATTTTCAGTTGTTTTACTTGTTGTTGTTCTGCCTGTTGTTGTTGTTGTTGTTGCTGTTGTTTGTTGTCTACCGATGAGATTATGATATAATAGCTTGCGAAACAACTCATTGAGTTGTATGGGAGAGATGCTAGAACGTGCTGAAATTGGCATTGAAGACAAAATCTAATTACAATTTTGCAGCTATAGCCAAGAAGAGTTGCATCTTATCAAGTATTTTATTATTATAACTGTATTCAACTAATGGAAAACTGATAATCATTACATATATATATATATTTATATATATTATATATTCATGATTTAATTATTAGATATTCAATTCTCTATACACTATGCATCTGATGCGAGTCTAAAGAATTTTCTAATTTAACTAACTGGTCATCAGGTCATCAATCAAAGGCAATTTCATATGAAATGTCAACACACACACACACACACATGTAAGTGTTAAGGTATATCTGTATGTGTGTGTGTCAGTTTTGAAAACTAAACAAATTGCAGACCCGCGTGCTGAATAAGAATTTAAACATCAAATTGTGTTTTTTGGCTCTGACTTCCTGATTAACTCGAAAATGAAAGAAGAACAGCAACAACAAAAAAAGTTGAAAATTCCCACAACAAAAATAACAACAACAAAACTGATTAATTGATGAAACACAGCGCAGTTTTCATGGAAATAAAAATGAAAAAAAAAATCAACAACAGAATCTAAAGTAGAGCACGTGGAGTGAATGTCTCTCTCACATATATATATATGGAATCTGTCTCATATATCTCTATATATATATATGTATATATACATATATATTTCTATATAGTAGTAGGCCACATGGGCTGACTCAATTTGCATAAATCGAAAC
Source organism: Zygothrica quintamaculata (assembly GCA_037044455.1). Lineage (NCBI taxonomy): Eukaryota > Metazoa > Arthropoda > Insecta > Diptera > Drosophilidae > Zygothrica > Zygothrica quintamaculata. Next base: position 93,345 of record JBAMBS010000420.1, on the reverse strand, counting down.
ACAAAAAGCGAGTTGACTACACTGAAAATCGGGAGCAAAAGATATTTATCTTGTCTGACTGGCTGCCTGACAGTCTGTCTGTCTTTTGGTCTGCCTGCTGGCTGCCTGGTTGAATGGAAGCCTGGAAGCTTGGCTAGCAGAGCTGCTACTCGCAATGCGTCGAGTGTTTGAATGAGTGTCAAATTAAATTGATCAATTAAGCAATTGACGTGCCGAGCGACAGCCGAAGCGAAACAAAGTGAAAAATGCAGCGAATGCACAACTAGAAGAGAGAGGGTATAGAGGGAAAAAGACAAGGAACATTTAGTTATGGAGTATAGAGTATAGGGATTCAGTTTGTGTAGTAGGTGCAGCAGGGACGACGACTTAATGCGACTTTTACATACACAACAAGTGACGCAAATTGTGGAGCGTGTTGAAAAGGGGTTGCAGCTTTCGGCATTGCTTCTTGGTGAAGCTTAGCAGTGGGGTACTGTGGATCTGGTAGTGACAATTTCTGTCAATTCAGCGGCGCTAATCAAGCGAGCGACTGTTGAACATTTAAATAGGAAGTTCTAGGGTGTGCTCACTACTGTGTTGTGGGTTAGGAGTGAGACGAAAAGATGGGTCTTAGCAGACGAATAGAAGTAGATAGGGACAAATTGGCTGCGATTGCAGCTGGTATCACTGTGGTTGGGTGGCTCTTCTGCTGGCGGCTTAAAGCCAACATGCGGGTTGTTTGCTAGCCAGACAGCAACGTCATACAATCCATCAACTATACAGACAGTTGCAGCTACAATGACAACAACAACAACAACAACAACAACAACAACAGCAACTGCAACAAGAACGACGACGACAGCGGAGACGACTCGAATTTCCCCAGCTGTAATCAAATCAAATGACAACGCAGACAACAGTCAGCAGTCAGCAAGGAAACTGCAACAGTAGCAACAACTTTGTTGTACCAACGAACGGAAGGCAACTGTCTAACCAGAGAGAGAGAGGGATACACTCAGAGAGATAGAGAGAGAAGGAGACAGCAACACAATAATAACAACTCAGAAATGCTACACACAACATGAAGCTTGGACAAGAGGATACGACTCACTGCTGCGATTCCTGATTCCTGAGACTATTGTCACATTTGATGGCCAACACTTTTGATGATTTAATAATGGCCTGTCCACCAAACGGAGTAGCCAAACAGTTAACAGTTAACAGTGACATTTAAAATAAAAGTTACCTAATGAAAGAGTGAAGTGTGTGCTCAAGCAACAGTAAGTAGCGAGCAGTAAGCAGCTACCAGCAATAAAGGTATCCAGACTTTAAGTCTTTCTGTCTGGCGACAAGGCAAAAAAATTTGCATAGACACTTGACAACTTTTTTATACATATACATATACATATATATATATATATATATATATGTATAATTTATTTTTTTGTATTTGTCTGTAACTGTCGAGGCAAACAAGCAGTTGACACCCTACTAGAGCTTAACCCTCTACTTTCTAACAAAATGTATTCTTCTATTATTGTGACAGGCTGGTTGTGGAGACTGTTGACTGTCGACTGTGGACTATCGTTTGTTGACTTTTAACTGTCGACTGTAGGTTGTCGGTTGTCGACTGTCGACTGTCTCTCGGCTGTCTGCCACTTGAGAGGCAGCCAGGAAGCTTGCAAGCTTAAAGGCAGTTAAAGGACGGGCGTATTGATTTTGCGACATGTCCCAAGTTCATTAAAGTCACATCATGAGCACCCTAAAACCCAAATACAAAATAAAAACCAAATATTCTTTTACCCACATTCCAACCGCAAATAGACACGAGATGCGACAGAAAGAAAACAAAACACAAAAAAAAAACAGAAAAACGAACTTAACAACAATAATAACAACAACAGAAGGGAACAGAAATAACGGTAGGAACGCGCCCACAAATCAACGCCTAACCGCAAAACCCACTGATGGAACGGGTCAAGGCATGCCCGAAAAAAGGCGATGCCGCCATTTTGTCTGTCCCCGGCCATTAAATATGCAAAAAGCAACATGCGAAAAAGTAAAAAAAGTGTTGCATACTTTTAGTTGCTGCGTCAAACCGCAAAAAGGCAGCAAAGCGCAAAGGGAAACGACAAAGCGAACGTAGCTCGCAACAGGAAGCCGGAAAAATAAATAAAAAGGCGAGACGAGACGACCCCGCTGCCTCTCTGTGCCACTGTCTCACTTTCTCACTACCCTCTCTCCCGCCGTCCCGTTGTCCTGTTTGCCCATCCAAAGCTGGCGTTGCTTTCGCGAACCATTCATTAGCATAGACATAGAGAGCTATATTGAATTTCTATGCCTGTTTGTGGCTGGTTGCTTCATATGTGTGCTTGTGTGTGTGTATGGGCTTGTGTGTGGGTGTGAATATTTCTGTATGGGAGGTCACAAGGTTGCGAAAAAAAAATGTTTCACGCTTTGCTAAGCTGAGAAAATCACGACGTTACAGGGCGGAGAGCAGTGGTGCGTAAGCAAAAGAAGGCAGCAGGATAAGTTAAAAAAAAAATCAAGCAGGATGAACCCAAGCAGCGCCTGGGGATCAAATTAGTCGAGTTTTTTGAAAGGAATGCGGTAAATTCTAGACTGTATGCATGATAAGTGGTAAGTAAAGTGCTTAAAAAGGGTTTGGGTTTGAGTTTGGGTTCGAGAATGGGTTTGGTCGGATATTAAAATGCAAGGAATATGTATCTAAAGCTCTGAAGTATCTGCTGTACGACAGTCATCACATGTCATAAGGATAAACAGGATGTGGGGAAACAGGAAGCACTGTGATATTGACAGAAGCTAAGCAATATGAAGAGGGAGTTGATTACGAAAGCAATTGAAGGTTTGACAAAAAGTACTTATCAAAATATATATATATAAAGCAGAGTTAAGAAAAATATATATATAAAAATATTAAAAGGAATCGACAAATCATCAAAATGTAATTTAATTAACGAATTATTGCTTATGCTTAGCAGTACAACAAGATGATGATGGACAAGAAGATGAAGAGAAATGGGATAGACAAGAGTCTATCAGCACAAGGTTGAATAACATGCAAAGCAGGTAAAGAGGTTACACACACATTGGGGTTGGTTTAAGGTATTCCCCCCCCCCCCCACCCATACATACTCTTCATCTCTTAACGGGTTGTCAAACCCGCCTGGGCGTGTACTTGTCTATCAATTGAAAAGGCGGCTCAACAGCTACTCTATACCCAACCTCGACATACATTACATCACAACTTAGCACAGCAGAGTACAGCAGGGCAGAGTACAGCAGAGCAGAGTACAGCACATCCTGGGGATCGCTTTGTCTGTGGCTTGTCAGCAGCTACGTAGCCATCATCCTCGACATCGTGTGTGGGCTCTGTAGGAATTTTTATGAATTACGAGTATATGAAAGCTGTTGCCACAAAAAAAAAGAAAGAAATATGTAAAATTATTTTCAAAAAAACATTTTGGAGAATGACAACGACAACAGCAACTGCAAAAGTAACAGCAACAGCAGCAGCAACGATGACATTGACAATGGGCCAGGCGGTAGCAGTAAGTGCCTGTCAGGCGGGCACAACAACAAAGCGCTGATTGACAGGAAGACACACAAAAGCGGAGTTGGTGGAAGACCAAAAGAATGACGAGACAAAATGCCAACACAGAACATAACCACCACTGTAGTAAGAGAGGGAGGCAGGGCGAGAGAACGACAGAGAGAGTTACAGAGAAAAGCCCAAAAGCACAGGGCATGGACCTGGAACAGGGACAGACAGTCGTTAGGCCGAGCATCGATGCGTGGCCAGGACATGTGGGCTCAGACAAAGTCCCGACTCAAGCTCTATCGATTTTTATATCAAACTGAAACCGAAGCGAAGGGCCTTCAATATGCAATTGCAGCTGCGCCTCAGCGGGTTCATCATCATCGGAGTGTTCCTCATTGTTTTCCCATCGATATATACATATTTTGTTTTAATGATTGCCTTGTGAGGGATACCCCTTGCATAATATATTGTGTCCATAGGCACCGTTAGCCAGACAAATTAGCAACGCTTGATTAATTTTTATGACGCGCACTGTAACTGAAAGATACAACAACGAACTTGAGGCAAGTACAGACGTTGCTTAAGCTGGCAAAGCAGGTGAGCTCAAGTCTATACTTGAAACATCGACGTACCAACAGCAAAAGATACATAGATACAATTGTATTTGTGTTTGTTGTTTATCCGTTATAACAACCCAACATTTGTCTAATGATGTGCAATTAGGCAAATGGCTTGTAATCATATAGGCTTGCATACATATTTGTTGTTGTTGTTCTTGTTGTTGTTGTTGTTTGAATTTGTTGTTTATTTCATAATGCGAGTTAAAGCTTAGTTTATTCTATTTTCTATGTTGCACGTGTACCGCCCCCGTGGGCGTATCATGCAGCGGCTTGGCCGCATTTGACTATAGAAATCATGTACTAGACAATTGTGACACAGTTGCCCATATGGACATATAGACATGTGGACAGACAGCTCTTAATGGTACCCAATGCCGGAAAGGCGGCTTGTTAAAAACTTTTGTTATTTGTTGGCTAACTCGTTGTGGGTTTTTGTGGTCATAAAATTTAACGCTTGTTTGGGCTGCTGCTACTACTGCTGCTACTGCTGCTAGTGCTGTTGTTGCTGCTGTTGTTGCTGCTGTTGTTGCTGTTTGCAGGAAGGCTTTATTAGCTGATTGTTTTTATAAGGTAATGGGCATTTAATGACCACTTTGTTGCGGTACCGTAAAGCAGCACAAATACTAAAAGTCTACAATAAAATGTTGCAGATTGTTAAAGGGAAACATTGGAAACTTTAAGCCAAATAGAAGTTTAAATTCTATCATAATATATATGCATTATATATTGATATTAATAACTGCGCGTTAAAGCTGTTTTTGGTGTCCTTGTCTGCAGCAGAATTCTCTTGAACTTTTAGAATTAATTTCCAGTTCTGGTTGATTACCTTGGACAGGCGAGCAAAGCATTAAACCCTTTTCTCTCAGTTCTCAGTGTTTCACTCTACAACAGTTGGCACTTAACCCTCGGCACACATCAGACGCTCTAATTACACAAACATGTTACCCATTATACAGCAACCCTCTCGAAACCTACTCGGTCAGCGAATGACAAGTTCCATTGAAACATATTTGACACCTGGCGTGTGGCTGAAGGAATACACTTGGGACTACACTTGGGAACCGAAGGCGTAACATTTGCATAGCATGGAATAACCCAGGAGGGGCGTTAAATAGCCTAAGCATTTACTTCTACTATATCAAGTTCGAACGGGTCTATCTGCTACTCCATCTAGTTTGGGCTGTTTTCAGCTCTTTGAGCCAAATAAAACAAGTTTCCATTATGCTGTGAGTATCAAAGAAATGTGTTGACTGTGAAAAATTATATTGCATGTATGACAAAACTTTTTCAAAAACATAAAAAACAACAGATAAAATATAGTGGAGCAGGGGTAGAGTGGGTGTGCATTAAGGGGCACAGCATTGATTAATGAGCCAAACTATGCCTACTACTATATTAAACTATATTGTATAATAAATGCATATGTGTGTGTGTGTGTGTGTGTGTGTGTGTGGTATAAAATATGCATTTGGCAACTTAGAACTTAATTACGAAACCAAATTTTCATAACTCTCTGAATGGGTCTTCCCGCATTTTGATGAATATTGTGGCAAGTTGGGTTTGGCTGTGCCACAAAGCTTTGTTGCTGACCCTGAGCCCATTGCACGCTTAATGCAGAATGGCGGCGCTAATGACATTTTATTGTTTTGTGATGCGTAAAATGTTTTGTTGACGACGCCTTGTCGATGGCTAATTTTGAGACTTGCCTGCGACTTGCTTGAATGCCTTTTACAAATCGAGTGACTACAACAATATATATAGGGCTCCATATAATACATACATCTATATATATGTATATATATATGTGTGTGTGTATATGTACTATTAGCAGACCAGACAAAGACCCAGTTCCTGACAATGCCAACAATACAAATATATTGACCAGAGTATGCGGGAAGTCGTCATCGAGCAAAGTCTCAAGTTGATGAGCTCCGATTCATTTCCGGCTCTGGTCTCATCACAACTAAATACAAATTTAATATTCTTTATATGATTACAAGGTTTTTGCCTTTCCAACGTGTGTGTGTTCCCCAGCTCCCTTTTTATTCTTTTCTGCTCTCTACTTATCCATTCTATTCATTTCTTATAGTCCGCGTTCCCTGGTCGCAAATTTGCGCATTGAACTGTAACCGAAAGTTAATTAGCTCAACGAAATCGTCGCTGTTGCACTCCCAGTCACAACCTCAGTCCCAGTCTGAGACCAAGTCGCATCCACTAGGGGTACCATGTGACGAATTGGAGTGTCTCATCAAAACACATTTACCATTTACATGCGAGGGTATCACAAAACATTGACGAACCATATTATAAGGGTCGACTGCTTGCTTAGATAGCGATACATCAATACAATAGTAGAAGAGCGTTGAAGTACTTTAAATGCAAGAGCAGAACACAAAATTAAGGAAGCTAAAAAAAGGAAATCTTTATATATTCTTGGGTTCATAGTTTACTCTTACATATGTGAGAAAAAGGGTTTGACTTTGCTGGGAATATTAAGTGAAGTTCCCTCTCAGATAAGACAAGCACATTTACATCTTCCATAAAAGTGAGAACTTATGTCCTTAATCTTATGTTATCTCTAAGGTCTGGCAAATTACCTATGGAAGTAAAATTTCAGCAGTGTAAAGGAAATTCTTAGTTATAAGTTTTTTGCATTGAACTTCAACTTCTTTTACCACTTAAAGTATTTTTTACATCAGTCTCATAGCACTTTAATATCTAAGCTTTGCTGTCAGCTAGATGTATCTGAGATACTTTAACAACAACTTTTCACTAATTAAGTATCCCACACGCAACAACAACAATAGCAACACCAACAATAACAACAATGAAGAAAACAAAAGAATTGTGAAAAACTTCAAGTTGCCGCCTTTAAGCTCCGAGAACATACAAAAAATGTGGCACCATATAAAATACATCAGAGCCAACCACAAAGGCAAAGCTGGCGCCAAGTCATTATATGAAAAAATTCTCAACAACATGCCAAGGTACACACACATACACACACTCACACACATACATACACATACATACACATACAACCACATAAAACAGTGGCTACTTTTACGAGCCGCAACACTTGAAAATTTTCACAAGTACACGAGAAGCAGCAGCAGAAATAATTTTCCTTTTGCTGCATTTTTAAAAGTTAACACACAGAAAATGAAGCAGCATTAAAAGCTGGCCAAGAGTATTAAAAAAAAACACACGAATAAAACAAAAAGAATAAGAAACAAAAACATAATAAGAAAAGACGACTAACATGGGGTAGGGGCAGAAGGGACATGGCAGCTATTTGCCTGCCCCCAAAAATTATTTTCCTTCTGTTTCTTTTCCCTGGCCATGCACGACTGCCACCGACGCTACCAGCAGCGTAGGGGCAACTATATATATATATATATGCATGTGTTTGTTGCACAAATTGTAAAAATTGTGGCACCTGTGCTATGTATCTCTGTGGCTGTGTGTATCTGCAACCGTGCATCTTTGTATCTATGCCGACGAGGCAAACAAATAAACTGCCGACCAAGTTATGACAGTCGGCCGCAGGAAACATTATTCTTAGTTAGATGCTAATTAATTAAAGCAACAAGATACCAAAACAGCAACACAGGGGCACATTTCGGTGGCAAGTATGTGGGCAGTCTACAGATACATCGGGTGACTCCAGATTGCCTGATACTTCTTCCAATGCTTGACAAGAATATGACTATATATATATATATATATCCATATATAATATAATTATATATCTGTTTGTGGGAGGATACATTGAGTTGATTATTCAATGAAGAGAAACTGCTTAAGTTTGTTACTCAAAATGGGTGTGGCAGGTATAAGCCTCAGGGTCATAAACGGTAGCAAAAGAAAATCAAACAATTATCGAAATTAATTTAAAGTATTATTAAGAAAACCTTAAAGTAAACCAATTATAAAATATATATTATAAAAAAGAAATTCCTCAAAAAATAACTTCGAATAAAAAATATCTATGATAATATACATCTATACATAAAAAATATTTAAAGTTTCCAAGAAATGATGAAAGAAAATAGAAACTTAAACAATGTCCAGCCAACAGTAGCAATCATAAAGAATCGGAGAGAAGATAACGTCAGCTTTTATCAGAATGCTAATAAAGTAAATCGACCAAGTGAAGAGAGATGATAAAAATTGAAAACTTTTCAAGATTATTATGATAATAATATCGCCCCAATGGCGCCTCCGGCAGGCAATTTCATGCTCAAGACGATGGCAACACTGCCAACTTGTTTACACAAATTTTAATTGCTGTAATTATGATTTTTACACGAAATTAATTATGCATGCAAAGTGGCTGCAGCTTATGTATATGAATATGGATATGGATATGGATATTTGGATATATATATAGCTTTATTATTGTGAAATGAAGATAAAGATTCAATTTTTAGATTGAGCCATACGGAGGGTTTATTAAAATCAAATTTACTTGTCTTACAACAGAGAAACGAGTAAGAGGCAATCATAAAATATATAAATATTTACGAGTTTCAAGTGTTTAGTAAGAATTTTAATTGCCAAACATAATTCCACTTAATTACCTGAAAGAACATAGAGAAAATTGTGAAACTGCAGCCAGCCTAGCGATGTGTGAAGTTGCCAGACTGTTGCACTAAAACGTTGTGCATCTCATAGATAAAAATCGTGTAAATTTGTTGGGTGTACTCATAGTAACCGAAAGCAACAGACTGTATTTGTGGCAAGATCTTTCACTCGTTGATAACAGCACACAAACACACACACACACACACATACAAATAGAAATTCATTTCAAGTTTTCTAAGTTTTTGCTATGGAAAATTTTTATGACCTGCCTACCACGGCTTATGCCATCTCTTTCCTTTATATATTTTTTGTTTTTGCTTCTTTTTTTTGTTTTAAACATCCATAAGATACAGCAAGTTATTTTGATTAGACTGTTGTATCCATAAGATACAGCAGGTTATTTTGATTAGCCTGGCATGTTGACAGTTTGACTTTTCTTAATTTGTGTTTAATTAATGTTCACTCTATGCACACTAAATTCCACATGCGACTTTTGTGCCACATTAAAGGGTAAATTGTGTATTTGATTTAATGTAGATGACAAGATACAAATATCTAACACAGCAACAAATATATATAGATATTGTTTAAGTTTTTCAACTTGCCCTGTGAAGACAAACTTTTCTCTATTTATTGCCCAAAGAAAAAAACCAATTAAGTCAATTTTAAGTTAAATTAGTTATGCATTATTTATAAATTTGATTTATTCACTTTTATTATTATACTCCATTTGCACCGCAAAGAGAAACTTCAAACAACTAAATTCCTAAACCAAACATAACATAATTTATATCAATGGAAAGTTTTAGTCAACTGCATATATCTTAAACTTTAACTGATATATTGTATAATTCTAAGATTTGAATCCATTTTAAATAATCTTAAACTCACCCAATTTGAAAATATTTAATGCATGAAATTTTTTCAATTATTTTCTGTTAGTTATATCCTTTGCTTGCCCATGCATAAAAAGCATTGTACTTTGGGTTTTACAGTATTGTATATATTTATATATAATTTGTTGTATATATATATATATATAAATATATATATAGATATAAGTTAAAAAGCCATACACAAACACATTTAAGCGTATTTTATTATATTGCATATGAACATAAACACCCACGCACACACAGAAATATAAAGATATTATTTAAAAAGAATTTCAAATGCAATTTAAATGCATTGGTAATATTTTTTTATTAATTGGTTTTTTGGTTTTTATTTTGTATTTTTTATGATTATTTTTATTTGCACTGTGACAACTTTTTAGTTGAATTTTCTTTGCTTGTTTTGATATGTTTAGCGCTGCTGTGTTGCAGCTTTAATTACATGCCGATTGGCGTGATCCGTTATATATATATATATATATATATATATATATATAATAAATATTTCTTAACGGATATTTGAATTGCCTTTGCATTGCTGGCGCCGATAAATGCACAGGTGCCGCATTTTGTTATTGTTGTTTGTGAATATTATTCGCAAGATGCCGCAGTTTCAGTTCACTTCACACTTACGCGAAACACGCAACGCGAACCGTATCGAAACCGAATTGTACTGAATGCTGAGCGTTGTTGTTGCCGTCACAAGCGCTGGGATGAGACTGAAATTGTATGAGACAAGTATCCACTGTTGCAACCACCACTATCGTTGTAGCGTGTGCGACCGAATTTGTTGCAACAACGCCGACGCTGCGTTTTCTGTTGTTTAACGCTGCTGCCGATGCCGTTACCGATACCGCTACCGCTACCGATGCCGATGCCGATGCCGATGCCGATGACGATGCTGCTGCTGCTGCTGCTGCTGCTGTTGCTGCTGCCTTTCGATTCTTGTAACGCGCCGAACGAAGGTTGACGAGCGATTGAATTGAACGAACCTTGTAAAGTTGCTCAGGAGCCGCATGTCGGTCGGCCATGTAACCGAACAACGTCAACTGCTTTGTGGATTCCATACAGAGAGACTGTGTGCCCAATAAAAGAGAACAACTATTCAAAGAAGGAAAGAGAAAGTCGGTTGTCTTTCTTGCTTGTGGAATTTGTTGTAAATACTGAGATACTGACGAGCAACTTGTCGGTGGTTTGTTAAGAGCACATGTTTGGATCAAGTTTATGTTATACACATACTCTATTTACATTTCTCCTATATATTTGTGGAACTATTTGCTTACCTATATCCAATCCAACTCCATTAGAAACTTATACTCCACTCTTAATTTTACTACTCATCAGTTAGTTTTCTCTTTGGCTTATAGACGTGTTCTCTTGCATCGAGTAGTAGAGTTTTTATTTTCATTTCATTCCATTCTACTGCATTCTTGATAAACTGCGAACCAAAACAAATGCCGCATCTAACTGTTGATTTCTATAGCTTGGGCTAATAGTAGGTAGAACAGATTAAGTTTGATAATTTTATATGTCCGGTTATTCACGAATAGTATTCAAATTATATACTTCCACTAATTATCAACAAAATAATCAAGATATTCGCACACGCGCCAAAAAATCACAATATGAAAGATGTACGATAAAAAATTCATTTATATATGTATAAATATACAAAAAATAATAATATATAGACAGTGCGTAATACGCCGTAGATTGTCATAATGAGACATTATGATGCAGCTTAGTGCCATCAAGTCTTGCCATTAGGAGACGCGCAAAGAGAAGAAGCAGTAGAAGAATCAGAGTGTGTAGCGTGCGATCTCACGCCATGATTTATGATGAGCCGCAATCGGGTCGAAATACTTGCTCTCCGTTGAAGTATTAGAGCGCAGATGACAACTAATGTGTAATAAGAGGAGGGAACATGGAATATGTCGAAGGGGTAAGGCATACAGATAGTCAAGTAGAGCCCTGAGGAGCACTTGTTGTAGATGTTATCAAGGCGCTCAGTTTGATTGATAGGTATGTCTACACATATCCACACACACATACATCGGGAAGACTGTTTACTATGAGGTTTGATCTATGATAAGCTTAACTCAAAGAAACGTGTATCAAAGATAAATCTAATTAATATATAGGGGAAATTTAAATGTTATCAGACCCATTTTTTACAGGGTTACTTTAGTAAACTTACCAATTTAATCACAAAGTCTCTTAAGAAGGATCAACTAATATATATATTGTATATTGAAGAGATTTTTATGTTCTAAAGGACTACAAATTTTTATAAGAACATTATCGATTTATCATATTATATAATTTGTCATGTTGTTATATATAATTTTTATATAATTTATAGGAGTTTGATTTGCATTGCATGTAAAATAAAAAAGAAAAATAAATAAGAAATTAATACATTAAAGTTTAATAATGTACTTTTGATTTTTAACATTTTTAAAATATATTTTTATATTCTAAACAAGTAAGAAGTCTGTAGTCGAGTGTACCCGACTACGAGCGCCCCTTTGCCAACATATACAGCCATGCACATACATACTCATACATACACACAGTTCTGCACGTACTTAGCCATTGCACGCACCTTTTAGCCCCCCACGCTCTATAGCGCGGTACTTAATATTGTATAACTTCCGTGTTTTTTTGTTCAATTTTAACGAAATTCACAAAGTAGATGCAGAATTGTCTACTTAATATGTGTGCGAAAAATAAATTTGATCGGTTGAAAATTGTGCTAAAAATCAAAAACAAACTCGTATAACCTACGAACACAACGAATCTAGATTTCAAGTTTGGTTGCTCTAGCTCTTATAGTCTCTGAGAAACAGGCGTTCATACAGACGGACAGATGGACAGACGGACAGACGGGAAGACAGACAGACAGACAGACAGACAGACGGACAGGGCTAGATGAACTCGTCTTGTCGTCCTGATTCAGAATATATATACTTTATGGGGTCTCCGATGATTATTTCTATGTGTTACATACTTTTCGATTTTGCACATTTCCAATAGCTCCGCTTTGCTTCTTTTTTACAAAAAGGCAAAGGGGCTAAAAATAATACATATAATTTACAATTATTTTTTTCTCTTTTTTCATTTAATCTCCAATAATATTTAAATTTTATTGATATTTAAAATAATTTAAATCTATTGAAATGGTTGAAATACAATTACTTTGATATTGATAATCTTTTACAAAAATAACATAATTCATTTGTAATAATTAACTTCAAAAATTTTAATATTCTTAAACCATTAAAATTATTTTTAAAATTGAAGGTATACCTAAAATAATAATATAATAATTGCTTTTATTTTAAGGCCTTAAAACAGCAGCTTAACAGTTGTCGTTTATCTTTATTTAAATTAAATCAAATTAAATAATCAAATCCATAGTATTATATATTTTTATAGTTTTTATTAAATAATATCTTTAAATTATATAGTTACTGTTGTCTTGATGTTTATGTAAAAATTGCGGAATAATTATTTTAAGAATTATAAACAGCTGTTACAAACCTTTGATTTTTGGGTTTTAAGAAAACAAAGTTATATTTAAAATAAATAAATATATATATGCAATTATATATATACAATTATAAGTGTATACATAAGTGAGGATAAACACACACTTGCACATAATCACCGGGAACCGACTGATAAATTGATTAAATACTGTAAATATTCATTGATGATAACGCGCCAGTTGTCATCGTCTGCTTTCTGGTTTCTGTTAGTTGTATGTTGTCTGCTGTGTGTATGTGTGCTGTCTGCTGTCTCTTGTCAGTTGTCGTTTGTCGAACCATTTGTATATTTATCCGAGACGCTGATTGCATTTTTGTGTAAATTCTTAGCCTGGCAACGCTATAGGAAATAATAATCTTTCAGCTCCTTGGACTAGCCTCTGCTGTGTTTGTTTATACTCTTGGCGAAGACAAACAAGCGTTGACAGCGACGCATGCGCATGCGCAACAGTTATGGCTGAGTTATTGAATGAACAAAGTGTCGAATAATCCTGTACTCTCTATATTCTCTGTACCCCTTGTACCTTCTGTACCCACAAAAAATGTCTGTTGCATTGTACCAATATAATATACTACTGTAGCGTCTATACCCGCTTGAGCTGTCATTAATTTTGAGCGCATTTGTTTGTCTTACAGTCAGTCAGTCAAAGAGTCCGTCAGTCATTGAGCAGTTGGCTCTTGGCTTGTTTGCATAAATGATAAATTACTAATTGATAAGTTTGTTATTGGACTCTTTGTATTTGCCATTGCCTTTGCAGCAGACATTTGCCATTTCCTGGACAACAGTTGCAAGAACTAAGTTAGGCTCATTTCCTACTTTATATTTATACTCAGTTATACCCAACCATATACCATGGCATATTATTTAACTTACCTTAACTGAACTTAACTTAACTTGTTCGTCTACATCTGATACACTTTAAGTTTAAGTAAATATCTTTGGGCTTCTCGTCTTCTTGACACATAAATTCACTTTAACGCGTGCCACTCTCAAAGTTTGCGACCGCACTTTGCAAAACTTGCAACTTGCCGTCTCCCCTTCACCGTAGACTCCCCTTACCAAACTTCAACTGAATTCCGCTTACATCAAATCAATTGCCGGCACAGTCCGGCTTCTCAATATGCGACTCACGTACGACGTATATCAATTGTTGCTGCCAGTTCGAGGCAAATGATGGCCGGGCGAACTTGGCTGCCTCTCTGGCTATATGACTGAATGAGTGACTGACTAAATGACTGACTGACTGACTGAGCGATTGACGGGTTGACTGTTACGCGGCTTTGCTGTCTACATATATATATATATATATATATATATATATAAATATTGATTCTATATGCATATATTTGTGACTAAGAACTCAACCCTGACAACTTGTTGTTTTAATCTTTACTTACTGCTAAACATTCATTCATTCATCCATTGGTTCCATGTATTCACTTTAATGTTGAAAAGTTTTTTTTAATAGCATATTTTGTTCCAATGTAAGAGCACTTTAAAATTAAAATGTATAATCCAAATCTAAAAGAGATTACAAATTGATATGTCCTGTTTTTCATTCTCTACTTGAAACTAACGAAAAACCATAAGTTTTCTTATCAACTAACCTTTCACGAATTTTAGAAGCTTCTCTCAACTACTACTAAGTATATTGTACTCATTCTATACATTTTTTATCCATATTTTTAATGCTTATAAAATATCCCATTAAAAGCAATCTATACTTTGTACCATGCCAAAAGATTTCTTGACAATAGTAACAAATATTTCATGTATCTAAAATTTTTAGCCCTTCTGCATTTCGAGTAACAGGTAAAGGTTTTGTGCAAAATCGAAAAGTATGTAACAGATACAATTAGTCATCTTTATCAGGACGACAAGACGAGTCTATCTAGCACTGTCCGTCTGCTATCTGTTCGTTTGGGGCTAAAATCAGTTATAGAATGGTCAATATATGATCAGTTTTATGCTTTAGATATTTATTATAATACTAAATTTAAATTTATAACAATATACAATTTTTTTTCACTGACAATTCAGTTTTAATTAAACTAATATTACCAACAAAATTGTTTTTAAAAATATTAAAATTACAAATTAGTTCCGTACCCACGAGTCAAACCCACCGAAAACACATTTCAGAGTCCGTAACGCAATACACTGAGCCAACGGATAACAAAACCAAATAGCGCAGAAATAATTAGCAACGAATGTAAAATGAAGTGACATGTAATGCAAGGACAACATGCATTAACAATCATTTATAATTCCCAATTAGTATTAACATACTTTTGAAGATTTAGCTGTTGTTTTTCAACTACTGTTAAGGTTGCTTTGATTTACCTTACGGTTTAACAAAGTTGTGGTACGCTTCTCAAATTATTGGAGATTACTTTAAAATTCTCCTAATATAATTTTGATTTGTTGTTATCATATTATACCTTCCTTTTTTTAATAAATTTTCTCATGTATGTCAAGAATTAAGCTAAAAGTTATGCTAAATAACTATGTAGGAGAAAATAATAAAAATTCCATGAATATTGATATACTTTTGGTATTTGTTTTTTGTATAATTCCCAAAAAAAAATCAATTTTTTCGAAAATGTTCGATAGATAGTGACTAAAAAAATAAAGGTGCCATTGTTTTAAAATAAAAATATGATTTTCAAGAATAGAAATATGCGTATATGCGCTACAGCTTAAATTTTAAGATTTCCATCTTGAAATATGCCGGATCTAGCATATTGTGTGCTGTCCGACTGGTCCCCCACGGTCACCAACTGCAGCAGATCACGGTACATAGTTGAGTTGTGAAAATTGAAGCAATTTCTATATAATTTCAGAATACCCGATAAAAATAGTTTGCCCAAAGTGCATAATTGCGTTTTAAACCATAATATAAATAACAATCAAAAATCACTTATAATTGGTTGTACTCTCTATTGGTTATACCCTAAATTATACGAGTTCGAAGAATATACATTTTAACATATCTGTATTTAAACTTAAAGAATTTGTATTTATTAAATTTATTCTGTCCTGTATGTAAACCAAATTTATTGGGCTAATTATTAAAAAATTTTAAATTAATCTATAGTACTCCAATTAATTTAATTTAAATTTCTATTAGAATACGAATTTTACTAAAACAGAAAAAATAATTTTTAGCCCCTTTGCCTTTTTGTAAAATAGAAGCAAAGCGGAGCTATTGGAAATGTGCAAAATCGAAAAGTATGTAACACATAGAAATAATCATCGGAGACCCCATAAAGTATATATATTCTGAATCAGGACGACAAGACGAGTTCATCTAGCCCTGTCCGTCTGTCCGTCTGTATGAACGCCTGTTTCTCAGAGACTATAAGAGCTAGAGCAACGAAATTTGGAACATAGATTTGTTATGTTCGTACGCTATACGAGTTTGTTTTTGATTTTTGAATTTCCTCCCCTGACCCCCGCAATTTGAAAAAATCGATTATAAGCTACAATTTTCAACCGATCAAATTTCTTTTTCGCACACATATTAAGTTAAAATTGAACAATAAACACGGAAGTTATACAACATTAAGTACCGCGCTATGGAGCGTGGGTGGCTAAAAGGTGCGTGCAATGGCTAAGTACGTGCAGAACTGTGTGTATGTATGAGTATGTGTGTGTATGGCTGTATATGTAGGCAAAGGGGTTCTCGTAGTCGGGTACGCTCGACTACAGACTTCTTACTTGTTTTTTTTTTGTAATTTTAAAAAAGTAAAATTATTCCAGCAATATTTTTATTTATTTCTTTAGTTGACTTAATATTCGATTTTTATACCGAGTGAACAAATTTCTCCCATCGATTTAAGTCAGTATATAATGTTACTTGCCTTGGATAACGTAAATTTCTGTAAATTGAAGAAAACTCAATGCATCTGAGCTACTGCTCTGATGGTCATGTAATACTGTTGCAAAAACTGTGATTTTTGAATGAAATTTTGTTCTCATCAATCGCAAACCAGCAAAACAGCAGCCGGCAGTTTCGTCTCTTCAGTTGGATATTGCAGATACTTTTAGCTGGTAATCCCTCAAGCGAATCAGCAGCAAGAGCAAAATGTTGTAGGAAAGTAAGTCAAAATTGTTGTTCGTTCTTGGTTACTTTTTATTTTGTGTTATTTTTTTTTTGTTTTTTATAAATTTTTGCACTTGTAAATTCTATGGGAGTGAAGCTAGTTACGGAGAGAAAAGCAATGCGAAGCTCTGGTTTTGACTTGGTCTAACTAAGCTCGTTGATGTGTTAATTGACCAAAATTTCATACACCCTCGCTGGAAGGCAGACATAGACAGGCAGACCAACATACTGGCAGACTGGTAGACTGACAGACTGGTAGACACAGATATAAAAGTGAGTTTCACTTTTGCTGTGTGCCTTCAGTGCGTTGTTACTGAAACTGCAGTTTTGTAGTTCGGTTTGCTTGTCGATATTAAATCCCTGCAAAACTTAATTAAAAATTCCATTTTTGGCTTTGGGGTATTACCCGTGACGCGTTACCAATTATCGACTCGAGAATTGTTGCATGTCTGTTCGTTAGACCTCTAGCCTTACCCCTACAAAAACTCAACATTTACCACTCCTCATACCTCATCACCTCTGGCCACGAAGGGTTTCCAGAGCGTTAAGCTGCAACTCGACAATTAAAAATGCCTTTTGATGATGACAGTTGAGTTTAGTACGCAGCTCAACGAACAGACAGAACAAAAATTTTTAGCAAAGAAAAATCAGAGTAGCTACAACATTTACCTGCCCTTAACGGCTGGCTAACGGTTAAACTGACTAACGGGAAATGGACTAACGGAACCGCCGCACGACTGCACGTAACTGCAGCGGAAATGCGTTTGCAAAATGGCGCCGACGTGCGTGCTAATGAACGCACAGTTCAACCTGATACAACACAAATGCTATCCAGCAAACAGAATAGTCGACCATTCCAACAATTCAACCATCCAACTCTCGACCCGTCCCATCTATCTCTATACAACTGTTAAATGCCTTGATCCATCATAGAAACGTCATCAATGTTAATTTAGCCAAAGCAGCTTGTCAGACTACATTTTGTTGTTATTCTTGCTGCTCCACTATTCTATTGAAAAATCACAGGCCTGAAATTGAACACATTTTGTCCATTTTGTGGTTTATGCAACAGCAACAACAAAATCAACATCAGCCACATCAAATTTGTTGCCAACTCTGTTTAGTATGCAACACAGCAAAATGTTAACGTCGATGTAAAATGCAAACGCAAACGCAAAAGCAAATGCAAACGCACTGCTAAATCCATCAGTTGATGCGGAACGATGCGCTGAGAAGGGCATCATAATCACAGTTAACTGTCAAAACTTCAGATGCATGAGAAGCATGATTAATACTATATAATAGTATAGTATACTAGTACATAGTATATATATTTTATAATATACTATATAGCTTACGAAGCTGCCAATAATAACGACCAATTGAATATATCTAAATATCTATATATAACCATTGAAAGCAGACAATTACTACCAGGTAAACAAAAGGATTCTGCATCTGTTCATTATCAGATAGCAACGAACACTTTATAAATTCGAACAATTGGCAAACATCGATTACTAGAGTATTATATTAGTAGAATGCATAAACCTCAGCTAAAGCAGTATATCATGCAACTGTGTTAACATTTGCCATATTTCTAACACATTATATTTATAATATAATATACTAATGATATATAACACTTTTAAACAAATAAATTCAATACTTCATAGTACCTTACTTTCTTTTATAGTTAGTGTTGCAAATTTGTAACAATTCTTTCCTAGTCTTACGCACTGTATAGCTTCGAGTTTTATAGCAGTGAGCAATACCATAAACTGCTGCTAGTTCCTGGTTTGGTTTGCTGTTTTCCGATTTATAGCAGTGATCAGCTAACAGTGCCACCTTGATTTTTCAGCAATCATATCTATAATTAATTATATCTATATATATCTATAATTATTATAAAAAAGTTATACTTATTTCTTGGTAGTGAGATTTCAATTACAAAAGACTCTTTAGGATCAAAAACTTTACTGTAAATCTTGCATCTTTAGTAAGTATATTGCCATATTTGATTATGCAACTCATTGCAAAAAGTATAATATATAATGTATGTATACATTAAAAATTCATATCAAATAACATTTTCTCATAAGAGTATGTATATGTAGCAAATCCATACAGCACATACCTTGCTTTTTTTTTAGTGTTTCATGACTTCCGCTTAAGTCTTATGGGTGAGTCGTAGGACATGTGCCGACCATTTATGACGCCAACGTTTGGCATCCCTTTAAAAAACGACAATTTAAAAATTTAAATATTATTACAGTAAAACTTGTAATGTTACGACTTGGCCAACACCTCAAGGCAACATCGTCGCTCCAAATGATTTCCAGCTGTCATAAAAGTTGGGCAAGCCGTTTCTTCTGCAACTACTGGGTTGATATTCCACCCATACAAAAGTTCCCCTCAATACTATTAATGCTCATTTTTGCAATTAAATAAAAATATCGTAAAAGAGCTCACAGCTTTTACGACTTGGCGAGTTGCTCTTAACCCGTCAATAGGTGTCAGATATACCCCTTGCAAATACCTAATTAGAAATTCATAAAGAACAAAACGCTCGAAACGAAAACAATGTCTAGAGACGTGACAGTGTAAAAATCACATTAAATTATTATACATTTTGATAGCGACTGTCAGCAATCATTTCATGTTTTCTATTTTTTTTTTCTTTGTATATTTTTATTTATATTTTGTTTTTTGTTTTTTATTTCTTATTTTTATTTCTAGTGTGTTTTCTTTTCTACTAGCTTCGACAGTTCTTAAGTTAATGCCTGGCATTCTATTGCACAATGGGCCATAAATTTAGTACACAAATTGTCACTGCACGTTTCGATAATAATACAAAACCGAATAAAATACTACGCAGGATGTCGAAATGGCAACAGCAACAGCAACAGCAACGGCAACGCCAACGTAATCGATGACAACGAGACGTCGCTTTGATTTCAAGTGGCCAATGAGGCGATAGAGAGCTGGGAGAGTTGGGAGAGATGCCTTATTGGGTGATTTTCATTTCTTTCTATTTGTTTATATTTCCAAATGCCTTTGAATCAAAACAATAACAAAAAAAAAGCAACAACAAGCTGCTTTCATTTGCTCTAATTTCTGTATACTTCTAATTTTTCAATCGAAATCCCTTTGTTTATACTATATTCATTACTGAAGCTGTTTTTGGTTATTTTTGTTGTTGTTCTGCTGGATGACGCGTGAGGTCAGTTCCCCTAAATTGTCAAAAAGTGTGTGGTTGAATCTGTTGGGGGTCTACTGGAAATGCTATTGCAAGTTGTTTTCGGTTTTTGATATAAATAAAACGCAACAAATCTTTTGTATATTATTAGTTAATTTGACGCGAAAATTCTCTTTTTATTTGCAGTAAATACAAATAAAACAAGTAAGAAGTCTGTAGTCGAGTGTACCCGACTACGAGAGCCCCTTTGCCTACATATACAGCCATACACACATACTCATACATACACACAGTTCTGCACGTACTTGGCCATTGCGCGCGCCTTTTAGACCCCCACGCTCTATAGCGCGGTACTTATTGTTGTATAACTTCCGTGTTTTTCGTTCAATTTTAACGAAACTCACAAAGTAGATGAAGAATGGTCTACTTAATATGTGTGCGAAAAAGAAATTTTATCGGCTAAAAATTTTACCTTATAATCGTTTTTTTCGATTTGCGGGGGTCAGGGGAGGAAATTGAAAAATCAAAAACAAACTTGTATAGCGTACGAACATAACAAATCTGCGTTCCAAATTTCGTTGCTGTAGATCTTATTTTGCGCGCGCTACTATACCCCCCCCCGGGGCCCATAACGCCACTTTTGTTGATGTATAACTTCCGAGATTTTTGATCAATCTTACCCAGATTCCCAACATCGATCAAGAATGGTCTAATTATGATGTGTGCCAAAAATAAATTTGATCGGTTGAAAATTGTGCTTAATAATCGTTTTTTTCGATTTGCGGGGGTCAGGGGAGGAAATTCAAAAATCAAAAACAAACTCGTATAACCTACGAACATAACGAATCTAGATTTCAAGTTTGGTTGCTCTAGCTCTTATAGTCTCTGAGAAACAGGCGTTCATACAGACGGACAGACGGACAGACGGACAGACAGACAGACGGACAGGGCTAGATGAACTCGTCTTGTCGTCCTGATTCAGAATATATATACTTTATGGGGTCTCCGATGATTATTTCTATGTGTTACATACTTTTGGATTTTGCACATTTCCAATAGCTCCGCTTTGCTCTTTTTTTACAAAAAGGCAAAGGGGCTAATAATCATATACATATAGCAGAAGCTTTATCAGAAAGAAGAAAGAGTTGTTAATGCTTGTCAACTCTGAAGATGTTCGTAATTGTTTATTAAGTATATAGATAAATATAAATATATATATTTAAGCATACACTATGGAAGGCATTCACAACGGCTATATACTTTTAAGCAAGTGTTAACTTATTTTCTCCCACATAAAGCGCTTGTTTGCGCCAACTTTAAATTCAAACATTTACACTAAATTAATATTTAAATCCTAATTATATTCTTTATTTTAAAAGAATAACAAGTAAGAAGTCTGTAGTCGAGTGTACCCGACTATGAGAGCCCCTTTACCTACATACACAGCCATACACACAAATACTCACAGTTCTGCACGTACTATAAGCCATTTAGCCCCCGCGCTCTATTGCGCGATACTTAATGTTCTGTAACTTCCGTGTTTATTTTTCAATCTTAACGAAATTTACAACGTAGATTAAGAAATAACGAATCTAAGTTTAAAATTTGCTTGCTATAGCTCTTATCTCTAGTCTCTGAGAAACAGGCGTTCATACAGACGGACGGTCAGACGGACATGGCTAGATCGACTCCTCTTATCGTCCTGATCAAGAATATATATACTTTATGGGGTCTCCGATGATTATTTCTATGTGTTACATACCTTTCCATTTTGTACATTTCCAATAGGTCCACTTTGCTTCTTTTTTACAAAAAAGCAAAGGGGCTAAAAACCAAAATTTAATACGCATTAACTAATCACAACCTATCGGAGACCATAGAGCCGATCACAGCTGCCGATATGCTAGAAATATCAGCCAGGATAATTAAGTAAGAAATCTGTAGTCAAGTGTACCCGACTACGAAAACCCCTTTGCCTACATTTACAGCCATACACACAGTTGTACACGTATTTTTATCATTTAGCCACCGCGCAGAATAGCGCGATACTTAATGTTGTATAACTTCCGTGTTTATTGTTCAATCTTAACAAAATTCATAACGTCGATTAAAAATGGTCTACATAATATGTATGCTAAAAAGAAATTTGATGCGTTGAAAATTGTGTTTAATAATCACAAAATAAACTCCTATAGCGTATGAACATAACGAACCCAGATTCTAAATTTGATTGCTCTACCTCCTATTTTGCGCGCACCAGTTAATCCCCCCGCACTCCATAACACCACTTATAATGATGTATACTTCCGAATCTTTTGATCAACCTACCCAGATTTACAACATAGATCATAGTATGATCTAATTATGATGTGTGCCAAAAAGTAATTCAATTGGTTGAAAATTGTGCTTAATATTCGTTTTTTTCGAATTTCAGTGCTCAGTTCATACGGATGGACAGACTGACAGACTGACAGACGGACAGACGGACATGGCTAGATCGATTCAGCTAGTCGTCCTGATCAAGAATATATATACTTTATGGGGTCTCATTTCCATTAACTCCGCTTTGCTCTTACAAATTAACTGAATTCCGAACCCGCGAGTCGAACCCACCCAAAACACATTTCAGAGTCCGTAACGCAATACACTGAGCCAACGGATAACAAAACCAAATAGCGCAGAAATAATTAGCAACGAATGTAAAATGAAGTGACATGTAATGCAAGGACAACATGCATTAACAATCATTTATAATTCTCAATTAGTATTAACATAAGTTTGAAGATTTAGCTTTTGTTTTTCAACTACTGTTAAGGTTGCTTTGATTTACCTTACGGTTTAACAAAGTTGTGGTACGCTTCTCAAATTATTGGAGATTACTTTAAAATTCTCCTAATATAATTTTGATTTGTTGTTATCATATTATACCTTCCTTTTTTGAATGAATTTTCTCAAGTATGTCAAGAATTAAGCTAAAAGTTATGCTAAATAACTATGTAGGAGAAAATAATAAAAATTCCATGAATATTGATATACTTTTGGTATTTGTTTTTTGTATAATTCCAAAAAAAATCTCAAATTTTTCGAATATTTTCAGATAGTGACTAAAAAACATAAAGGTGCCATTGTTTTAAACAAAGATATGATTTTTAGCCCCTTTGCCTTTTTGTAAAAAAAGAGCAAAGCGGAGCTATTGGAAATGTGCAAAATCCAAAAGTATGTAACACATAGAAATAATCATCGGAGACCCCATAAAGTATATATATTCTGAATCAGGACGACAAGACGAGTTCATCTTGCCCTGTCCGTCTGGTCTGTCTGTCCGTCTGTCCGTCTGTATGAACGCCTGTTTCGCAGAGACTATAAGAGCTAGACCAACCAAACTTGAAATCTAGATTCGTTATGTTCGTAGGTTATACGAGTTTGTTTTTGATTTTTGAATTTCCTCCCCTGACCCCCGCAAATCGAAAAAAACGATTATTAAGCATAATTTTCAACCGATCAAATTTATTTTTGGTACACATCATAATTAGACCATTCTTGATCGATGTTGTAAGTCTGGGAAAGATTGATCAAAAATCTCGGAAGTTATAGATCATCAAAAGTGGCGTTATGGGCCCCGGGGGGTATAGTAGTGCGCGCAAAATAAGAGCTAGAGCAACGAAATTTGGAACGTAGATTTGTTATGTTTGTACGCTATACAAGTTTGTTTTTCATTTTTGAATTTCCTCCCCTGACCCCCGCAAATCGAAAAAAACGATTATAAGGTAAAATTTTTAACCGTTAAGATTTCTTTTCCGCACACATATTAAATAGACCATTATTCATCTACGTTGTGAGTTTCGTTAAAATTGAACGAAAAACACGGAAGTTATACAACAATAAGTACCGCGCTATAGAGCGTGGGGGGCTAAAAGACGCGCGCAATGTATGTGTGTGTATGGCTGTATATGTAGGCAAAGGGGCTCTCGTAGTCGGGTACACTCGACTACAGACTTCTTACTTGTCAAAAATAGAAATATGCCTATAAGCTACAGCTACAGCTTAAATTTATAAGCTTTTCCATCTTGAAATATGCCGGATCTAGCATATTGTATGCTCCGACTGGTCCACCACGGACTTCATCTGCATATCACGGTACAGAGTTAAATTGCGGAAATTATAACAATTTTTAAATATTTTCATAATCTATCTTATGGATGTGTGCCAAAAAGAAATTCAATCGGTTGAAAATTGTGCTTAATAATCGATTTTTTTCGAATTGCGGGTGTCAGGGGAGGAAATTAAAAAATCAAAAACAAACTTGTATAGCGTATGAAAATAAAAAATCTAGGTTTAAAATTTGGTTGCTCTAGCTCTTATAGTTTCTGAGAAACAGACGTTCATACAGACAGACGGTGGGACAGACGGAGGGACAGACGGAGGGACAGACGGACGGACGGACAGACGGAGGGACAGACGGAGGGACAGACGGACGGACGGACAGACGGACAAGGCTAGATCGACTCGTCTTGTCGTCATGATCAAGAATATATATATTGATGATGATGATTATTTCTATGTGTTAAATACTCTCGGATTTTGCACATTTGCATTAGCTCCGCTTTGCTTCTTTTTTATGGCAAAGGGTCTAAATAGTTTAGTAATAATGCATAATTGCGTTTTAAACATAACATGAATAATAACTTAATTTTTTATATTATAATTTTTATTATTTTATTTTGCATAGTGCGTATAAAATTATGTTTTGGAGTATTTTATAATACAATTCTCGAATCGTTGAAAAGTGCTATTCAATTCTTTTCTGCCTTTTCTGATGATTTGCATCATTATGCTTACTGAAATCTTGAAATCTGTAGAAAAAAACAAGTAAGAAATCTGTAGTCGAGTGTACCCGACTACGGGAGCCCCTTTGCCTACATATACAGCCATACACACACATACTCATACATACACACAGTTCTGCACGTACTTAGCCATTGCGCGCATCTTTTAGCCCCCCACGCTCCATAGTGCGGTACTTAATGTTATATAACTTCCCTGTTTATTATTCAATTCTAACGAAACTCACAACGTAGATGAAGAATAGTCTACTTAATATGTGTGCGAAAAAGAAATTTGATCGATAAAAAATTATACCTTATAATCAATTTTTTTAAATTGCGGGGTTCAGGAGAGGAAATTGAAAAATCTAAAACAAACTCGTAAAGCGTACGAACATAACAAATCTACGTTACAAATTTCATTGCTCTAGCTCTTATTTTGCGCGCACTACTATGCCCCCGGGCCCATAACGCCACTTTTGATGATCTATAACTTGCGAAATTTTTGATCAATCTTACCCAGATTCACAACATGGATCAAGAGTGGTCTAGTTATGATGTGTTCCAAAAATAAATTTGATCGGTTGAAAATTGTGCTTAATAATCGATTTTTTCGAATTGCGGGGGTCAGGGGAGGAAATTGAAAAATCTAAAACAACTCATATAGCGTACAAACATAAAAAATCTACATTACAAATTTCGTTGCTCTAGCTCTTATTTTGCGCGCACTACTATACCCCCCCCGAGGCCCATAACGCCACTTTTGATGATCTATAACTTCCGAGATTTTTGATCAATCTAACCCAGATTCACAACATGGATCAAGAGTGGTCTAGTTATGATGTGTACCAAAAATAAATTTGATCGGTTGAAAATTGTGCTTAATAATAGTTTTTTTCGAATTGCGGGGGTCAGGGGAGGAAATTGAAAAATCAAAAACAAACTCGTATAACCTACAAACATAACGAATCTAGATTTCAAGTTTGGTTGCTCTAGCTCTTATAGTCTCTGAGAAACAGGCGTTCATACAGACGGACAGACAGACAGACAGACAGACGGACAGGGCTAGATGAACTCGTCTTGTCGTCCTGATTCAGAATATATATACTTTATGGGGTCTCCGATGATTATTTCTATGTGTTACATACTTTTGGATTTTGCACATTTCCAATAGCTCCGCTTTGCTCTTTTTTTACAAAAAGGCAAAGGGGCTAAAAACTGAACATCTCTTTGCTAATAGCAAAAGTTTTAAACATTTTTTGTGCTATGCATAATTTGTGCAAAATTTCCTTTTGGCCATTTAATCATTCCATCAACCTAATACAATGACAATAACAACAAGCAAGTAAGTATAAACAGAGACAACAGAAGGACAAGGAAGCAGGTTGAAAAGAAATATGAAAATTTGGCCTAAAAAAGGAGCATAATTTTAGGCGCATTAATAACAAAATGAAGTGAAATTAATTTGACAGCGTTCCCACAAAAAGGCGACTTAAAATATAATGAAAACATATTATTTAACGTTAATTTTCAGCAGCGACAAGCATAATTTAAATATTATGAATAAGTAAATGCTAAAGATGATGACAATAATCATTAGCATATGCACCCCCAAAAAATTATACACCCACACCCACACCTACACCAACACCAACACTAACACAAACAACAACACACAGCACGCAGCTCATTACAAATTCCCACAATTATTATATGCAAAGACTGAGAGCGAAACTCTTACTGGCTGCCAGCCAGAGGAACAGCAGCAGCCTACTGGTTATTAGCAGTGGGCATGGCAGTGCCGCGACTGACCCATTTGGTGGCAAATGAAGAGCTTAGTTTTAATTAAATTCTCAGTTGTTGTGTAAAAGCTTCTCTGGGATTTATTAGAAAGTCGCGCTGCTAGACTAACAGTGAGTTGCTCTCAATAACAGTGAGCCACACCGCACCACTGCACCACCGCACCCACTGTTTAGTCGTTGTCACTGTCAACGGCTCTTTGTCAATGTCAATTGTTGTATTTGGCATCGTTACTCTTCATATGCAGGCTCGTTGTTGTTGACTTCGTTGTTGCTGTCGTTGTTGTGTAGTATGACTGCCTTTTAATAAATTTGTTAGCTGTTGCTCAAAAATATTATCATTCAGTTGCAAATAATAAAAGATTCCCACTTCTTTGACCAGTCTGTAAGTACTCCCAACTCTGGTCAACTGTCAAAGTGATGAAATTGCGTGGGAAAGAGCAAAACCGAGAAATAAACACATGCAAAAGTCATTGAACTAAAAAAACAGCACAAAGAACTTGGTGATAAGCTGGAAATATAATATTGTTAAAAGTAAGCTATAGTATATTGGAATCAAATATACAATATTATAAATATATAAGTTGAGTGGATAAGTAAGCAAAGGATAAGTTTCATATCTTTTCTAAAGTCTCCTTCTTGCCCTTACCTCATTCTCATTTTGAGAATAGCGCAACAGCTTATCAGCTAATAGTCTAACTGATTATGGAAATAGATAGTTCTCTTTCAATATCCTTTAAGATTGCGCTACTTGTAGCTTCTAAAAATTCGCTTTTAGATCTCATATCTTCACATAGGAGTCAAAATAACTTTATAAATTATTATATTTTTTTTGTAAAATATACATTTAGTTAGTTACATATAAATAATATGTGAAAGTATATAGTATAATGTCTTGAGTTTGTTAGAAAATCCATTTGACATTTTAAAGTGCTTCAGTGAGCCAGAAACAATTCCTTTTTCCCCTGTTGCATCAATTCAAATTAGTCAAATATTAGAATCTTGCGTTCTACTTGTACACTATATTTTCATATATATACATATTTATATATATCATGTATCTGACTTTTTAAAATGCAATCTCATGCAATAAGCTCAGCCAACCGCAAAGCAACAAAAAATAAGAAATAAAAAATGTCAAGCAACTTTTTTGCATGCCACAGTGAATTGAAAACTGTATGGGGCAGGTTAGCTTGAGGCTGAGGTATGAGGTATGAGGTATGAGTTTTTGGGTCTGGGATGTGGAATCTGGGCTCTGGGCTCTGAGCTCTGGTCTCTGGGCTGTGGGGTCTGAGGTCTGTTGCAGACAACAAGTTGCAGCTGTCAAAAATGCAGGTCCAACTCTTGGAATGCATTGACATACAAGTACAACTATTCATGCACTCTTCAGCTGTTGGCATTTACATTTGGCATTTGCATAGCTCACTATGCATTTTTATTGGTTAACCTGGCTCACAAATAGTTACTCGAATACTGAACTGAATAACCAAAAAAAGTTCCATTTAACTGCTTTAACTTTGCAACCATATTTGATGGTGTGAAGAGGACTAGAATCCGTAGCAGTAGAAACCAAGAAAGTGCTATACAAACGTTAGTATCAAATGTTACCAACTTTATTGGCTGTTGGTTTCAACAGGGAGCTAAATGTAAATCTGGTTGAATGTAATTATTTTTGATTTTGGTTGCTAATCCTTAGAAGGACATGTGCATACTTTTTTGGGGCTTACTGTAACTTCAGCTGTGGCGAGTGCATTTAGCATTTGAAATGAGAATTGTATAGGGAGGCGCTTAGGTGGCAACTGGCAGCTTAATGAGGCTGCTGTCTGACACTTTAGAAATATTAAGTCGAAAATGAAATTGGTTGGAGATCCGCTATTTGTTCTGTTGCTCGTGCTGGCTTTTTTACTCATTTGGTATAAAGCCCACACACACACACACACATACGAATACAGACATTTGGCCATAAATATTTAAGCCGAATGCGTTTCCATTCCGCACAACGGTGCAGACATTGCCAAATAAAACAAGCTGCCAATGAAAATTTATTCACATATGTGTTTGTGTCGTATGTGCGTGTGTGTGTCTGTTGGTCTTTGTGTGTGTGTGTGTGTGTGAGGAAAGTGAAACAAAGCGGCGTCCGCCAGTCGCCATTTTGTCGGCACACGTTGCGTATGAATAATTTATTTAATGAACTTGTAGCGAACGTTTGCCACTACTAACCATACCATAACACCAAGCAATACAAACACAAATACAAATACAAATACAAATACATATACATATACAAATACGAATGCGAATATGTATACGAATAGATATACGAAAATACGAATACGAATACAAGTGTCTAGAACCTTGTTCGTTTGAGTATCTTTGCGAATACCTCTGCAGCGGACATGTTATAAAGTACTTTTGTTTTTCTTTGTTTCGGACGATTTGTTGCCGTCGAGCGTTTCGATAGTTTTTGTTTTTTGTTTTTTCTTTTACTTTTCCGACAATCAAAATTGCGAGTGTTGTTTGTAAAGTTGTAAAAGTGTTTACAAGAAACACATATAAATAAATAAATAAATAAAATATTGGTTTTTTTTTTCCAAATTAAAAATAAACTAATAGTAAAGATAAATATATTAAATATGTCTGTTAAGTTCATCAAGAAATTAATAAAGCTACCCTCGTTTATATACAATATAAACTCTGAATGGCGTATTTTTCTTATCCTAGTAATTCAAATTATTTATTTATAGTTCATTTGCGAGTTGGCATTCAAAGTTGTTATGTGCAACGTGGACTTGTGGAGTTCTGGACTGTCGCCCCGTGTGTTGAGTTGCTTCACAATTTATGTATGCGACTAAGTACAAAGGCAAATTGACTTTGGCCAAGGGTCAAGCAGTCAAGCTATCAAGCAGTCAAGCAGTCAAGCAGTCAATTTTCTGGCAGATAACCAACTAACAACTTGGCAGACAGTTCGCATCTTTCAATTAGCACGTTCATTTAGTAGGTAACTGAGCATTAAACAATACGCAAAGTAGAGTTTTATCTTTAACCAATTGCACTTGACTTGCAGCTTAGACCAGGCCAATTCAAAGCAGGCATTAACATTGCAATGTCCATCTAGTCTATATAGTATTTATCCCCCAACTTGCCAACTTGCCAACTAGCCAACTGACTAACGAGGACAATTATGCAAGCAACCGCAGGCTGGGGATCTTTGAGTATAAAAGGCAGCTCAAAGCAATCCACTTAATTTGAAATTTTTCAAATCCTCTTAAGCAAATTCCATTGACCACAGTAAAACACACAAAACCGCAGTCTGCAGTAGCAATTGCTGTTGCTGTTGCTGTTGCTGGTGCTGAGCTGGCAATTTGCTTTCTTGGTTGCAATAATAATCCAAAAGGATATAATAGCCTATCGAGTAGTTGTGGGCAGCTGCCACTTGATATGACAGCTGTAGATTCTATTGTATCTATTGCTAAACAACATGTTGTCACATTTAAATATGCTTCACAAATTGCTCAAGCACACACGGCAGCCATTAGATATTCCTATGACATCCTTTGTCTCTGGCATTTGCTTATTTGTTTTCAAGTTTTGCCTTGTCAAATGTATCTGCAGCTGCAGCAACAGCAGCAGCACTTCATTATCAACTATTTTCTACTATTCTATGTATCTGTAAATATATCTTCACATCCATTTCCATCTACGTTTCTATCTATATCTCCATCTTCATCTTCTTCTCTGTCTGTATACATGCTTAAGATGTAGCTCAAGCTCATGTGCGCATCCTGCCAATGACAGACTCAAGTGTCCGGCAATATTTTGGCATATTAAATTTCATTTTCGACATATACAACAGGAGTCCATAGAAAAGTCAAGTGTTGCTCTTTGTGAGCAATTCTAACGAATGACACTCCAAGGACAATTAATCAAGTGCGGCCAGCTAGGTCTTAACTTGTTTTCATAACTATTTTAAACGGGCACTTTTAATCAACATCAGTTTACTTAAATTTGCTACAAAACTTAACACAATATTTACTGCATACGAAATCATATAATTTATTATTATAAATATAAGACAAAGTCTTCAGCTTATATAGTTTTCTTTATAGTTTTGTTTTTGATTTCATGCCAGTCAATCTCAAAGAATTTTCCAGTAAATTTTTACTTACCAATTCCCTAAACCACTCGAAACGCTTTAGTTATTCGGTTTTTGTTTTAATGTTGCGAATATTTTACAGTTTTAAGTCTCTTTGGGTAAATTTCGTGACTGCTTTTGATAGTGAAGCGAACTGTATGATCCTCATTGCTTTTGCCTTTGGTTAACTTTTGGTAAGTACTCTACTTTGGGATTGCCATAAATTGCGAATACCTTTTTATTGTTTTTACGTTTCTGGGAAATTGAAGAGTCTCTTTGGGCAGTGAGATGAGTCAGAGTCAGTGTATCTTTGTATGAGGTCAAGATTGAGTGTATATTTTCGTGACTTTAGTTGGGTTCATCAACCGAATGGAAGCTCCAACCCACACACTTCATCAATTGATGCACTGCCTGTGATATTTTCACATGCAGCTCACAGCAACAAATCATTAAAAATGCATTTTCAATTTTGTCGCAAGCAACAGTATCACAGGGAGAAAGGGAGTAGATAAAAACCAAATGCTACGTGAAAACATATATATATATGTATATAAGGTACAATGAACAAATCCAAAAGAAACTCGTTTCGGTTGTAATTTTCGTTGTCGCCGACGTCGCTGATGCTTTGTCTTTTGTTGCAAATAAAAAGTTGCAACAACTTTCCACCATTTTCAACTAAGAATGTCAACTGCAGTCATGACCACTTTCCGCTCTTCTCTTTTTGTCTCTTTCTTAAACTTTCTCTATCTCTGCTACATTTTAGATTATATCTAAAAGTAAGCGATATTCCATTTCTGTCATTACTGCTTTAACTGCATAATATATCGCGATCAATAGATAAAATTTGGGATTAAATTATCTAATATGAAAATATTTTTATAGATAAAACCAGCTAATGCAGATAAATTAAAGATCAAACTGGCTATAAGTTCACTTACAATAGAATTGCATTGAGTAAAAGGTAAAGGTATTGTGACTAACTTTAGTTAGTTTGAGTAGAAAACGAAACCCTTTCAATTACTTACAGATATAAGGAGGAATAAGGAATGGAAGATTAATACTTGTTTATCAGTTTCATTTGTTATGTTTGGAAGGTTCTCCAGTCTACTTGATTCTTCCCACAACTCAAAAAGTGTAATGGACAACAAGTCATTTTAGCACTTAACAGATTCACATCGGATTGAAATCCCTTTTGTCCAGTTGTGTATTTCTCACTCTCCAATCAGACATTACTCCAACCATAGACATCGACTGAAAATGCGAATGCCATTTAAGCAGAGGCGCATTTAAGAGCATCTTTTATACTTTTAGGTCGTGGGTTATCATAAGAGAAAGGGGAGTTCCAAGTTGAAAGTAGATGAGTTATCTATATTCATCATTTAATTATACTTAAGCTTTAACTAAAGTTAAGCTTAACTTTTCCCATAATAGGTAAGGGATTGTTTAAAGTCGAGCCTACTATTTCTTTATATTCTGGTTTTAATTTTGTATTTTTTACTCTGTTTTTGATGATGACTTTGCTGGCGCAGACGGCACGGCTGGGGCACTGTTTGATTATGAGGGCGTCGCTGCTGGGTAAAGATTGGGTCTGAACCGGGGTCTTGTTATTTCATCAGCGTGCAATCAAATGAAGGAGAGCAACAAAAATAAAGCGACGATTCTGGGAAACGAAATGCGACGAGGAACGGTGACAGGAAACTGGTTTAATTGGTTGAGAACGATGCAAAAAGGCAAAAAGGCGTACTCTCGGGGGAATCACACTTACCACAGGCAGAGGAAAAGGCAAAGGCAATAGCAACAGCAAAGTCAACTGTGAACTGGATGCTGCCTCTGACATTGTTTACCAGTTGCTAAAACTGGCAATGACATTTAGGGTTTGGCAGTTGGCACTTGCAAGCACTTCATTTGGTAGGCGTCTTCAATAGGAATTTTCACCCGCGCCGCATAAATCACATGAAAATCGCAGCTCATCGAACTGTACGCAAGTTCAATTCAATTCAATTAGCAGCATATTTTTTCTTTCTTTTCGCAATACTCCAGCCATAACAGATACAAAACTGCAAAGATACAGATATATATATATATATATATATATATATATATATATATACAAATACAGATACCATCCGTAGATAGCGTCAATTTATGAGCCCAAGCATTTACCAGCATGTGGCATGCTACTCCCCCGTCTATGCCCCACTATTTAGCTACACCAGGCATGTTTTGACAGCACACACAAACACACACACACACACACACACACACATACACACATAAACTGAGCGGCACCCGCTGTTCACACTCCATACCATGCGATCTTGAGATGCCTATGCTATGAATGGACAGAACAGAGGAGCAAGCGGTGCTTCAACCATACATTGAATGCGACCCATGTGGCGTGCATTGCGTGGCGTCGAAATGATTTAAGACTTGCCTTGCCTGTGTATGTGTGTGCTTATGTATGTGTGAAGAATCAACCACAACAATGTATGAGCACAATTCTAGAGTCCATTACAATCAGTGTGCTCAGTGCCAAAGCTCTGGGTTTGGCGATCTGAAGATGCTGAAAAGGTGTCTTACAGCGTTATAATTAGACAGAATTCTACTGAGGCCTTTAATAATAAAGGTATATTTATAGTGGTCAATTATATATAGTGGGATATTAGTAATAAAAACAATAAAAAGTAAACCATAAAACTGAAGCGTTAAATCAATTGATGTAGCAGTTGCTTATCAACCTCTCTTTATATAACTATCGGAACTCTCTTTCAATACTCTCTTCACCCCTTGCACTCGCAATGAAGCTGTATAATGTATGTGTTTTGGTATCCTACTCGCTGCAGTTGCTAAACATAACAACCTAGCCAGAAGACAACCATTAACATGTGCAGCAGACGGGGCAGAGACAGCAGCAAAAACCGTAGCAGGGGCAACAATTTCATATCATTAATGCAATCAATTTGAGTACACGATGAATACAGCGTCTGGTGGCGCCACCACCATTGTTGCTTGACTCCTTACGCTCAATTACGCGATCCACATTCTTGCGCCTGTCCGTTTCATCCACCTGCTTGACTCAATTGTCCTTCTTGGCAGCACTCTGTCCGCCTGCGGTTGCTCTTTGCATTTTTTTCATGCTTATTTCTTTATTTTTTTTTTGACTGCTTCCCAGCGCTTGGCAGACACGCGTGCACCTCATCGATTATATAGCTGTGACAGGCGTCTGATGTCTGATGTCTGACTACCAGCATCTTGTTGTGTTTTGCATGTAAATACTTGTAATTTGTCATTTAACATAGACTTTTCACGCTCCAACCCAAGCCACATCCTTCATCCGACGCTTCAGTTCCTTAATGGATCATTTAACAAGTCAACTTGGTGGTTAGACTTTATGCAATTCAAAGAGCTATTCATTTCTGAAATATACTTACAAATATAAGTTAAATTATTTTAAGGAAAGAACAAAGAATGTGAGTTGCTTTTAACCAGATTGAAAAATTAATTATATGACCGCGATATTAAAGAAAATCTTTCCCCCAAAGTTAATGTTGATTAGATCAGTTTAGATCAAGTTAAGAAGCCTTCAATAACAGATAAGTTATCAGCTCAGTTCTGTCATTAGTCTATAAATAATATAAGTTTTAATCAAGAATCGTATATATATTTAATTCTTGTTAGCAGATTTGATATCTTCCTTAACTAAAGTTTTTATATAAACCCTAATTTAAGCTAGTCGTTAAATTCCAGCAATACATTTTGTCGCATGCTGGTACTAAGGTGCCTTGGAATGGAGTGGGGCAACAGCTGATTACCCGATGTTGTGGAATCTTTCACGGCTGACTGCACACCCAACACCCAAATTTCTAGTTACTTTCCCCCATGTTGGTCAGCAATCGACGCCTTTAATCTCCTTGTGGGCGCAGTGAGCGATACAAATTTGCCCTTGTAATTCTCATGCAATTTCTGTTGATTAATGAGCCGCATGAGTCCAGATAGCGTGAGCTGCTCTCAGAGAATGAAGCAATCTCTTAAAGACGCAATTAAATTTTGACCCAATTTCTGTATTATGGTCAGAAAAATGTTCAACACAGCCAGGGTTTTCCATATACTAACACTTTTTTTATTTTCGAGATTTTTCTTACTGTAAAGATTCTCTTCCTTCCCGTTCCTAGCCCAAACGTTCAAACTTCGATTATGCATTTTGCCACTTAAAATATATATTATAATGAAGCATAGGACTGATGATATTGTAGGCATTATTCTATATGTGTGTGGCAGTGTGTGGCACTAGCTGACAGCTGTGATCCATCTCTATGTAAATTTGTGTGTATGAATCTGTGCGCACTTCAAAGTGCCTGGCAGATCTGACTATTTTTAGGGCGCCTGTTTGCTCCAGGCGTCACCCTGGCCGCAAGATCAAAGCAGTCAATTACTCAACGCCGGCGATGGCAGTTCGCATGCACTTTGAAAACTGGCAATGAGGTAGAGAGCCGCCAGTGAACTGGCAATAGCCCAATCCGTGGCTAGGTTCGGGCTTGGGTCCGTGTCCGGGTGTGGGCCTGGGACATCCAATCAAATTAATTGTCAGTGTAAAGAAGTTGCAAATGGGTGTGGCAGGAAATCGAAGCAGCAGCGCAGATCGCGCACATTGAGCAGATCGTGTGGCGCGTTAAGGTGATAGAAGTCATGTGGAAAGGCTTCAAATGTTGCACGTTCATAGATCTCAACAAGATCTTTGCGGTTTCGTTGCCTAATTATGTGAAACCGGCTGCTGCTTGCTGCCACACACAATGCCAAACTTCTCGTCACGCGACTTTCAAAATCAATTTCATTGGACAATAAATAATTTCTTAATAAATTGCACATTCAAAATGCAACTTCCTGCAATTAAAGGCGGTGTGCAACATTGCAGCTTTTGCAGTTTTTTTAGCAGCTTTGCAACTGACTTCAACTTCAACTGCAACTTACTGCACTGACTGCAATAAAAAATAATTGAAAATTCAGTCACGTAAACGTTTTTCCAGCCGCTGCCAGATCGCGACTCATTAATCCATGCGGCAAGTCGTTGGCTACAGTCGCCACAGTTGCTCCATAATAAGAGCACGCGGTAACCGCTTATCGGCCCCTCACAATCAACGGAACGGATAATGGAGAACAGCGAAAGGAGAACACCGAACGAAGAACGGAGTACGGTGAACAGAAAACGTAGAATGTTCCATGATGAAGAGTTAAGCTCGGCTAGGGGCAAGCACGAGAAACTCTGAATGGTGGTGGGCACATCATATTTGGGTTAAAAAGGCGTGCAAGCAATTTACCATTGAAGATCATCATGATTACAAGCATGACTCTGGCTACAGCTGAAGCCTGTTGTTGTATCTCGTTGTTGTTGATGATGCCTTTGATTGGGTAAAGGTTGGGGCTGGCTGTGCTCTTAGGCTGCAATCAGGCAAAGAGTTGCAGGTGGGCGTGGCAAATTGAAACAGCTTCAAAGTCGAACAAGGCATATCTAAAAAAAAACGCAAAACAAACTCAAAACATAAATAAACCAAGCCTACTCAAGTCTGATATAATATATAAATATCTACTTGAATACTTGAATAAAATTTATATAAATATTCATAAAAATAAATAGAATTATAATAAATAAAAATATAAGTTTGACAGCTACTGTCCATTTTCAGCTATAATCAAATCTTTTCCCTGATCCTCTGCCCTGTAAACTCTGCGAAGTTTCCCATGAAATACCTTAAGAGAGTTTCACTCACTTTTCTACTCTTTGGCAAATTAGAGCAGTAACTGCCATTTTGCGTACTTCAATCAAAATCAAGTGCAGACCTCGTCTAAAAGCAAAACTTGCATGGAAATTACACGCACAAAACACACAAACTAATTTTCCAACAAATTAGATGCGAAAGTAGATGCCAACCACCCACCTACTGCTCAGACATTCCGACCATTTCCCATTTCCCATTTCCCAACCTTCAGTTGTTCATAATTTATTTGCTGTTCTTTCTTTTTATTTTGTACATTTGCGTTATTCCAACGCTTTCTACCCCTTAAAAATATCCCAAATAGGTATATAGATAGGATTGTGATTCAGAATTGGAATATAAACATAGCTTTATAGCTGATTCATTGATTATATATTGTAATTTTAGTATTTATATTATTGTTGTGTATAAATTAAAGTTTACAGCATATCCTTTAGTTGGGCATATCCGCATAAGCTCTGCCATTGTACTTATTGTCCAGCGCAGTTCGTGTGCGTAATTTTCTCTGTTAAGTTTGTTATATTATTG
The DNA here is from genome assembly GCA_037044455.1 of Zygothrica quintamaculata. Classification (NCBI taxonomy): domain Eukaryota; kingdom Metazoa; phylum Arthropoda; class Insecta; order Diptera; family Drosophilidae; genus Zygothrica; species Zygothrica quintamaculata. The sequence continues at coordinate 55,798 of JBAMBS010000420.1, read as the reverse complement.
TATTATTTTTATGCTTCTTTTTTAGCATGGGAAAACTTTGCTTTGAACATTTTGACGAGTGGAAGGATGTGGGGTAAGGGCATCCCTTGGTTTTAGTATATGATAATTGCCTGGGTGGGCGGGTCGTCGTCTGTGCGCAAATGTGCGTGAACCATGCGATGCGTTTCTTCGGTGGACAAAGCTACCGAATTCCTGCGGCTGATGTGGGCTGCATTTGATGGGAACATACATTTTCCAGGCGTATGCATCGCTGCACAGAAGACTCAACTGCGTGAACGGTTTTCGAGTATTTGCGGTCAGGTCACGTGACCTTAATTAGCTACCAACTGCCAAAAAAAAGAGTTTGTAAATAGCAAAGAAAAGTGGCTAACGCTTTGCCTTTGCCATGTTAATCGTGCGTACCATATAAAGAGGTTGACTGAAAGCCACTCGATTTGGCATTATGCTCAGTTGTTTACTATATTTATTGTTGTGTTATTGTTGATGCTGATGTTCTGCTGATGTTGTGCTGATGTGCACAAGATCAACACAATAGAGCTGCGACTGCTGGGGCTTGTTGTTGCCTTTGTTAGTCGTCAGACTATATTCTTGCATCTTCAATTGCCTTCAATTGGGTTTTTAGTTTAAATCACAAATCATTTAATTAACTTGAATTTTAATGTATTTACAGTTACATTGTCATGGCAATGAGTTCAAAAGAGAACCTTATTAGCCAAAACTCAATAAATTTCAATTATTTTATGTTGCTTAAAGAAAATTGCAACTGTCTCTTCCATTATAATTTTCAGTTAAATAATACCCTTAGAAGAGATTTAAAATGTTCTTATAAAGTGTATTTACACGATATACAGCGCCACCTGTTGGTCGAACGTTTTAAGTTTGTGAAAGCCAAAATCGTTGCTTGATGATAGATCTGGGAAAATGAAGATAGAGATCGATTAGAGAACTATAATATTAAGCTTTGAGGTTTATTTAATAGAAATTTAGATTATAAAATTAAATAAATACTTGCTTTAACTTAGATTGTAATAGAAAGTAGGCTCTACGTTGTTTCTCTATAATTGAGAGTTATACTGTTAATGTTAGAGAAAAAGAATAAACAATAACAATGCATTAAGTGTGTTGTATATGTAAATTATTATCAATTTGGCAAAAGTTGTTACCATTGTTAGCATTTCAATTCTATGAGATATTCTATAAGAATCACAAAAAAAGATAAATAAATATATAAAAATTTCGTCCAAGTTACAGAAAATGATGTCGGACAGTAAGGTAAATATGAAGGTTAACAAATATTGGGGTAGAACGGAACATGAAGTTGTTAAGTATTTTTATACTTGGACCATTAAAAATTATTCCTTTCTGCGAGATATGAATGCACATGAGGGTATAGAATCGCCAAAGTTTCCAGATGACAACAATCGTTTTCAGTTTTACCTAAAATTACACGATTATGCTAACGATTATGATTACGATGAAGATGATGAAGACTATGAAAATACCAGGGACGATGATAAATATCTGTCTATAAGCCTGTATCCCCTATGTTCAAATAAATCACTGCACAAGGGCAAAGTCAGCTTTTCAATATTCAATAATTTGGCAACACAAAAATTACAACTTTTCACTTTGCCCCAAAGTGCGACAACCAATTTAGTTAAGTTTAAGAAACTCTTTAACGGGGACGATGGCCTCTTGCCAGATGATAAACTTATCATATGCTGTGAGATTATTATTGTTGCCGATCCAACGGAGAAGTGTGGACGGGTGAATATCATAAAAGTTCCAGATTGTACACTATCCAAAGACCTACACACCATGCTCTATACAAGTGAATTTAGCGATGTGGTAATTATCACAAATGATGGTCAAAAGATACCAGCCCATAAGCTCATATTAGCCGGTAAGTGATACAATAGCAGTTAAACTCAACTAAATCTAAATGCAGCACGCAGCAAGGTCTTTGCGGCGATGTTTAAGCATCCGATGGAAGAGAATCAGCATAACTGCGTTAATATAACTGACTTCAACTATGCGGTTATCAAGGAGATGTTACATTTTATGTACACAGGCGAAGCGCCTTGCCTTGAGTCAATGGTGGAAGATCTGCTAGCAGCTGCTGACAAATATGAACTGGACAGGCTTAAGGCCATGTGCGCAAAGTCCTTGAGTGACAATCTGACCATAGAGACAGCATTGATTCGATTGAAATTAGCCGAACTTTATAATATGGAAGAATTAAAGTCTGAGTGTGTGGAGCTTTTAAAGACAAATTGTAATCAATTATTTGAATCATTTGTTCAACCAAAATTGCTTCAATTAAAGTTGAGTGATGAGTATTGGCCCAATGCTTAGTGGCAATAATAATTATAACAATTTATACATACATTTTTCTAAAAATAAATTTTAATTTTTTTTTAAGATTCTTTAATATTTTCTATTATTTTCTTTTATTTTATTAACTTTTTAAATGTTTATAATCAATACTATATTAGGAATTCCATTCACGATAAAACTTCTATATTTATATACAAGTTACTTCAAATGTTATAAAAAACAAGTAAGAAGTCTGTAGTCGAGTGTACCCGACTACGAGAGCCCCTTTGCCTAGATATACAGCCATACACACACATACTCATACATACACACAGTTCTGCACGTACTTGGCCATTGCGCGCACCTTTTAGCCCCCCACGCACTATATCACGGTACTTAATGATGTATAACTTCCGTGTTTATTGTTCAATTTTAACGAAATTCACAACGTAGATGAAGAATGGTCTACTTAATATGTGTGCGAAAAATAAATTTGATCGGTTGAAAATTGTACCTTATAATCGTTTTTTTCGATTTTCGGGAGTCAGGGGAGGAAATTTAAAAATCAAAAACAAACTTGTATAGCGTACGAACATAACAAATCTACGTTCCAAATTTAATTGCGCTAGCTCTTATTTTGCGCGCACTACTATACCCCCCGGGGCCCATAACGCCACTTTTGATGATCTATAACTTCCGAGATTTTTGATCAATCTTACCCACACTTACAACATCGATCATGAATGGTCTAATTATGATGTGCACCAAAAATAAATTTGATCGGTTGAAAATTATGCTTAATAATCGTTTTTTTGGATTTGCGGGGGTCAGGGGAGGAAATTGAAAAATCAAAAACAAACTCGTATAACCTACAAACATAACGAATCTAGATTTCAGTTTGGTTACTCTAGCTCTTATAGTCTCTGAGAAACAGGCGTTCATACAGACGGACAGACGGACAGACGGACAGACAGACAGACAGACGGACAGGGCAAGATGAACTCGTCTTGTCGTCCTGACTCGAATATATATACTTTATGGGGTCTCCGATGATTATTTCTATGTGTTACATACTTTTGGATTTTGCACATTTCCAATAGCTCCGCTTTGCTCTTTTTTTACAAAAAAGGCAAAGGGGCTAATAAATATTATGTTTAAAGTTGTAACTGCCTGCATTCAAACGATAGGTGTTTACCGATAGGTCTCTATTTTAAAGAGATGAGCATTTACCGTTAGGTTGCTACAGTGAAGCAATAATCGTTTGCTTTATACACAGAGTATTAAAATATGTTAACTTGGATAGTTTCACTTACTAAATTCCACCTATTAAGTCGACTTAAGAGTATTTCACTTAATTTAAAGCACTTTCTCCTACATTTTACTTTACACTCACACTCAAACAAACACATACAGATGCGTATAGTAGTTGTATAATGCTATTGCGTAATACCAGAGACATGGTCGCAAAAATGGATTTGCGCTTAATCACACACGAAGGATGCATATTTTAGCAGGTAGTTGGAAAGCAGATTTCCTTCTCTCTTTCATTTAATTTCTAATCGCATGCACATTTTGTTCATTAGAAGCACTGGGAAAGCGAAAATCGTTGCTTGATGATAGATCTGGGAAAATGGAGATAGAGGTCGATTAGAGATCTATAATATTAAGCTTTGAGGTTTATTAGCCCCTTTGCCTTTTTTGTAAAAAAAGAGCAGAGCGGAGCTATTGGAAATATGCAAAATCCAAAAGTATGTAACACATAGAAATAATCATCGGAGACCCCATAAAGTATATATATTCTGAATCAGGACGACAAGACGAGTTCATCTAGCCCTGTCCGTCTGTCTGTCCGTCCGTCCGTCCGTCCGTCCGTCCGTCCGTCCGTCCGTCCGTCCGTCCGTATGAACGCCTGTTTCTCGGAGACTATAAGAGCTAGAGCAACCAAACTTGAAATCTAGATTCGTTATGTTCGTACGCTGTACAAGTTTGTTTTTGATTTTTCAATTTCCTCCCCTGACCCCCGCAAATCGAAAAAAACGATTATTAAGCACAATTTTCAACCGAGCAAATTTATATTTGGCACACATCATATTTAGACCATTCTTGATCGATGTTGTAAATCTGGTGAAGATTGATCAAAAATCTCGGAAGTTATAGATCAGCAAAAGTGGCGTTTTGGGCCCCGGGGGGGTATAGTAGTGCGCGCAAAATAAGAGCTAGAGCAACGAAATTTGGAACGTAGATTTGTTATGTTCGTACGCTATACGAGTTTGTTTTGGATTTTTTAATTTCCCCCCCTGACCCCCGCAATTCGAAAAAATCGATTATTAAGCACAATTTTCAACCGATCAAATTTATTTTTGGAACACATCATAATTAGACTGCTCTTGATCGATGTTGTGAATCTGGGTAAGATTGATCAAAAATCTCGGAAGTTATAGATCAGCAAAAGTGGTGTTATGGGCCCCGGGGGGGTTAATGTAGTGCGCGCAAAATAAGAGCTAGAGTAACGAAATTTGGAACGTAGATTTGTTATGTTTGTACGCTATACGATTTTGTTTTAGATTTTTCAAATTCCCCCCCTGACCCCCGCAAATCGAAAAAAACGATTATTAAGCACAATTTTCAACCGATCAAATTTATTTTTGGCACACATCATAATTAGACCATTCTTGATCGATGTTGTGAATTTGGGTAAGCTTGATCAAAAATCTCGGAAGTTATAGATGAGCAAAAGTGGCGTTATGGGCCCCGGGGGGGTATAGTAGCGCGCGCAAAATAAGAGCTACAGCAACGAAATTTGGCATCTAGATTCGTTATATTCGTACGCTACACAAGTTTGTTTTTGATTTTTGAATTTCCTCCCCTGACCCCCGCAAATCGAAAAAAACGATTATAAGGTACAATTTTTAGCCGATAAGATTTCTTTTTCGCACACATATTAAGTAGACCATTCTTCATCTACGTTGTGAATTTCGTTAAAATTGAACGAAAAACACGGAAGTTATACAACAATAAGTACCGTGCTATAGAGCGTGGGGGGCTAAAAGGTGCGCGCAATGGCTAAGAACGTGCAGAACTGTGTGTATGTATAAGTATGTGTGTGTATGGCTGTATATCTAGGCAAAGGGGCTCTCGTAGTCGGGTACACTCGACTACAGACTTCTTACTTGTTTAATAGAAATTTAGATTATAAAATTAAATAAATATTTGCTTTAACTTAGATTGTAATAGAAAGTAGGCTCTACGTTGTTTCTCTATAATTGAGAGTTATACTGTTAATGTTAGAGAAAAAGAATAAACAATAACAATGCATTAAGTGTGTTGTATATGTAAATTATTATCAATTTGGCAAAAGTTGTTACCATTGTTAGCATTTCAATTCTATGAGATATTCTATAAGAATCACAAAAAAAGATAAATAAATATATAAAAATTTCGTCCAAGTTACAGAAAATGATGTCGGACAGTAAGGTAAATATGAAGGTTAACAAATATTGGGGTAGAACGGAACATGAAGTTGTTAAGTATTTTTATACTTGGACCATTAAAAATTATTCCTTTCTGCGAGATATGAATGTACATAAGGGTATAGTATCGCCAGTGTTTCCAGATGACAACAATCGTTTTCAATTTTACCTAAAATTACACGATTATGTTAACGATTATGATTACGATGAAGATGATGAAGTCTATGAAAATACCAGGGACGATGATAAATATCTGCTTATAAGCCTGTATCCCCTATGTTCAAATAAATCACTGCACAAGGGCAAAGTCAGCTTTTCAATATTCAATAATTTGGCAACACAAAAATCACAACTTTTCACTTTGCCCCAAAGTGCGACAACCAATTTAGTTAAGTTTAAGAAACTCTTTAACGGGGACGATGGCCTCTTGCCAGATGATAAACTTATCATATGCTGTGAGATTATTATTGTTGCCGATCCAACGGAGAAGTGTGGACGGGTGAATATCATAAAAGTTCCAGATTGTACACTATCCAAAGACCTACACACCATGCTCTATACAAGTGAATTTAGCGATGTGGTAATTATCACAAATGATGGTCAAAAGATACCAGCCCATAAGCTCATATTAGCCGGTAAGTGATACAATAGCAGTTAAACTCAACTAAATCTAAATGCAGCACGCAGCAAGGTCTTTGCGGCGATGTTTAAGCATCCGATGGAAGAGAATCAGCATAACTGCGTTAATATAACTGACTTCAACTATGCGGTTATCAAGGAGATGTTACATTTTATGTACACAGGCGAAGCGCCTTGCCTTGAGTCAATGGTGGAAGATCTGCTAGCAGCTGCTGACAAATATGAACTGGACAGGCTTAAGGCCATGTGCGCAAAGTCCTTGAGTGACAATCTGACCATAGAGACAGCATTGATTCGATTGAAATTAGCCGAACTTTATAATATGGAAGAATTAAAGTCTGAGTGTGTGGAGCTTTTAAAGACAAATTGTAATCAATTATTTGAATCATTTGTTCAACCAAAATTGCTTCAATTAAAGTTGAGTGATGAGTATTGACCCAATGCTTAGTGGCAATAATAATTATAACAATTTATACATACATTTTTCTAAAAATAAATTTTAAAGTTATTTTAAAATTCTTTAATATTTTCTATTATTTTCTTTAATTTTATTAACTTTATAAATGTTTATAATTAATACTATATAAGGAATTCCATTCACGATAAAACTTCTATATTTATATACAAGTTACTTCAAATGTTATAAAAAATAAATATGTTTAAAGTTGTAACTGCCTGCATTCAAACGATAGGTGTTTACCGATAGGTCTCTATTTTAAAGAGATGAGCATTTACCGTTAGGTTGCTACAGTGAAGCAATAATCGTTTGCTTTATACACAGAGTATTAAAATATGTTAACTTGGATAGTTTCACTTACTAAATTCCACCTATTAAGTCGACTTAAGAGTATTTCACTTAATTTAAAGCACTTTCTCCTACATTTTACTTTACACTCACACTCAAACAAACACATACAGATGCGTATAGTAGTTGTATAATGCTATTGCGTAATACCAGAGACATGGTCGCAAAAATGGATTTGCGCTTAATCACACACGAAGGATGCATATTTTAGCAGGTAGTTGGAAAGCAGATTTCCTTCTCTCTTTCATTTAATTTCTGCTCAATCGCATGCACATTTTGTTCATTAGAAGCACTGGGAAAGCGCGCTGCTTAACCTCTGCTTAGCACACAGCTAGATACTTAAACAGTTGTCGTTATCCCCCTTACTCCCCGTACAACCGTGTGTCCTTGTGTTTCACTTTTCAGTTAATTTTGTTGGCCAAGTTTTTGTTTTATTTTTCAGTTTGGATATATATTTTTTTTGTGTTATTCTTTTCCACGGACAAAGGAACCGCCCGCTGTGAGCTGCTTTAGTTGAGCTTGTGGCAATTGGAGCTTTGCCCAAATGCCAAAAACATGTGTATTAGTGTGTGTATAGGAGAAGGAGAGATGAAAGCATGAGAGTGTTGGTGTGTGCGGCTCCCATTAGCCAAAAGGATTTAAATTACAAGCGCACACATAAAAAGCACCGCAGGATATTTTGTTTTATGCGAATTTAATTGTAGTTTCAATCCAAAAGTAGTCTGTGAAGTTAACTTTCTCTCCTCCGTTTTTTCTGTTTTCTTGATTATTCTTTTATTTCTTTCTTTGCATAAATTTCTCTCTGTCTAGCTTCTGGTCTTAGCTGACTTTTAATGTGTTGCTCCTCTATAGTTTCATTGCATTTTTAATATCAGCTAAGTACACACGTCGGCTACTTCATTTTTGTTCCTTTGTGCGTTTTAGCATATCGCTTTTGGCTAAAAGTAACAATTTAGTTGTTGGTCAAATAAATAAATAAATTTATATGCATATATATATATATATATATATATATATACTAATTGGGTTAAAGTTGATTTCAAACAAAATGAATTGCCTTTTCGACTGAAACTTTATTTCATTTAATATCCCGAAATATTTATATATATATATCTATATATATATATATATATGATACTCATAGTTATAGTATTTTTATACCAAGTTTAGATACTCTTTTATTTAAATAGAGAAAGACTGGGGCCTAACTTATAAACGTCAACAGCTTAGAAGATTTGGCCAGGAGGCAGGAAAAACTTAAAAATACGTAAATAAAATAAAAGAGAAATAGAAAAACAAAACTTGGGAAAGTTTTGAGTAGAAATATCAACGGAAATATGGCAAACACAATCCTTAAACACACACACACACACAAACACACTCAAACACCGTACACACACACTGACACAGACTAAAACCAGCACAGGCTCAAAGTGCTCACATCCTGCTTATCCGGTTTTTTGTAATGTGCTCCTCTAGTTTTATTTTTTTTGCAATTCCTTATGTTGTTTTTGTTATACCCACACACACACACAAGCACACACACAAGCACGTAGCCACAAAAGGGACAATTTGTTTAAAGGTAACGGAAAGTTTTGGCGTTCTCATTTCTTTCTCTCCCTTTTTGCTTAGCTTTGGCAGCACTGAGAGCTGATAGAGAATTGCGGAGGGAATTCGAAATGCTTTGCATAAAGTTGAACGGGAAAAGTTGAAAATGTTTGTATAAATATATATATATATATTTATTTATATATGTATATGAAAATATCAACAACAACAAAAGCAAGAAGAAGAACAAAAACAACAAACGGCAAACAACAAAGATAAAGTTCAAAGGGAAATGTGGCACAGGAAACGCACCAGAAGATACTGAAGAAGAAGAAGCAGAAAAATATGTGAAGAAAGTGGGGAAAATATATAAAACAAAATATTAAGAAAGTTATTTCAACATGAAATGAAACTTGTGCTGGATTCTCTTTATTCTTCTTATTTTGCTTGTTTCTATGTGTGTGTGTGTGTGTGCTTGTGTGTGTGTGTGTGTATGTGTACAAACTTATCACATACGCTATACACACACTCTGACATGCTCAGGTATTCTATCACTTATATTTTATTTAATTTTTATTTTTTACTCTTGACATTTTTGATTTATTTCAAAATTAATTTGATGTCCATCAACTTTTTTGGCACTCGTATAGCTAATGCAACTTTTTCTGTATTCTGCAGTTAATTAAAACAAATTGTAAACTTGTTCTCAATACATTAAAAATATACTATCTAAAAAGAGTTTCAAATTAATTATAAACATTTAATAAATATAACTCAATTGAATTGTAGATAAACTTGGTTCCCCACACCAGATTCTAGAAGGATTCCCTCCGAGCACATGCCAATCAAATGGCTTCTTCATCTGCCTTTTATCTGTTGTAACTTAATAATATATTACATAATAAATAAATAATAATATATAAATAATAGAAATATTAAATAAATCCATATGAAAGTGAGTGAGTTGATTAACAGTTTTATCCACAAAATTCTTACCTTTCTCGCCCATAATCATATTTAATCAAAAATAAATATTAATTACAATTTGATCCCATAAAATCTAAATAAAATATACACTGCTCAGTTCAAAAACATGTTTTACATTCTGAATATATTTTCTAGATAATTCTTCTGAAAGAAGTGGATGCATTGGATGCTGAATAAGTGAAGCAATCTTTCCCTCTGGATTTAGTTGATGGAACATACGCAGTAGAAGCAATAGTTCACGGAATACATATTAGCTAAGGAGTAAAAATTAAGAGCAAATATTTAATTTATTTTTATTCTCGATCATAACATAAGAGTTTGTTTTGGATAAAGAATATAGCAAACTTCAACAGGTTATATACTCTTTTTGCGTTTTTGCTTGCCGCAGTAAAAAACATTTGCATAATTTAGGGCGTAATTTGGGAGCGTTGGTTTAAATTGAAATTACAAGCGCAATTTGAATGTTGTAAGCGCATTTCTCTTTTAGTTCAATTCCTTTTATATATATATAGCACTTTCACTCTCTACCGTTCCCTCACATAAATCAGTTTAATTTAAAAATAAAACTGTGCCATGGCAACAGTTTGCTAGCTTTGCATTGGTATAATACTTGATCAAACAGTAGATGGGGCTTGGTGCTCCTTTGATATGATGCCTGAAGCTATAAACGGTTTATGAGTTAAAGAACATGCAAGTAGTGAAATACAAAAACAATATACTTTAATATTTAAAATTCATTAATTAATGCAAATACTTGAATGTTTTAATTGTGAAGTATTAAATAAATCTATTTATTTCTTTGTAACATCAAGTCGCCTCCTTACTTTTGATTAGTTTATTTTAAATATTATAAATTGTATAATTTTATTTTATATAGTGCTTGTAATATTGTGTATTTCCTTCTTTCAGTGGAATGTGCAATATGAACTTACCGAATAATTTTTATCCTGCGGGTGTTACCGCCAATTCCAATTGTTATTGTAAGCCAAAATGTCGTACCTTACCTCAAAGAGGCTTCATTAATATTTTTGAAAAAAACTAAAATAAACTCGTATAACATGGTTGCTCTAGCTCTTACAGGCTCTGACGGACAGACAGCATACGAACAGGGCTAGATCCACTCGGCTAGTCGTCCTGATCAAGAATATATATACTTTATGGGGTCTCTGATTTTGCACATTTCCATTTGCTCGGTTTTCATTTTTTCAAAAGGCAAAGGGGGTAAACACGGAAGTTATTCAACATAAAGTATCGCATTTTAGAGCGTGGACGGGACAAAAGCGCCACAAATAAAAGGATTCTCGCTGTCGTATATATCCGACTGTGTACATCTTACTAGTTATGTATTTCGTTATCAGATGAAAATTTTTACTTTATTCTTTGCAAAATGAAAGTTTCGAAAAGCTTAACTTATTATATGAACATAAACCTATTAGATAGATGCTTTGAGAGATACATTGGGGTCTTCTCGGCCTTTGCAAAGTTGTTATATGATAGGGATATTATTTAAACTACAGTTATCTGTGGCTGGCCATCCTTATAATTCCATAAAGTCTACTCATACGTTCTGGCAACCAAGTCTTCTAACGAACGTCTGGGAAGTGCAGTAAGTGGTTTCTTGGATTGTGTTGTCCATGCAGTACATTTAGGACCAAATATATCGTAGATAAAATCAAATCAATCAAATCTTTCTTAGACAAAAATATATTTATGCATATTCAATCAGCTTTGCTTTCGCATTTTATCACTGATTTCACTGCATTATCAGTTATCTGAAATAACACGGAAAGTTCCAAAAGGTTAAGGTCAAAGTATAATCTTCCGTTGAACCTAAGGTTGGCTTAATTTTCACATGATGATTAAAACTTCATTTTTCTTTATTGTATTTTTTTTTTTTTTTTTTTTTTTTTGTTGACATATGTTGCATACCACGAATCGGATATAGAAAGAAATGAAAGCTGCAAATTGTGCAGTAGCTGCGGCGCCTGTGAATTTATGAAATACATGAAAATTAATGCTGGCGTTGATTTGTGAGACAGAGTTCGGTCCAATTGCTGCCACTGTCGTGTTACATGTTGAATGTTTAACATAATTGAAAGCAGATGTTGAACTTAAATGGCAATAAAATTGTAGAGAGAATATGCTTTTTAGCCTTGGTTACGATTACGAATATTATTATTGGGCAACGGTTCGTCTTGCTCTTGCAAACCATCCATAACTCTGCAATTCAGATTTTAGTTATCGACAAAAAAAAAACAAATAAATTGATTTAGTTTCACTTACAAAAGGTTAATTTGTCCCAATAGATAAGCCTGTTGTAAATACAAACGTCCCTGGAAATCATTGGCCACATCATCGCTGCCCCGACGAAGGCAATGCCGGCAGTTGCCAGTGTAGGGCGGTTCACCTGCCTGACGTAGTGCTGGCGTTGGATTTTCGTTATTGAGAAATTTGCGATGACGCTGACCATCCACCCAATGCCCTTCTTCATCAAGAAACGGATCATATTTGGGTATTTGGCAGTATTTATCTACGCCACGTCGCAACCCCTGCGAGGAGGTGCGATACTGTAATGGCATACATGAATCCTTGACACTATTTGCGGCTCGTTGCTCATCAGCAAATGAATTGTTGCGACCTCTCTTCAGGCGAGCACCCATTTCCGTTATATTTGATATACCCAAGTGTGCCACTAGCTTATCGCTATCGTCACCTATTTCATCCACCAGACTCGGAAAACGATCACGCTGGCAAGGAGCATGAAAGTATGGTCCCTTATGATTCCACACAAGATTCATTATTCAACAATTTTTACTAAATTTTAGGCATGCGAAAAATAAAATTAATCACAATATTCAGAGCACTAATATTGTGTGACATTTGTCAGGCAAATGAAATTTCTATACTAGCAATAATATATTTCAATGCCTCATACGATGTAAAACTAAGTGAACCTGTCAGTCCCTTGAATTACGATTTACCAAAAAGTACATTAAACTAAGTAAAAACTGTATCAGACAGTATCCGACTACACACTTTAACCTCCATACACATAGCTCAGTACGCACTTTTAACTGTTGCTTGTTGCTTCTCATATATATATATATATATATATATATATATACAAAAACAAGTAGGAAGTCGAGTGTACCCGACTACGAGAGCCCCTTTGCCTACATATACAGCCATACACACACATACGCATACATACACACAGTTCTGCACGTACTTAGCTATTGCGCGCGCCTTTTAGCCCCCCACGCTCTATAGCGCGGTACTTATTGTTGTATAACTTCCGTGTTTTTCGTTCAATTTTAACGAAACTCACAACGTAGAAAAAGAATGGTCTACTTAATATGTGTGCGAAAAAGAAATCTTATCGGTTAAAAATTGTACCTTAAATTCGTTTTTTTCGATTTTCGGGGGTCAGGGGAAGAAATTTAAAAATCAAAAACAAACTTGTATAGCGTACGAACATAACAAATCTACGTTCAAAATTTCGTTGCTCTAGCTCTTATCTATACCCCCCGGACCCCATAACGCCACTTTTGATGATCTATAACTTCCGAGATTTTTGATCAATCTTACCCAGACTTACAACATCGATCAAGAATGGTCTAATAATGATGTGATCGGTTGAAAATTGTGCTTAATAATAGTTTTTTTCGAATTCCGGAGGTCAGGGGAGGAAATTCAAAAATCAAAAACAAAGTCGTATAACCTACGAACATAACGAATCTAGATTTAAAGTTTGGTTGCTCTAGCTCTTACCGTCTCTGAGAAACAGGCGTTCATACAGACGGACAGACGGACAGACAGACAGGGCTAGATCAACTCGTCTTGTCGTCCTGATTCAGAATATATATACTTTATGGGGTCTCCGATGATTATATCTATGTGTTATATACTTTTTCTTTTTTCTTGGCAAAGGGGCTAAACATTGAAATTACAAATTAAGTAAATTCAGTACCCGCGAGTGGAACCCACCCAAAACACAACTCAGAGTCCGTAACGCAATACACTGAGCCAACGGATAACAAAACCAAATAGTGCAGAAATAATTAGCACCGAATGTAAAATGAAGTGACATGTAATGCAAGGAAAACATGCATTAACAATCATTTATAATTCCCAATTAGTATTAACATACTTTTGAAGATTTAACTGTTGTTTTTCAACTATTGTTAAGGTTGCTTTGATTTACCTTACGGTTTAACAAAGTTGTGGTACGCTTCTCAAATTATTGGAGATTACTTTGAAATTCTCCTAATATAATTTTGATTTGTTGTTATCATATTATATACCTTCCTTTTTTGAATGAATTTACGAAGGTAAATCAAGAATTAAGCTAAAAGTTATTATTAAAATAACTATGTAGGAGAAAATTATAAAAATTCCATGAATATTGATATACCTTTGTTTTTGTATTTGTTTTTTGTATAATTCGCAAAAAAAAAATCAATTTTTTCAACATTTTCAGATAGTGACTAAAAAACATAAAGGTGGCCATTGTTTAGAAAAAAAATATGATTTTCAACAATAGAAATATGCCTATAAACTACAGCTCAAATGTATAAGATTTCAATCTTGAAATATGCAGGATTTAGTATATTATATGCTCCGACTGGTCCCCCACGGACTTCATCTGCATATCATCACGGTACAGAGTTAAATTTGCCTCCTTCTGGGCATTCGACTTATGAGGTTATGAGGTCGACGTCTTTTTAGGCGTCGTCCTGGGCGAGTTCTAGTCAGCCTTTTGGCTAACCTATTGCTGTGGTTATTAATGCGACTATTGTAGCGACTTGAGTGAAAATTAATTTGCTGGAATGCTGTGGCAACTTTCAGATCACTGTGTAATGTTTTGTTTCTGACATACCACTCACATCCAGTGATAAGCCTAAGCACTTTATTTTGAGCTATTTGGATAAGTTTTATTTGGCTATCGCAAGCAAGCCCCCAAATTTGACAGCCATAAATCCAAATTGGTGCAATTATTTGCCTGTAAATGGTGAGTTTGTTGTTAAGAGATAATTTGCTTTTGGGACACAGAAGCCAATAATATCTTCCCACAGCGGCACTGATCCTAGTCTTTAGCACCCTGATATGGGCTGAAAAACAGAGCCTCCTGTCCAAAATAATCCCTAAATACCTTGCATGATTTGCTTGCTCGACAGGAGTTCCATCAAGCATTATTGCTGGCGATGTGTTCCTTTTTAGTGTGAAACAAACGTTCGTACATTTGCCTTTATTAATGGCAATATTTGAGCTTCTTGCCCAACCTTCAAATGATGCTGCATATTCCTGTAGCCCATCAGCAGCTTCATATTCGCATTTCGCCCTATACGTAACGCACACGTCATCAGCGAACGTAGCCAGCATCATATCGCTTGGTTGAATACCCATATCAATGCTGGGCTGAGGCATATCAGAGGTGAATAAGGAGTAGAGCAATGGCGCCAAAACACTTCCTTGAGGTACGCCCGCTTTTGCATCATATCTTGCAGAAATTGCTGTGTGGAACCGCACAACAAATTTCCTATTGGCAAGGAATGACTTAAGGAGCAAGAAGTAAGGCGCCGGCAGTGCATTCTTAATTTTAGCCAGAAGTCCCAAGTGCCAAACGCGGTCAAATGCTTCTTTGACGTCTAAGAACAGAGCGTTACAGAATTCCTTGTTCTCATATGCTAGGAGAATTTGATCCACTACTCGATGCAGTTGCTCCGTGGTACTATGTCCTGAACGGAAACCAAATTGATGATCAGGAATAATTTGCTTGATTTCAATAAATGAGGAGATTCGAGCCGCAATGAGTCTTTCGAACACCTTGGATATGGAAGGTAGAAGACTAATCGGCCTGTAAGACGCAGGATCACTTTCTGGCTTTCCAGGCTTTGGTATCATGGAAATGATACCCAGTTTCCACTGCGCAGGAAAGTATTGCAACCTCACTATTGCATTGAAGACAATAGTAAGGAATTTTATTGCAGAATCAGGAAGAGCCTTTAAAGTTGCATTACAGATCTTATCATGGCCTGGTGCTTTGCCGGAATGCTGACGTCCAATGACAAAAGCTTGGCTCAAAAGGCATAATTGGCAGATCCATTTGGAGCGGATATTCAAGCGTAACCATTACATTGTCAATATCCTGCTGGCAAGTGAGGTCATTGGGCACAAATCTACCAGCTAGATGTTTAGCAAATGCCTCTGCCTGTTCTATATCTGACCGACACCATGACCCATTTGCATCCATCAGAGGCGCTTTCCTGGACCATCTTCTCTTAATAGCCCGTGTGGTCTTCCACAATGAATGAATTGCCTCACTATCCGTGGCAGTGTTAGCTAGCCTTTGGTCGAACCACTCAGATCTAAAAATAGCCAAAGACCGTCGAAGAACAGACTGTGCTCTACTCCAAGCGGCCTTATCAAAAGGATGACGGGATCTCATCCACCTAATGCGCAGTCGTCTTTTCTCCGCTATTAATTGACGGATCTCACTTGTGAGTGGAATACCAGCAGCAGCTAATCTTCGTGACGGTTTGCGCGTAGCTACTGATGCAGCAACACAAATTTTTCCGGTAAATATATCTAGGACATCATCAATATCCTCGTCCGTGCGAATTTCAATATTCAAATCCAGCGATTGCTGCAACAATGACTGAAACAACTCCAAGTTAGTGTGTTTTGATATGATACGCTCCACAACTGGATACTCTGTCGCCTGAGCATTTAATGTTATAATTAATGGTAGGTGGTCAGAGCTCAACTCAACAATTGCCTGAATATTTGCATAGACGCCCAGAATGCCTCGTGTTAGAGCAAAATCTAAGCAGCTTGGTGATCCTCTTCTACTAAAGTGTTTAGTTGCGAATTAAGGACAAAATTCGCTAAAGCAGTGCCTCTTGAATTATTCCTACTAGCACCCCATAACCAGTGCGCAGCGTTCCAATCACCAGCAACTACACATTTAGAACCAAAACCATCAATGATTTCAGAGAAGTCATCCATCGACCAATTAAATCTTGGTGGGCAATAAATAGCGTCAAAATTGATAACACCAAGTACAGTGTGTATAGCTGCAGATGCAATCTACAATTTTAATGTAGCCACTGACATAAGCGGGAAGTGAACTAAATTCGATTTTACTAAAATCGCTGCTCCCCCTCTTGCGTTACCGGTACTTGGATCATTAGCTGGGTAAGACTGAAAGCCAAACATCTTTGGAGAATTAGTTCGCCGGCAGTGAGTTTCATTATATAAAAGCATATCAATGCAATGTCGCTGCACAAAGCTCTGAAGTTTAGAATCTTGATTTCAAATTTAGTTTTAGAAAAATATATTACAATAAAATTAACAAAAATAAAAAAATTTATGTAATGATTTGCGGTTAACAAACATAAAAATGATCTGATAAAATTAAGGACTTTGCTTAATGAGAGTTTCTGCGATTGTTTTACATTTGATTTTAGCTGTTTCAATTGCATATTAAAATTCATTAAAGCGAAGGCCATAAAAATAATTTAAAATGCCGCAAAATGTAAAATACAAAAATAAAAAAAGGGAAAGGAAAATAAGTAAAAAACTTTGTTGATTAACATTCAGCGAAAACACAATAAAAGTAATTATTTTGATTACAATTCTAACGTACGAGGAGTTTCGAGCTGTGGGGTAAGTCAAGCCAGAAGAAGACTGGCGCAACTCCATGCCACAAATGATGACTATAAGTTGGGTGTATGGGCGTGGCAGGGCACATATTCAAACTCGCACACTCACACACAAACACACATATATATACACAGCACAGTGCGAAACACATCAACATTAAAAATGTATTTTAATGTGTCGCCCGTTATGTCATTTGGTTACCTTGCTGCCATTTTGGCTGCCTGTTGTCATTTTTAATGTCTTTCATTCGGTACACAACATCAGAGTGTGGGCGTGTATAAAGTCCTCTGAAAAGCTAAAGTAAACAGTACCAGCAAACAAACAAACCATTACATACCGTTTGTAAATCATAAAATCCTGTCAAATTCCTGAACGACACCCAGCCAAGCTGCCTGGTAAATGGAAGTTCTAAGCGTAACCGAGGCGGAATCACCTTGCGCAATGCTGGAGCAACTTTGGCACTGACTTTCAGCTAATTACTTGTGATTTAATTTGAATTTGTAATTAGCCAGCAAAATGTCATTTTTGTGACAGCTTTGACAGCCAACAAAGACACTACGCAGTAGGCATCAGTTCGCAGGACGAACCGTTTATACGAAGGGTGAGGCTGTCTCATATGTTTGATTTGCGCCTTTAAGCCACAAGCTGTAGGAATAAACCCACAAAAGATACAAAAATCACTTTAATAATTTGTCTCCAATCACATATAGACTCATTATTCACGAACAATGCTAAGAACAGTCGCCATCAACCAAATGAGTACTACCAACCAGCTCCGATAGACAAACTGTGCTGCCAAGAACAGCATACCAAAAACTTACAATCAAAATGAATTTGACATGACTACATAAAAAGTCAAAGAAAAATCACTTAAAATCTTTCGCTCGAAGCAACAAAAGCACAGCATGAAACCATCAACAAGCTGCCCAACCCACTGCCCACCATTCCAACAACCTAACAGCTCATCTACTCACCTGCTCATCTACTCATCTGCCCATTTGCTCAGCGTGTACATCTGCCACACCCATATTATCAGTCGCTGATGCAGTCAAGTCTAACAAATGGCTGGTAGCCGGGTACGTTACCTTCCTTCCTTTGCTGCTATCTAAAGCTGTTGATAAAGCGAACATTAAAATATATATATATATATATATTTATATATATGTGTATATACGTATCTAAGTATCTCAAAGATACTGCGTCGTACGCTCGCACAGGTGTGGGGCGTCCTTCACTTTGCACTGGGATGGGCGCATTCAAATGAAAACCGTGAGAATCAAAGCAGCAGCCAAGTGGAGCGTAAAGCTTTCAGTGCCTGTATTGAAGGAGGAGTTTCTGCCCAAAACCTAGAACTGTCGGAACCGCCATTGCCATCGCCCAGCATAGCGATTGTCCAGAGATTCACTGTTTCTATCCTCTGTCCCTCTCTTCCTCTCTATCTCAGTCTCTCGCTCCTCATTGATGTCGAGTAGTTAAGTTTCGTTTTTGCCTTTACGTTTCATTTATTACGCAGAGATTTTTTTCATTTCTGGTTTCTTTTTTTGCTTTTTGTTGTATTTTTTGTTCGAAAATTAAGAATTTTTCCTGCAGCATTTTAGAGCACCTCAATGACTGGCTGCGTCCCGCCTTTTCACCTCCCTCCAAGCTGACTGTTGGCGTTATAAAAGCCCAACGCTTCATTGCACAAACATAGTGGCTACACTAGAGGCAGAATCAGCAACAACACCAGCAACAACAGCAACAAAAACACCAACAACAACAGCAAACGGCAACAGAAGGCATTTCTAAAGGCCTGTTGTTTTGTCGTATAGTGTTGGAGCAGGAGCAGGAGCAGGACCAGGAGCAGGAGGAGGAACTCTTCACCACTTAACAGAGCACACAACTTGGCTTGGTTGCGGTCGAAGTATAATGCTCGACACACTCGACACTCAAAAATTTGATTCAGCTTGGAAAGCTTCATAGAGCAGTATCATTTCTGCACACGTAAGCATAATGTGTGGCAGGGTGAAAGGTTATGGTTGAGCTTGTGGATGAGGGTGTGGGTGGGGCTGAGGTGTTGGTTTCTTTTCTTTTAGTAAGTCTGAAAATGAAATTAATTAAAACAATATAAACAATAGAGCAAAGACATGCGTGCACCTAGACAGCTACAGTGAAGCCTAACTAATGAAATAAATCTAATGTACTTACTACATAGTAAATAAATTAAATTTAAATTCTTTAAATGAGATATTTAATTTAATTTAATAAAAAAAGAAAAGGTTTTTCAATAGAATAGAGAAGTGAAAATTTTTTCATACAATTTTTCTATGTCTCTTAGTATTGTCTGTATTGGCTTAACTATACAGTTATACTTACTTACACGCGCATAAACAATTGCACACACTAGCAAACATAAACACACATATAGTCACACACACACTCACTTGTCATGTTCATTGTAGTTTTACGAGTGACATAGCCCATTGAAAGAAGCGTATGAATACTGAAATTGTGAATTTAAACTCATTGTTTACACAAGGCAGAAGCCAAAGAAAATGCATAGAAAATCTAGAAAAATACTTGTTGAAAATGGAAAAGTGACGACAAAAGAGGGATGGAGCTGAGGTAGCCTCAGGCGCTGACATTTGGCAGACGTGGCAACTCTGTTGTGGAGTGTCTACTGTGGAGTGTGGACTCTCGAGTTCAGTGAACAAAACTAAATCAAAGTAAATAAAATAAGCAAATTATGAGAAACATGAAAAATAAGGAATCAAAACATATATATATATATATATATGTATATATATATATACATATATATATAAAGCTATGTTCAGGCAGATAAATTCATTCAGAGTCTGCGTTGGAAAGTAAGTATATTTATGAATGTATGCGCAAGTTGGAGTCAACCAAGATTGGACATTGATAGCGTACGTGGTCAGGCATATGAAGGAGCTTTAGCTTCTTTCAGAGTCAAGGCAAGACGGGCTTCAAGTCTTGGCTACAAAATGTGGCAGCGTAACAAACATGTTTAAAATATTTATGTGCACAGCTCAGTGTGAGTTGTTGGCGCTGTTGCTTCTGTTGCTGCTGCCACTCAACTATTCTTTGTCTTTGGCTGCGACTCGTGCCCCTTTTTGGAGCACCATTGACGCGCCCAGTATGCTGTATGTCTTGTGGCGGCATATGAGGCGCGTGGCACCAGGACACGTTTTGGCAATGAACAGGGCAGGACGGGCGGGTTACGTGTATTTATTTTTATTTGTGGCAATGGCAAAAGGTAGGTAAAAGCAAGTAAAAATTTAAAGACAAGTAACACAGACACACATACACAGAGAGAGAGAGAGAGAGAGAGAGAGAGAAAGAACGAATCCTGTGTGTCATGCATGTTGCCTGTGTGGTGGGGCTTGTGTGTTATTGTTGAAATTTATGTTACAGGCTGCTCATAAATGTCGATGTTGCCGCAGCGCATGGCTGATTGAAATTTTCATTACATCCTTTCCAAAGGATTCAGTATATTTTACTTCAAATGTTATTTATCCGCACATTTAAAGTAATTATTTTAAAATTACGAAAACACATATGGAAGTAGGTTATAGTATAATTATTTGTTTTCAAATTTAATTATCTTACTTTACTTTACTTAAAGGAAAACTATTTTCTTTTTCCTAGTTATCTATTGGATGAGGTTTTCTGATTCTCTATCGAATAGTTTGCACTCCTTTTTTTACCTATTTCCAATATTAATTTGATTTTTATATTAAAAAGTGATATAATTCCAGAATTTTTAATTAAATATGAACAAGATACCTCTCCTTATCCGTCTTGCCTTATGACAATTTCCTTTTAAGCCACGTCTGCAATATCCTTATGTAAACATTTACCTGGGTCTATATCTTTATTGTACTGCTTTGGGCTGGGTTCTGTTACATCAAATGCAAAGTGAAAAGCGTCATTAAAAAAGTTGAACACCTTGTGAGGCAAAAAGAGGTTTGATGGCACTTCTAGGTGGGCTGTGTTGCGCGAAAGGGGCTATTAACAACGTTGCCACTTCATTCAAATTAAGCATACGCCGTGTGTAACGGCCACGTGAGCATGTACCCCAGAAGGATGTTGTCGCAGCCTTTTTTATCACTGTTCAAATGTTAATCGTATTTCTTGGTTGTGCACTGGTCCGGTCTGGTCTGGACTCGCCTGGCTTGGGCTGGAAAGGGCTCTGCTTTCGTGCCTTTCCGTCTGTTTAACAGCTGCTTGTCGTTTGGCTCCTTTGGTTTCTTTGGCAACGGCAGTTGGGCAGGGGTAAAAAAAAGGGTTTATTCATACTGCTGCTGCTACCTTTCATTCCGTACGTCAGTCACTCATTTGTTTTGTCTCTTCTGTGCGCTGCGTTGCCCACAAAATGAAAATGGAAATTGGTTTTCTCGGTTTCTTGCTGTCCTCCAAGCAGCAGCACCAGCCAAACCCGCAAACAGCAACAACACTAACAACACCAGCAATACTAACAACAGTAGCAACTGTGGTAGCAGCAGCAACAACAACATTAATTTAAAATGTAAATAAAGTGACAAATTACCTGAATTAGTGACAACGTTCATCGCGTTTTCACGCTGGCTGCTCGTTTACTTCCCTTACCAATTTCTTTGTTTTATTTCGTATTCTTTTTGTTTTTGTTTTTTGTTTATTTTGCATTTTGTTTTCTTTTATTTTTTATTTATTTTCTCTTCTTTTCTTATTTATATTTGCATGTTCTCCATTCTAAAACAAGCCTTATTTACGCTTGTTTTAGTCTGTGTCAATGCTATTGACTTTGGTTAGCTGCGTGATTATAATGCGGGCTAACTGCATTGAACCAACCACCTGAAGCGCTATAAGTTAATGCAAAATTTTTGAATTAATGAAATATAACAAAGCATCATATGCATAAACATCAAAAAGTAGTGTTAAAGTATATTGATTCTTTATCTATGCCAGATTAAAATAATTATACATAATACATACATATAATTTTATAGAACAGATTTGACCTATATATCCAGCTTATTTATTGAAGGTAATTAATCAGTTCCCTCTCCAAACTCACTTCGTATTCCCCTGTTCCATTAACCTGTAACATTTTTCCATTTTACTTACTCAAATTCAATAAAAAAAGCAGCTTTTTGTAATGATATTTTAGCATAGAAAAGAGACTAATGTATACTTTAATATTGCAACTTATCAATAGATGGCGCTGCATATCGCTACATCTTGTATTTTCAAACAGGTAAATACAATTTTTATGGGAGTACATGTGGCTTTAATGTAACTTGTAAAATATAAAGTAAAATGGATAATATCCTATACAGAGATGCACTATATGATAATAGAAGGGGTTTTATAAGAAACACGCAAGAGTTCTGTATAAATAAAATTGGATTTACCGATCGGTAATTGCAAGCCAATTTGTATAATGAAATAATGAAATGGTTAATAATATCATATCTTTAAAGCCCTTACCCAGTCAGCTATTAAATTCAATTATTTTGAAGCTTAATACTGTTGAATCAACACAATACATATACGAATACAAACGCGTATTTGGAATGGTTGCCAATCTCAAGATCTTCGCACAGCTGTCGTGTAAATATTTAATTTAGAAAATTCCATAATAAAATTTTGCTTACTATGGCACCTTCTGTTGCTGTAGTTGTTCTTGCTGTAGTTGTTCTTGTTGTTGTTGTTGTTGTTGTTGGTGTTGCTGTTGTTGTTGTTGATGATGCTTTAAGGCAGCTGGGTTTTCATTTCGCATGCCAATTGTTTGGCAAGTGTCAAAATAATAACAAGCTACCCTTGGTAGGGAAATGCCCAACACCAATACCAACACCAACGCCAACACCAAACAACTCAAACCAAAGGACCAGCCCTAAAGAGCACGGCAAATGCCAAGTGTCAAAATATTTCGGCAATTTTTTTATGTTAATTTTCTATTAATAAAATAAATATTAAATCAGTGAAGCTGCTAAGGGTGACAAATGTTGCTTCGCGATGACTATATTAGAGAGAGACCAAAACCACTAATTTATCCCCAGAGACTTTTTTGGGGTTTGGGTTGGTTTGTTGCTAGGTGAAGATTGTGAGGAGGGGCGAGGAGCGATACGATATAGAACGACAAAGACGACAATGAATCAAGTAAAGGGAAAAAGAAAAGCGCATGCACAGCTGTTACCCTCCTGCAACCACCCCATGTTGTTGGTATCGGCGGGTGGTGGCTTTGATTTGAGCTTTTCCTCTTTCTGGGTTCAATTTAAATTTCATAAATTTAAGACCCTCAGCCAATTTGCTATTGTATTGTACGAGTATTATTAAATTTTACGTCTTGATGCCTTCTAAGTATGAGAAAGTCGTTGGTTTTCACTGCTCTGTGGCAATTTCTTATATAATTGTTATTGTACAGCAACTTTTTTGTTGTTGTTGTTGTGTTTCTAGTTGTTGTTAACCCTTTGGCATCTTATTTGCCAGGCGTCTGCTGCTTAGCGGCTCATTAGCCAAGTTTTATGTTGCAGCAAGTCGCTCGCAGGGGGCGGCACCCACCCACCCATAATTTGTAGAAAATACTGTTAAACTTTTGCCTATAAACAGCCAAAGATGATTTTCCAGTAGCGCCTTCGAGGCTATAAAAACGGTGTTAAATTTCAAATTTACACTCAAAATATTGACAATGCTGCAAAGCTGCGAATTATGTGAATCGATTTAAGGATTATTAAAGGAATATTGTTAAATTTAATTGAAGACTTTATAATTGTTACTATTTTCCAAAAAAAAAAAAAGTTCTCCTAACAACCAAATTATCAAACTTATACATTGCATATAATAACATCTGTATTATCTAATGCTTTAATTCTTTCGCTGTTTTATGCAGCTCGTTAAACCCTTAACAAAAATACGAAACAGGAGCAGAGCTAACAGACTTCACTGTGGAACATATGCCAGCTCCCAGAAATCAACCGTCTCTCAATAGGTGTAGCTAGGAGTCCGTGTGGTTAGGTTGCACTGCATTAAACACTGTGCGAAATGTCTCTCTGGACCCAAAACAATTTGCCAACAGCTATTTTGCATTGCATATTTGCAGGTGTATAACAGTCTGGCTACACTGGTGGAATGTGCAACTCAGTAACTGGCTAACCCATTCACTACCTTGTGGCAGCAACGGAAGCTACTTGTTGGGTTAATGAGGTTGTTAAAATTGCTGTTGCTGCTACTGTTAGTTTTGTTACTTTTACTGCAAGAATTGACACCGTTAGCTGGTAGAAACCTCAACAAGGACCAAAGTATAATAATAACGTTGAGCTTCGTTTTTGCTGCGCTGAAATATCCTGGCTAGTATCCTGGGTGGCAACTAAAAATGAACTAAGAACAAAAACTGAACTAAGTATACTTTGAAATGACAAAGTCCGTTTGGAGAAACCTAAAGAGTGTTTCTACTCTCATTACTTGTAGAACTTTCGACCAAAACACATCAGGCTGAAAGTACTATAAAAACAAAGCAAAATTACTTCCAACCACATTTTGTAGTAAGCAAACCTTCTTTTTGTCTGCTCCTTTTTCTGTGAAGTAAAGGTAAGTCCTTTTCAAGGATAATTTGAAGTGCAGAGTTTTTACATCTTAAGCGTACAGCACCAAGAGAGCAAACCTCAAGATGTGTGGAGGATTCGGTTGTGGCAGTTACGGCTATGGACCATGGGGTCCTTGTGGACCCTGGTCTGCGGGCTGCTGTGGCGCCGGAGGCTGTGGACCCTGTGGCGGCTGTGGACCATCTAGCTGCTGTGGGCCAATTGGTTGTGGTCCGTCTGGTCCGGCATGTTGGCCATTCGGTCTATATATGTGCTAAGCTTTAGAAAGAAATCAGGAGCAATCATATTCTTCGTACCCCAAGGCATGATTCTCACTCTCTAATTATATAACTTTGGAATATTCTTAGCCAACTGGATGTAAGGTAAGTTCGGCAAAGAGTCCATATTAAAGTGCCTATAAGTTATACAAAATTTTGGACTTGAGACTTCAAACTGAGGCCCAAATGGGGGTACCCATTTGCAGTGTTAGACAAATTGAAAATTGGTTGACAGCCGAAACAAAGCACCACCCATTGCCAGTATAAAATTTTACTGCTGTCAGTTGTATGGGAACGTATTAAGCGAAAGAGAGAGTGGGGGTAAGTGGAATTGGAGTATGTTGGGTATGTCGCGGCAGGTGAGCGCAATTCAATAACTCGTGTGCAAAGAGTTGACGCTTAGTGTTGGGGGTCGATTGTAAACAAAGCTCGTAATTTGAATTCCTTGCAAGCTTCAAGCTGAAGAGTAAAGTCGTGTCGCGTCGTGTGGCATCGCATCGCTTCGGTGTTTTTTTGAAGGTGGTGTAGAGGTAGAGCAGATTTCATTTTATAGCAGGCCGCCCATGTCGAAGTTTATATTGCCAACATGAAAGCACCAAAGAAAGCTGAGGATTTGGTCGGCTGAGCGGGACATGGATGTAGGTCCAACTAAACTGACATACCATATCAGAGCAAGCCAAACCAAGGCATGCTCTACGTATGTGATTTTTATTACAAAATTTTTCGTTGTGCTTTCTGTTCATTGTTTATTTGACTGTTTGGAAGGTAACACCGCCTGCAGTGCCAGCAATTGTGCTTTCCTTTATGCCGCATATTGCTGATGGCCTGCCGGCAATTTGTTGCACCCCCGTTGCTTCTTGTATTTGTATAGTAGCGCACAGAAGTATGCTATAAAAATTTGCAATACACACAGCACGAAACAGCCGAAGGTGAATTGCATCTATGAAGTGTATTAATTAAATATTTCTTTATCTCTTAGATTACGACAAATATCAGTTGGATAATTATTATGGATGTCAATATATATTGTGCGAGGGGGTGTAATACCTTATTTTTCATATAACGCAAAAAGGATTCAAAGAAATATATAAATATATATGTACGACATTAAGCAAGTGTAAATCAAAGCGAATAAAACCGTATTAGTTAATTCTATTTTTATTATATTTTTATTTTAATTGAATATATGGAATTGATCTTTCATAATACACTACGGAGTATATATGTAACTAACTGTGCATTTCGGGCGCAAATCTATGTCTTAACGTGTCTGCTGTTCTAAGCCCAGAATATACCATGTTTACAAGCCCACGCCTACCCTTTATAACATCCATGACACACCCATTTACCAACCATTTACCACCCATTCGGCACCCATTTACCCCCACCTATTCCAGGACACTGCGACATGTCGCGGCAAATGGCTGGCGGCACAAAATGTTGGCGTTTACTTTTCCTCGCAAAGAACACAGCAAAAGAAACTGAAAGTCATGGCCTGTGCGTCTGTGTGTATGGGTGTGTGTGTGTTGGTTTTACTTTTTAGCCTTTTGTTGTTCACATTCCTGTTGCGCTTAACCAGAACATAGAACTTTGTTGTCTTCAGCTCTCTGCTCCTATCGCGTATTTGCCAGCAATTTTCATGCTGTGTCACGTTATTTATTTTTGCTGTAATTTTTTGAGCTGCGAATCCCTTTTACGGTTTCCAACAGTAAAAGTTTTTGGTCTTAAAATTAACAAATAAAGAAATAGCAACATTTGCCACTGTGTGGGCTACGCACATGTGTATGCGTCTCTTGGTTTAATTATTTTGTTAAATTATCACAAGCTTACGAAAGCTACCAAAAGAAAACATAACGTCCGTCTTAAAGTTGCTATCTTTTAAGTTTAAAATGGGATTTTAGAAATATAATACGAACAGTATCTATTGCCTAAGTATAACCCTATCAAAGACGGGTCAACTTTCAATATAAACTGCTGTTTTTGGTTCAAAATCAGACCATTATAGTCAGTTTGCTTGATTAAAATTTCAGTATTTGCTGAAGAACTTTAGTCCTATATCAGCTGACGAAACAGTAGAAAAAGCAAGTACAGGTAAACATCCAACAAGGCGGTTTCATATAACGCGTTTTTGCTCCAACGCGGTTTCCAAATTGCGGGCTTTTTCTTACAACGCTACAGGTACAACGCGATTTTTTCGAACATTTTTTCAGTTATTTACTATTTTAATTTGAAACAAGGTTTACTTTTCGAAATAAAATTCTTTGCCCTTTGTCCATATTTTTATACTTATCTTTATTATAACATGGTGGTAATAGTGTAGTCAATGACGAAATTATGAAAAGGGGTTTCCTAGCGGTTCTAATATCACACAACACTTTATGCTACTTTCATTTGATGATATATTTAGCCCCTTTGCCTTTTTGTAAAAAAAGAGCAAAGCGGAGCTATTCGAAATGTGCAAAATCGAAAAGTATGTAACACATAGAAATAATCATCGGGGACCCCATAAAGTATATATATTCTGAATCAGGACGACAAGACGAGTTCATCTAGCCCTGTCCGTCTGTCTGTCTGTCCGTCTGTCCGACTGTATGAACGCCTGTTTCTCAGAGACTATAAGAGCTAGAGCAACCAAACTTTAAATGTAGATTTGTTATGTTCGTAGGTTATACGAGTTTGTTTTTGATTTTTCAATTTCCTCCCCTGACCCCCGCAATTCAAAAAAAGAACGATTATTAAGCTCAATTTTCAACCGATCCAATTTATTTTTGGCACACATCATAATTTGACCATTCTTGCTTCATGTTGTGAATCTGGGTAAGATTGATCTAAAAACTCGGAAGTTATACATCATCAAAAATGGAGTAATGTGGACGGGGGGTATAGAAGGGCACGCAAAATAAGAGCTAGAGCAACGAAACTTGGAATCTAGAGTCTACGAGTTTATTTTAGATTTTCCAATTTCTTCCCCTGACCCCCGCAATTCGAAAAAATCGATTGTAAGGTAAAATTTTTAACCGATCAAATTTCTTTCTTCGCACACATATTGAGTTGACCATTTTTCATCTACGTTGTGCATTTCGTTAAAATTGAATAATAAACACAGAAGTTATACAACATTAAGTACCGCGCTATAGAGCGTGGGGGTTAAAAGGTGCACGCAATGACTAAGTACGTGCAAAACTGTGTGTATGTATAAGTATGTGTGTGTATGGCTCTCGTAGTCGGGTACACACGACTACAGACTTCTTACTTGTTTTACTATACGAATTCCAATATTTTATAGAACTTTTTTTTACTTTGAACCAAACTCTGATTTTTGTATATATATAAATATATATCGGTGTTATCCTTATATATATATATATAAGGATAACACCGATACTCTATTAATATCCAAAGATGCTTTGAGAGTTTCTGAAAATGAAAAAAAATATTTGGAAAATATATGAAAAGATTATCGGGTTGTCACTAGCGAATCTTCACTGTAATTACTATAAATTGCTTCTTTAAATTGCTTTTTTACTATATAACAATAATTAAAGCCGATAACAGATTACCGATAAATGATCGATTTTTTAAATATAAAGCATTAAGAATATTATTATTTCAGAAATTTATTGATTTAATATTGACAAAACTCAAAGGGTCATATTGAAAGTAAAACTGAACAATTATATGGCTTGTTAAAGCATTTTCATTTAAAAGATAAAAATTTACATCTATAAGTTTCGTTCATTAGAGATATAGTCCGATCAATCGAATATACATATAGTGAATCACGTAATAGCCTTCGTTCCATTCAACAGCAGCTCACTTAAGCCCTG
This sequence comes from Zygothrica quintamaculata, assembly GCA_037044455.1. Taxonomy (NCBI): domain Eukaryota; kingdom Metazoa; phylum Arthropoda; class Insecta; order Diptera; family Drosophilidae; genus Zygothrica; species Zygothrica quintamaculata. The sequence continues at coordinate 26,698 of JBAMBS010000420.1, read as the reverse complement.
GGCTGTATGCAGCGCGTGTTCTGTGGCAGATCGCACATGCCTGTCAGGGCGTTGAAGTACTTCTCGCCGCAGCTAACCTTAAGGGCCTTGCCATATCGGCAGATATAGTAGTCGGTGCAGCTCGTAAGGGAGGCCAGCATGAAGCCATCGGGCTTATCGTGGCACACGTAGCCTGTGTATGCGTCCACGGCCAATCCCTTGGACGGACCATTCACGTCCTTCGGTAGAACTGCCTCGGGCAATACGTAATGTTGCGGTCTTACGACGGGTCTCACATGAATAGAGGACGGCTTAGCCTTTCCGTATGATCCACTTCCACATGCAGTGGTTGTTTCGCATGGGGTTGTTGTGCATGGGGTTGTTGTGCAAGTGGTTGTCGTGCAAGTGGTTGTCGTGCATGTAGTTGTTGTGCATGTGGTTGTTGTGCAAGTGGTTGTTGTGCATGTGGTTGTTGTGCATGTGGTTGTTTTAGTCGTTGGAGCAACGGTGGGTTTCAGAGTCGAGCAAGTGGTTGTTGTGCAAGTGGTTGTTGTGCATGTGGTTGTTGTGCATGTGGTTGTTGTGCAAGTGGTTGTTGTGCAAGTGGTTGTCGTGCATGTGGTTGTTGTGCAAGTGGTTGTTGTGCAAGTGGTTGTTGTGCATGTGGTTGTTGTGCATGTGGTTGTTTTAGTCGTTGGAGCAACGGTGGGTTTCAGAGTCGAGCAAGTGGTTGTTGTGCATGTGGTTGTTGTGCATGTGGTTGTTGTGCATGTGGTTGTTGTGCAAGTGGTTGTTGTGCAAGTGGTTGTCGTGCATGTGGTTGTTGTGCATGTGGTTGTTGTGCAAGTGGTTGTTGTGCATGTGGTTGTTGTGCATGTGGTTGTTTTAGTCGTTGGAGCAACGGTGGGTTTCAGAGTCGAGCAAGTGGTTGTTGTGCATGTGGTTGTTTTAGTCGTTGGAGCAACGGTGGGTTTCAAAGTCGTGGAAGTGGTTGTTGTGCATGTGGTTGTTTTTGTCGTTGGTGCAACGGTTGGTTTCAGAGTCGAGCAAGTGGTTGTTGTGCATGTGGTTGTTTTAGTCGTTGGAGCAACGGTGGGTTTCAGAGTCGAGCAAGTGGTTGTTGTGCATGTGGTTGTTTTAGTCGTTGGAGCAACGGTGGGTTTCAAAGTCGTGCAAGTGGTTGTTGTGCATGTGGTTGTTTTTGTCGTTGGTGCAACGGTTGGTTTCAGAGTCGAGCAAGTGGTTGTTGTGCATGTGGTTGTTTTAGTCGTTGGAGCAACGGTGGGTTTCAGAGTCGAGCAAGTGGTTGTTGTGCATGTGGTTGTTTTAGTCGTTGGAGCAACGGTGGGTTTCAGAGTCGAGCAAGTGGTTGTTGTGCATGTGGTTGTTTTAGTCGTTGGAGCAACGGTGGGTTTCAGAGTCGAGCAAGTGGTTGTTGTGCATGTGGTTGTTTTAGTCGTTGGAGCAACGGTTGGTTTCAAAGTCGAGCAAGTGGTTGTTGTGCATGTGGTTGTTGTGCATGTGGTTGTTTTAGTCGTTGGAGCAACGGTGGGTTTCAGAGTCGAGCAAGTGGTTGTTGTGCATGTGGTTGTTTTAGTCGTTGGAGCAACGGTTGGTTTCAGAGTCGAGCAAGTGGTTGTTGTGCATGTGGTTGTTTTAGTCGTTGGAGCAACGGTGGGTTTCAAAGTCGTGCAAGTGGTTGTTGTGCATGTGGTTGTTTTTGTCGTTGGTGCAACAGTGGGCTTTAAAGTCGTGCAAGTGGTTGTTGTGCATGTGGTTGTTTTAGTCGTTGGTGCAACGGTGGGCTTTAAAGTCGAGCAAGTGGTTGTTGTGCATGTGGTTGTTTTAGTCGTTGGAGCAACGGTTGGTTTCAGAGTCGAGCAAGTGGTTGTTGTGCATGTGGTTGTTTTAGTCGTTGGAGCAACGGTGGGTTTCAGAGTCGTGCAAGTGGTTGTGGTGCAGGTGGTTGTTGTACAGGTAGTGGTAGGGACTGGCTCACAAGTAGTAGTTTCAGGATCAGCGCATGGTTGCCCGGACCCACCAGAGCTGCCAGTTCCAGATGATGTTTGTTTCACCTCAACGCATCCGTTATTGTAGTTGACACAACCCTGGACACTTGGGTCGAAGAAACGAGAGCAGGTATTTTCAACAGCTGCACCACTCTGGCATTCATAGTACTTGGAGCAACTGCCGGGTACCAGAGCACGGAATCCATTCGCCTTATTCACGCAGACAAATCGTCGATATAGCTTATTGTTAACAGCTGTTACTGAAGGGCCAATGTTGGCAGCACTACTAATTGCCACTAGCAGAGCCACACAGGCAACAACTGCAAAAGAGTAAATTTGTTAAGAGTTAGTCCTTGGTCCTGCTGTTGACAACTTTCTTTTTCTACCGTATTTTATTCTCATATTGAATGCTGTGAGTTCAATGCGGCAGCTAATTATCCAGATGTATTTAGTTTGGCTACCAAAAAACTTGGCACTTAAATGATATTGTCCCCAGTAGCACTCCCTTTTATATGGCAGCTACTCAGGTGAGATAGTCATCTGCCATTTTGTGGTGTGTGTTGTGTGTTGTGTGTAATGTGTTATGTGATGTGTATGCCATTGGCATATCTATTAGATAAACACCTGATAAGAATATGAGTATCGTTGTAACCTTGATATTGACTGCTTCTTGAGATGCTGTGTGGTAAATGTTTTACGTGTTTTTTTTTTTTTTTTGGTTTTGTTTAATGTCCCCAATGGACAGATACCTTATCAATATCAAAATTGCGGTACGATGACTTCTTTTTGTTTTTCATTTATTTAATTGTTCGCACTCGGAAATTTCACACACACCACTTGAACACATAACTTTCTACTTCTATACTTGATCTGTTTGTGTATTCAATTCGTAACTGAGTAACCCAACTTTGCAATACAGTTTCAACTAACAAGCAACCTACGGCTACGTTTACTTCAATTGAATAACTATTCAATAACGAATCATATCCAAATGAATGATTGAAGTTGACCAAGACTAGAATTTCCACATGTTCATTCTACGCATTTAATAGAATTGATTCAACTTTGTAATTGATTCAAAATTTGGTAATTTTTAGTGCAGATAACGGCAACGAATGAATATAGTCATTAATATATACATTAAGTATTTTTTTTTTGCTAATAAAATTTAGAAATAAAAGCAAAATGTACAAATTAAAAAGAAATTAAAAAATTATAATATAATCAAAATAATTATATTGTAATTATTATATTTATTAATTTATATATTTAATTACAAAACAAAGAATTCATACATTTTAATTTAAATTTAATTCAATTTAAATTCAATTAATATGTTTTCATTCATAGTATCTGTTATAGCATCATCTTTTTATTCTCTTCAGAATTGTCATAACATGTTGGTACATCTGTTTGCGCATCTTCTTTAGATTCCGAATGATAACAACCAATGGGAAGCACATTTACTATATTAGATATATAACTCTCAGTATTATTGATAAGAAACTATACAAACATATATTTGCCCATAGACTTCCGTGACAAGTATCGCTTGGCAATCTTTAACTTCCATTATTTACCCTGAGTATAGTAATAAGTTTGGCATTCTCTCAAGCCATATATATATATATATATATATATATATAAAGTTTAAATGAAAGTAAAAGGAAGGGTATTAAGGCTTGAGCATAGTTACTTTTTACTTTTTACTTCACAATTCGCAGAAGAATTCATTTTACGGAGGAAATGTCGATTGACAAGACATTTGTAAAACTAAAAAGTCATTTCAATATATAAAAATAAATATTATTTTTATTTCTGAGAATTTTAAAATAGGTATACTGATTCAAGCACAAATTGAATCAACAAAAGTTTTTATCATAAAAGAAAACCACGGAGCAACTCCCAATATCTAAAGCAAATCTATATTTCTATCGCCTCTAAAGACTTATATGTAGAGAAGAGTCGATTTAAGGATTGAAGAACGCATAATACTGTTAAGTATAATTAATATTCTTATATATACTTTAACTTAAAGTTTTTAGCAACTTTAATGAAAATTCAAACAGAATTGTGAACAGAATATAATAAATATTGTTAGTACGAAATGATATAAGTTTATGTGAATTATTTTCAAATTAGAATTCAATTTAAAATAACTAATAATGGCATAAGAGAAATGATCAAAAAAAACATTAAACAACAACGTCAACAACAAAATCAGCATAACAGCAATAACAACAACGACGACAACGAATACAACTTGTTAGGCCATAAAAAAGTGTTTGCTATTACCGGCAATTACATTAAAATCAGGCACAACAACAGCAACAGCAACAAGAGCCACAACAACAACAACAATAAAATCCATATAATATAACATTTCAACGAAATTGAATTGAATTTCTATAACGACAACCCTTTCAAGGTAGCCGAATCGCTGGAGAATGAATGCGGTGAGGCCCGAGGTCGGTCTATAGGTTATATTTGTTGGGCAACCCAACTGAAGGCAACAACTGTGCAAACATTTTAGGTCAACATTTTTTGATACTTATTGGTCACCGCCTGCAGCGCATTAGCCAAACATTTTTGATGTGGGATGCGGTGTGGTAAGTGGAAAGTGGAAAGTGGAAAGTAACTAAGCTTCTTACTTGCTTCAAATCAAAATCAATAATTGAAAATTTTAAAGGTTTCCTTTTCTGTGCTTCTAGTCTGCATTTTGTATTTGGGCAAAATAAAGATGAAATTTTTTCATGTGCTTTCGAATTGGTTATCTTATTTATGCGACTTTATTTTACAGTTGACTAAATGCATTGCATAAAAAGAGTAAGAGTAAAGAGAAACAAAAGAAATCACTTAACCCTTGAGCGACCTCGACACATGCGAAATTGACTTGAATTATCGAATTTTGTTAGGGGTCTCTACTGCTGGGCATGGGCATGGATATGGGCATGGGCATGGTCTGTTGAGCGACCCTTTTATCAAACTTGAACTCAAGTTCAGAATTTGGCACAAGAAAGAAACATATACAACATGCAAACACAACTTTTAGATACCCTGTAAATTGGTGGGGTATATATAAGTTATGCATAGTTTCTACTCTAATAAACTTTTACTACACTTCAGTATATATACCATTGGAATGACATGTTATTATACCCTATTGTAGTGTATGGCAAGGGTATTTGTGTATGAGAAAGAGAAGTGAAAACTCAACGGCAAGGCACACATGACGCATAGTCGAGGGAGACGAGGGAATCAAACGGAATATAAATCAGTTTAATGATTTTCATGCCAGTAAAAACAAAAAAGGAAAAAACCTTGGAAACAAGACTGTTAGTAGGGAGAAAGATAAAGCAGAAAGAAAGAAAGATACATATATACAAACAGTGAGAGAGAGAGAGAAAGAAAGAGTGTGTGTATGTATAAACAAGAGCGTGGGTTATGTTTGCATTGCTTTGCTTGCCGCCGGAAGCGGAAGTTGGCGAAATGTGCAAAAAATATGAAAAAAAAAAACAGAAATGGACGACACAAGATACTTTGAATTTAAAGGCATTGTAACTTTAAAATATTTTATGCATATTTCAATTTGAAATTGTATTAAATATAGCATAAATAAATAATATACACAAATGTAGTGAAAATTTGCAACGAATGAGTAATGGTGTTTAAGCTGTAAACGTTTTAATGGCAGTTAACCCACCTACTAACTGTATGCGTAGTGCCCACCTGGCAATGACACCCGTTTATGCCTCATCTGCTATTATTGCTGATTCTACTGCTGCCGTTGCCATACACGTATCTTAGCATTTAATTAATGTCACTGACATTTGTCAAGTTGAATTTCATAATTTGCACTGCAAACCCAGCCTACAAACCCCTTAAGAGGGGAATGGAACCCTCACACAAACCGGCGACGGCAGCCTGGCATGGCATGACATGGCACCTGCAATGACAGAGGCATTCTTAAGTCGCTCCATGCTTCATGCTACCCATTAGCTTAACTATAGAGTCCCCAAGCCATCTCACCCCAGCCTCTTTTATGCTATTGGACTGCTAACATTAGTTTCAATAATAAATTAACCTGTAACTCAAACTCGGCTGCTTATCTTGCCATAAGTCAGTCCAAGTCAGTCCAATGCCTTTTGCACTCCAATGAGTCGCGTACGCAGCGCAAAATTTAGTTAGCAGAGTGCACTCGACTGTATGTGTGTATATTAGTAAGTGTGTGTGTATTATTTTATGTGTATTGTGTGTATCTGGCATGCAAGTAAATTTATTTCAGCACAGGACAAACTCATGGCTTGTCTCAGTGGCGTCTTCCGGTTCCGTCTGCCAGGTACCTTCCAGCCAAGAACGAGACCCAGTTCAAGCAGTTTGTGCTAACTTTTGTGCTTTCTTTTCAATTATTTATCAGCCTCGTTTCCAGCAAGAGTTTGGTTTGGTTAATGCAACTGAAACAACAATGCCAAACACATATTATACTCCTACAGCTTGTCCCAAGCTATTGCTAGTTGCTACGAAATCAACAGAAAGAGACATAAGATTGTATAGAGACAGCTTTGAGATTGTTTCTATTTCTATTCCCATTCTATTCTGCAATCATTCAATACTATTCAAAGTCAAAATTATAGTTATATATATGCCACAGTTATGAATAGTTTCTAATGATTTGCATGCAGTGAAGTTATTCATTGATTTTGCATTTGGTAGAAAGCACTTTCACTTTTACATGTTGCGACAAATTTTACGGAGTTCTCCTTTTGCTTGATATCATTCATAACTGTATTCTGTATTTTATGATTTATGTGCTTTGCCATAACCATGCTCGTATAACAGTATTTTAGTCATTCGCCCCGACTCATCAGTTTCTACAGGAGTCACAAAGCAAATCCCTTTACAATATGCAGTACGCTCACAAAAACTTTAACGCTGCAGCTCCTCATAAGGGATGCCCCCATCGAATACTACCAAATTCACATAAAAAAGGCTAACAAACGTGTTCATATATATAAATATATATATATATATATATATATATATGTGTGTGTGTGTGTGTGTATGTGTATGTATACCTATATATTTATGTATATTTGTATGTATTTATATGAGTGTCAGTATACAATTATGGTTGTTTGCATGTGTGTGTGTGTGTGTGTGTATAAAACGAAACGCTGAAATAAAAATAACTGAAATATGTACACACGCACACACACCTTTACGAGTGCTGAAGGAGTAAAGTGTACGGCGAAATTTACACGCTAAATGCGTCCCAAAAGAGAGCAAGCCAAAGTCATTAAATGTTGGCCAGGTGGATGTGAGTGTAGCTCTCAATGTAAGTGTGTACGTATGTGTATGTGTTTGTGTGTGTGTGTGTGTGTGTATGTGTAGTCTTCTGAGGAGACTGTAGTAGGCCCAAAAAGGTTTTACATGTCATTGCGGCCTGCCACACACACACACACACACGTAAACAAAATCCAAAAGAGCGACCCAGAAATTGACATAAATACATAATGAGCAACAATTTCATGTACTACCGTACATGAACACCTTTCTTCTCGTTGCCTTCTTGTTTGTTGTTGCAAAGTTGTTTGTGGGCGTGGCTAAAGTGCGTGTATATTTGAGGCTAAAAAGCGTAAACTCTTACTTTAATTTCCCGCTGGAATTGGCTCAAGAAAATGCCAGTCAAGACTGTTTGCTGTCAGCATTTTACCACAGTGCCAACTGCTAGTTGTATGCAATTAATGTGGCTTCTTCAGACGAAGAAACTACTTAAAGTCGAAAGTAAAACCTACTTTCATGCAACAAAATACTCTACTTTATACCCTAACAGCATAAACGTCAACCCATTACAAACATGATTAAAAAGTAAACAATAAAACATTCGACAATAAGGAAAAAAAAACCAATATTATTTGCATATAAAAATAAAAAATGTTTATAAAATAAATAAATAATAATTAAAAAAAAGAAAATAATATAATTATACAACAATTGTATATATCAATAAAATATAAATTAATTTCATTAATATTTAATTAATAAATATTAATAAAAATTGATTATATATATTTGATTAATCATAATGCAATGAGCTAGCTAATATACCGAATGGTTGGTAGATTATCAGTAAGCCAAGTCAAAAGTCGTTGACTGTTTTTGCTCTAATATTAAGGATTTGCTAGATTTTTGGGCTAGCAAAGCTCACACGAAACGAAGATGATAACGTAGACGATGATGAAGATGAAGTTAAAGACGAGGCTAAGAATTCCCGTGAGACATTTTCAATTATTTATTATTTATGCCTGCTATACTGCCTGTAGATGGGCAGAGGAGTAGGAGGTGGTTGCAAGTGAAGTAGATGAGTCTTAGCAAGTACTAGCCATATGTGTCGTGTCGCGTCTTGTCCTGTCAGTTGACAAATTTGCGCTATGTCCTGTCAGGCTTTAATGTGGTCGAGACTAAAGTAGCGAAGCGAGAAACGTGAAAATTTCGTTAAGAAAATTATTTACATTTGCAAATTTTATGAGTTTTGTTTGGAAGCGTTAAGGAAGCTCCCTTATGGCTGCATGGTTAATTTAATGCAATGTGTATATGTATGTATATATGTGCATGTATGTATGTATATAGGTGTGTGTTTTGTGGGTGGCTCCTCTTCATATATACTCCTATCTTTAGCACTCCACTTAACCCCCCTCCAGTGCATGCCCTCAGTTAGTATATGTCTTGCTCTCTGGGTTCCACGTGTCGTACTTTTTAACCGTATTAAATTACATCCCTGTTGGCGTTTATTAATGGCGCAAACTTTTAATGAGAATGTGCATATTTAATTGCAAAAGCCAAGATACCATATACATGGCAGTGACAGAGAGAAAAAGCCGGTATGAAAGGGACACAAATAGAGAATGAAAGGTTTAACCTGAGCGAGATGGTAAGTATGCGCGACTTCATTTTCAGTGCCGTTGCTGTCCTGGCAACCGCTAAGACATCGTTTTCTCTTTTCTTTTTTCTGTTTTTTTATTTTTCTCTTTTTTTGGTGCCAGCGATTTTGCTGGCACTCCTTTACAGTAGATGCGATATTTGCTTACCTACTGCAAAGTTTCAACAGCAATGGAAATGTGAAAATGAGCATGAGTTCTGGGAGTGCTACTTAGCGGCAACATCATCAGCTTTAATGTGCCCAGCTCATCATTATAATCAGCCCTGGGTCACCTACGCAAATTGTCCAGTTGTTGCTTTGTTGTTTGTTGTCTTGTTGTTTTGTTGTTTTGTTGTTTTGTTGTTTTGTTGGTTGTTCTTTGCCAAAGCGTATTTAAAATGTATACTAATTTCAGGTGGAGCATTAAGAGCCAGTTGAATATGTTAGGCATGGAAACATGGATATGTGGCCAACTTAATAACATGGAATAGCCCATAGAAATGTAACCACAGGATACTTAAGTAAACTTAATACATTTTTAATGAATTTTACTCAAAATAGTTACAGTTAAATTTGATATTTTAATTTGTAAATGAAATGGAAGTCAAGTAAGAAAAGTTGCAACTTTATTATTGGTCTTTAATAAAAAACTATTTCTCATTTTTATTTTTAAGTTGAATTTGATAACATTTCAAATGTAATTAATTAAGAAGTAGAAATTATATGTTTGAGTGAGATCCACTTCAGTCGAATTGAACTGAACTGAACTGAACCAAACACGTATAAAAACTTTACTCAGAACAAAAACAAAAGTTAAAAGCAATACTCTTAGCATCTCTTTCACCTGCTTGAATTTGCATAGAGTATACGCCTGTAATGAATAACGAAAAATAGAAAATTATGCTAGAAATAATTTCAATTAAACTAATTTCGGGAGGCAGTTGCAGTTAAACTTTTGGAATTGTTACAGATATGTTTCTCCATGCGAGAGCTTTTCGCTTATATGACTGTGAAAGAAAAGAAAAGCTGTTTATGGTGAATGCAAAAAGGAAATGTATATATATATATATAAAAATTTATCCTGAAAGAAAATCTTGTGTATTTAGACTTTCTTCTATATCACCTATCAAATTTGAAAAGAAAAATATTTAATGGTAATAGAAATAAAATATTATAAATTGAAAATTATATTGAAATATAAATAAGTTTAAATTTTATTTTAATATTTAATAGACTGCAGTCTGGCAAGCAAAATAAACAGCATATAAAATAATAGTAGAATGCATGTTTGTATCGTATATGTCAAAATGTTGACATACCGGACGTCAGAGGCGCCAATATAGATTCGTTTCCGATTGTCGGCAAAAAAGCATTGCATAATTTTGTGCGCACTTGCGTCACGTACACATAGCATTTTGGCTGCCCTCACATTATGCTGCTGAGCCATTGCAATTTGGGTTGGAGTTACTAGTAGACTGGGCTTCTTCTGGAATACTCCCATAACACTGAAACAAAATTTTCAAATAAATGTATTCAAAAAATGTCAACGTTGCGCCATCGCGTTGCTTTCAAAGTGTGTAGTGGTAATGGACTTTTAATGTTTGTATGCCTTGCTTGTATTCAGTGAGTATAGTGGAGTAAGAGAGCATAATATGTGAAGGAGGATTGTATGGAAAAATCTCTGCAATACACTTAGCAATATATTTTATGTTTATAAATATAAATATGTTTGGTAATGCTACAAGAACTTTGCCTGTTTGTGGTGAAAACGGACTAAAAAGCAAAATAAATGGAATGTGTTTTTAATGGAATTTATAGAAACAACAGTTAAGGAAACTCTTAATAATATTTAATACTGTTGTTTATATATTTATGTATTTAGCGCCAATTTTTTGTGCTTACAGTGTTCATTGGACCCTCTCTAATTCATTTGGTAATATACATTTCTTGAACATAATATTCACTTATTTAAAATCATTCTTTACATTAATTATTATTCTTTGTTTAATATTAAAAGCCTTTTATTTTTTAAACAAATATTAATGAAAGGCTGCTTGTCGAATAATATGTTATGTATTGTGGATATTATATTTGTGTCTAATGCTTTGGCTTGAGGTGAGATTCGAAGAATTCTGAGCAATTGTGGACTACAATAACAATTAGAATTGGCGATAATACCCACCGGAAAAAATTATTTGCTAATTCAACATTCCATTTAGTTTTTGTGGGCTGAAGCTTCACCTAATCCCGTTGTTCAAATGAAGCGTTGAATAGTTGAATATCATGTTATAAACATTATACAGTACATATCAGCTATAAGGTGTACAGTTTATAAGCAAATATTGGTTAAAAGTAAAATTATGTTATTTTTAAACATCATAAAACTATTTTGAACTAAATTTAGCCTCATAAATGCAAAAAAATTGCTTATAAGAAAATATTGTGTATAAACAAATAAAAAATCGTTGATTTGGAATCAGTTCATATAAATTTTATCGGTTTTAAACAAATTATAAGCTGTAGGACAGCAATACTAAAATTTCTGATCTCATTTTATAATTAATATTAATATTATTATAGCTGGCGAACAGCATAAAATATAAATTTAACTAAACTTCTAAACGTGTAGTTTATTTTATAATAATCATTTGAATTCAACGTATTTGCATATAACTTATGATCGTTTAAAAGGAAATATCGAATATAAGCAAACATTCTTCTGCATTATAGGTTTTGCTTATAACCAGTATATACTGTATAAAATAAAATTATACAGCTTACAATATTTGAAAGAAACTTATAAAGGAAGACCAAAGTAACCTTAACATTAGAGGGAAGCAATAGATTAACTATACACAATTTGAGTATAAGCAATTGAGAATTTGATTTGATAGCTAATTCATGTTGTCATTGCTTTATATGTCAAAGCTAAAATAGATGAGGGAGGTATTGGATATGTGGAAAATCGAAAAGTATGTAACAAATTGAAATATTTATCTGAGAATCTGTAAAGTATTCTTGATTAAGATATGTCTGTCCGTCTGTGTGGACGTCTGTTTCTCAGAGACTAAAAGAGCTAGATGAGGGGCTAAAAATTGCGTGCAACAGCTAAAAGAGCATGTAAAACTGTGTTTATGTGTGTGTATGTCTGGGCCACTAAATAATAAAAAATATTATATATTACTCTCAATTATAATAAAAAATCTATATTAATTTATGTATCTATCTCTATTAATATAGTAATTAAAAATTTAATAATATAAATATAACAAATCATCTCTAAAAAGAAGCAGTTTAATGTACTTGTAGAATTAAGTATATATAGAATAACAATATTACCTTTCATTTTGTCATATTCAAGGGCTTACATTCTAGAAATTTGAATCATTTTGGATGTGATGGACATAATTTTAACTGACCGATTACATGGATCACCATACACAAATATCATGTAAACTCTTAAATACTTCCGATCTTCAAAAGATTCCCTACAACTAATTATAATAACAATATATATTATATTAACGTGTGTATTTTTTACCGGAGCGGCGTATAAAAAGTTCATAAAAGAGTATATAAATATTTAATATTCTTTAATAAAATTAAATCAAAAATATAAATATAAAGAAATAATGTTGGTATTCATCCTCAATATAGTTTACCTAGTACAATTATTAAAGTACTGAAAAAATTATTTAAGGACACTATTTTATTAAATATAAATTAATAAATTGGATAGTTAAGTAAAACATAAAATATAATATGAGCTTACTCATGATTTTAGCTCTCTGATTAATAACTACAGGGTTGGAAAAAATAATAGAAACGACATATGCATATAACTTCAGGCCCATAACAAAGAAAAATTGTGGCAAAAAGTACAAGAGCAATAGTACAGCACTAATCCTACAATCATAAGGAATCAAGGTCTGCCAAAATCATAACAATTGACGACTAAATAGTTTTGCAAAAAACTTTGATAATACGTATATGTTTTATGGTTTTGAATGCATCGATTCTATTTTTATTTCCAAGGCAAAAAACTTAATATTAATTAATTAAATATGAATTTCACTAAATCAATTGCTTTTGTTTTTTTATTTTATAAGTTAACCAACGAGCATGTAAGAAAAATTACGACATTAGAGGAAAAAACCTTTCCATAGCAGAAAATTAAAATTAAAGAACCAAAATCGGTCGTTTCTATTATTATTATTATTTTCCTACCCTGTAAATAACCATAAATTCTTGAGAGAAACATCTTTACAGTAGAAAGATTTTCTTTTAGATAAATTTTAATATAGTAACTTTCTGTTTTTATCATTTCCCTGGTGACATGAGCAAATACCATATGTTTAATTGGTAGTATTGTTAATATGATTAAAACTAGATGGCAATGTCCTGTTGAAAAGGAAAATTCGAGTATGTTTTCCATTTTACTAAGCACGTGCATTACCAGGGCCAACAGTCTCAACTGTCTGCGTATTTAACTCTAACTATCTGAGTGACTTGGCCAAGCGAGTTGATGGCTGATGGCTTTTGCCATTCGCCGTTTGCCATTTGGCCGTGTGGCAGTCTGGCAGTCTGGCAGTCTGCTGCTACTGTGGAGGGGCTTAATAAATGGCTGACATTTAAAGCGCATTCCCCTTTATAGCTGGCTGACGTTTTTCTGAGCTTTTGTTTCATATTATAATGTTACATTCTCAGGCTGCAACACCCACACTGTTTCATATACTCTTCTTTTCTATATATGTGAGTCTCATACTCTACAGTTTGACAGCCATCAAGCCGTTTAAAAATAATTTTGCGAGCTTCCGGTTGCTGGTTGCGCTTTGACTACCAGCCAGAAAGTATCCTCATATATTTGCTTCTAGTCGTCTGTTAATAACCAAATACGCAGGAAAAAAATGAAAAGAAAAAGCGAATGTACCCGAACCCAATGTCAAGCCCGGGCTTCAGACCCATCGTCCTTTCGTTCATGAACGACTGTCCAACGCAGTTACAAATGTTGCATACTCTATGGCGGGAATTGGGGATTTTGGGGCGCATTTCTTTTATTTATAGGTTGACGCGACGCGGTCTCGGTTATATATCGCATCTATATGTATTCCCTACCCGTCTCATATCCGCTTGTATGGTCGCATTTCCGTTTCAACTTTTTCGGCCGTTCATGAAAAATGGTAAGCGTAAAGCAACAACAAACAGCAAAAATGTAAACAAAAAGACAAAAAAAAGAAGAAAGAGTGAAAAAAAAAAACAAAGAAAGAAACATTGGCCATACAGGGAAGGCCCTTGGAGCTGGGGACTTGCAAAATATGCTCGAGTGGTTTATAATTTTTGCTGCCAAACATTTTTTTGCGGCACAGTCTGCGTTGGTTTTTGTGTCGGTGTCAAGGGGTTAATGCCACGCCAGATGAGTTGACAATTGGTGGGTTGAAAGGGCCATCATTTGTTTGGCATTTCCCGCTTTTTGCATTCTTTTATTCAACTCTTCTCTGGCTAGTGACATTTATGGCCGTATTTAAATTTCAAGTACCTTTTAATGAACCATAGCATGTCTAGAAATTGAATGTGGGGAAATCGCCCCACCCTTTCACTGGCTCCCTCTGATAAGCTTAAATGAATGTGAAGTGCAAAACGGAGAGGCAGTAATAAGCCAAAACTAGTATCAAACACTATATTCTATTGAAGTTTGGATCAAAGTGTATAACTGATCAGCGAAAAAAGGTATGACTTTGATTTCAACCCATTACAATATATAAATACATAACTGAAGTTTTAACGAAGTATTTCATATACTTTGATTCTAAACTTAATATAAGAGATATAGCTTAAGCCGAAATAAAATTAAATCAACTTCCACTTGGAATATCGTTGAATATTCTATTCAACATATATATATTTCCACTGAGCTGCGGGGATTAGTATTCTAACACTACGGATTCATTGCATCCACAATATTTCCTTAGGTATTTAAACTTTGCACTTGGCGCCATATTGAATACACCGGCGTTATGCTGAGCACTTGGAAAATACATAGCCAAAGTTGAATCCACAAAAATCTACCCACAGCTAAATAAATGTACCGAACTCAACTCATAATTACTCAACCATTCATGCTGAAAATTTTTGAATAATTTCCCATACAACTTGTTCGCGGGTAGCTACAAAATTTCTTCCATTAAAAAAAAACAAAAAAAAGTAAATATATATATATATATAAAAGAAATTAAAAAAAAAAATGGTGCGCTGGCCAAATTAATTGAAACTTTATTTGGATTATGAAATTAGCACACGCCCAGCACTCTGAGTTGTTCAGCATTAAGCGCTTTTTAATTAGGTTTTTTTTTGGTTTTGATGGGGGGAGAGGAAGCTTTGAAGTTGCCCCATATTGGTCAACAGGCAAGTGGTAAGTGGAAAGTGGTAAGTGGTAAGTGGTTGAGGGTTCGGTGAATTAAGTGCACCATAATTTGACGCCAATTTTTAATTGTTTGGAAAATTGGAAAGTTGTTGGCGAGGCATTTGAAACTATAAAATTGTTGTGAGCTCCATAACCAGAAAAAAAATTAAAAAATAAAAATAAAAATGCAATTTAATTTTTTAGGGTTCAGAAAAAACGTTGCAAACAACAACATTATATGCTGTTAAGGTATGAGTAAGTACTGAGAGAGTCAAGTTCTGACATATGGCAGGATGAAGGACACACAGGCTGCCATTTTCAGATAATCAAACCCAAAATGTAAATGAAAATTGACAGTTAAGATGGCAGCAAGACCAGAAAACGGGGCATAAGTTTTAGGCTAACAAAAATCATTCATGAAATTTGATTGACTGCATCAATGAGTGAAATATTCAACTGAACCACTGACAATCCAACAGCAACAGCAACAGCAACAACAACAGTACATAATATAACAACATAGAAATAGTGAAAGAAAAAGTTTCCTTTCTGTGGCAGATATGTCCTGACAACCTCTGATTGTTGCCAACCTCATGAAAATTGACAATCAAATTGCAAATAGCTTTATCTTGTAGTTTGTTTATTTATTTATATCATTTCGTACACTTCCTGAGCGTCAGCCACAATGAGGAGAGTCAGAGAAGACAGTGGGGAGTTATCTGGCGGCCATAGCTCTTAGCTATATTTCTCTCTCTTTTCCACTGTATAGATATAACTGTATGTATAATACTGTGTATGCATGTTTGTGTGTGTGTATGCGTTTGTGTGTATGTCCGCCATTTTGATATGGCTCATGTGTGTGCGATTGCCTGTCCTTTTTGGCCTGTTATCCTTGGCTTATGTTTTCAATTAAATTTCCATACAATTTTCATGACATGATGAACTACCTAGGACTCTGCCAGGACTCGACACGACTCTCAGCCTTGACGAGATACACTTGCATGCTTCTGTGTATATATAAATATATGTATATACATATACATATATGTGTATGTCTGTCAGTCAATTTATTTAATAACAAACGCACAGAACATATACAAAGAAAATCTGCTATAGGCCATGTTACAAATGCATACCCCACATCCCGAGCTTCGGCTCCTACAGTCTACAGCTCATCTGCTTTGGCCTGCCTTCTGCAATGACATAAAAATCTCTGTAGAGATTTCCGAATAAATCAGGAGTCAAATATTTTATTTCATTTCATTTACACTTAAATAAAAATAAACAAAATCGAATGAAAGATCTGCACGATCCATAGAGACACATTTCAAACTATATACAAAAGTTGAGAGAGAGAAAACTTTATTTATAACCTTCTATATAATATTGGATAACTTTTGGGATGTTGATTACGTTTACAGGAGCAAATATTTAAAATATTAAAACGTAACGCTTATATTTGTAATTTAGTTTTATTAAAATTAAATTTATTTTATTATTTTTTACGTTTTAAGTCTTAATTATATAAATAAATTTATAATTATTCTATATTATTTATTAAATTGACTTTATATTTGTGTTTATTTTTTTTTGAATTACCCTTAAAAAATAATATTGAATAAAAGATCTGTAAGCTGACGATTACAATACGTTAACTTATATATCTTCTAAATTATTTAGTTTGAGTGAAGCAATCTCAATCTTGGTTAATACTTTTTATTTAGATATGAGTAAAAGTGAAGGCAATTGGCTTGATTATAATCGTAGCATTATGATATAATCGCTTTGTATTCATTTTTCATATGAATGGACAGGCTGACACAAACAATAAGTTGGCTTATATTTGGATTGAGTTTGGCAGAACAACTACCATAAAGGGAAATAAGTTAATTTCAATTATGAGAGTGGAAAACTTTAATATGGTAACATACAAATGAAGCACTCTGCTGTGCCAGGTAAGCTGTCAGAGGAAAGTAGCTCCTGGAGCTGCCCATGTCATTTCAATCAAATATTTGTGTTTATGACAGCAGCGTAGAGGCTGAAGCAATGATTTATCATTATGTGACTGGAGGTCTGGGCCTTCTCTGCTGTGGCTGTTACTGTTGCCCCTACTCCCGGGGGCGGTATGGGCATGTTATGCAACATAAGTATATGTTCAATATATAATAACATAAAATATGATGGCCTGCCACATAAATAAAATAGCAGCGAACTGGAGAATGTTGTAAATGTTACAAATGAACATATGTCAGGCAAAAATGTTACGCAAAGCCCTCACATGGCATATAAAATGTGAAATATGGAAGAGTGCTCTTTAAATGAAACTCGTTAAAAATTTTAATACCAGAAAGAAATGATATTGACTGAAATTTTCAAAGGATATTACACTCGATTATTTTGTATATTAATAAAGTATTCAGAAGTAAGTTTATTTCTTACTGATAATTTTCTCTTACCCTCCCTCTATATAAATAGATAGAGAACACTTTATTAGATTTTTCATTTTTGACATGTAATGTCTAATTACAAAAAGTGGGTAAAGCAAATCAAAGCGAAATCTCTAAAATCTAAAGTTATATTACAGAAAAAATTAGCTGGCCATGTCAATTAAAATGGCAACTAAATGAATTAAATTCCAAGTTGCCTCTTGATGGCCAAATGGCAAACATACAAGTGCAGAGCATTTAGCCGTGCCACAACCCATGGAGCATGGAGCAGAGAGCATTGAGCATAGAGCATAGCGCAGATATAGGGCCAAGGCATAAAGCAGTGTAGAGCCAAGAAGGTCCAGGCTGGTATCTGACTACACCACGATTCGATACGATTCAATAGCCAAAGCGCGCATTTATTGAATGAAATTAGTCTGCAAATAGTGTAGCATAAGCCAGTGCGCATTGGCCTGGTCAACGAGCCGTAAGCCTAATGTAAGTGCCTTGGCTGAAACAATTTCTACCATCCCTTGTCCGCCCCCATCACAGCCGACTCCTGCATGTCCCTGTCACACCATCTAGTAGCATTGTATCCAATTGTAAGCTCCTCCCCCCTTGCAGTTGTCGTCTGCATTGAAATCGTCCATTAGCTAAGCAGATTAATTGCTAAAAGGTATTTAATTCGTGATGCTTTTATATTTCTCTCCACTCTATGCGATTCAGGCAGACGCGTATTATGCTTTTCTTTTTATATTTTATTTCTCAATTTCTTTTCATTTCTTTTATTTTTATTTTCCTTTCATTTAATTTTTTTTTTTTTTTTTGTTTTTTGTACTTTGCTGTGCGCTTTTTGATAGCAGCTCACAGCTTCCTTGGAAATATGACGTTAAGTATTCTTGCTCTGCTTTTTTCGTTACTTTTTAATGCTTCATTAGCTGCTAATGGAAAATGTGTGACTTTGCGAAAAACTGTGGTTTGGGTTGCCACACACTAAGGCCAAGGGCCAGACGAGGGGAGGGATTATAATAGAGGTTTTAGGAGAATGCAGACATTGCTTCTATTAAAGAAAAACATTCTATATAAAATAATATGCCATATAAAGTATTTTCACTTAAGATATTCAATCGCTAACACTTTAATTTTAATATAGCCTAAGAAGGTCCACAACATTAAAAGGAAATTGACGAATTTTCGTAAATTTATTTTCCTTTCCTAAATATGAAATGTGTCTACACTATAAAATAAAACATGACTAACTCAACTCGGGAAACTTGTGTGATTTATGTGCAAATATAAAATACTAAAGCTAAGGTAAGTTTTTCCGCTATAAACTACAAAAAGAGCGAATACAGACTGGCCAATGCACGTGGAAATGAAAAAGGACTTCAACTAGAAAACGAAAATAGCTACAGCAGCTGCTGCCAACTTAAACAAACTCTAGTAGCTTAAAGGAACAACAGTGGAAATACGGAAAAATAAGAGTCACTTAGCGACAGATGCGTCAGTGAAAGCTGTACTAGTGAAATTTCTTAATTTATAGGAAGTGAAGAAAGTAAATAGAGATAATGTAGAATATACGGATGCTGGAGCACGAAGAATATACTATTGGTATGTGCCTAAGAAAAGCATTATAAAGAAACCGCTAGTAATTGCTATAAATATATATAGATATAGTATATATAAATGCTGATTTGATGTACGTGCAATTTAATGGATAATTTTTAAGATCGGATAATTTGTAAATTGTTAAAAGTTTATGAGTTTCCTTATTTAGCTAACATTCTCATACATCTTTGGATTTCGTTGAATATTTTCCTCCATTATCTTCTTATGCATTAACTCCCAATTTTCTACCTTTTGAATGACATCCGGTACAACATCTCGAATACGGAATCGATTCATTTCAGGACCATCGCGTAATTCTACATTTGTTTTGAAATTATAATTAGGTGTATAGCCATTGATTTTAAGAAAATGATCGAAATAAAAGGGTACAATCTGTTCCTGCATGTTATCAAGTACCATGACCGAGTCCTGAGTGAATCCCTCACTGACGATGCCATCCTCAGCAAAGGCGCGTACAAAATTCCTGGTATTCTCGGAAATAACAATGGGTTGGGGCACCACCTTCTTAACTCGTTTCTTAAGAAATAGTCTTTGCAATGGACCAACACGTTTGGGCTTCTTGTATGGTGGCTCAAGATTACGTCGCACCTTCTTCATTTCCATGTCAATACGACGCTCTATCTGATAGGCTTGTGCTGATAGCTTTTCTAAGTAACGACGTTTCTTGCGTAAAGCTGTCTCCACCTCACGGACTTTATCAATATCCATATGTTCAAATTTGGAAAAGATTTCTAAAACGACATTGCTGATGGCGGCCACCATGTCAGAGGCACTGGGTATCACTTCACTAGAGCCTCGCACAGTGGCAGGTACAATGCGCCGCCAAACCTCAGCCAACACAGCACGATGTTTATTGAACTCCTCGTCTGCAAAAGAATCCGCTATAGGCTTTTCCAGATAGTGCCTAACACGCGCTTCCATTTCAATAGCGCGATCTTCCATGAAGAATTTTTTAGCAGATTTTCGTGCCACATACTCTTTTTTTTCTTTCAGATCCTTAGCGCACCATTCAACAAATGTTTCCAATTTTCCCTGGAGTTCAGTGTGTACAGATAGGGCGTAGTGCATTTCCAGAAGTAGGACAAACGTTTTATTTTTTAAATTGTCGATGCCCTGCAGAAAATTTTCAGCGTTAGGAAATACCTGTAAAACAGGATGTAAATTACGCATGTAAACATCATAGTAAAATTCACGAATAGCCCAGGCGTCGTCCTTGTCTCTGACGCGTATATTAACAATGCTTCTTTTGGAGATAGACTGATCATAAGACTCTAGTTCATACTCTACATCTTCCTCATTTTCTGAAGTCATTAATTCGGTCTTCTCTTCGGCATCCTCATTCAATTTGCCACGTTTTTTTATAGGAACCTTATGAATCCAGTCATGCTCAGCACGCCATTCCTCCTCACCAAGCAAATAATGGAAGTTCTGCAGCATCACACAACGTATCCAATGACCCTCAATAAAAACAATATCCATATTAAGCATAGTTAGCTCTCGCTCCAATTCTCGATATTCCTGCTTTAATTTATCAGTTATTTCGTAAAAGGTTTTCACTTGATAAACCTGTGTCATAGCCGCATTGTATTCCTTCTTCTCCCACTTTGCAAAGAGTCCTTCATACAGTCGCTTTGTGTTCAACATATCCTGCCAATGGCGTTCATTCAGAGTATCAAATATCTTAGTTCGTACCATTTTTCCTTGGATTAAGAGTGATTCATATTTAAGTCGCATTGCAACTTTAAGAAGCTCAATGCCAGTTTTAAAGTTAAACGTCTTAACAGAAGCACGACTCTTAAGCTCATCTATGTAGTTCTCATCAAGGTCAGTAATTACAGAGCCATAGAACTTGCTACCGCCTGGTCCAATTAAACTATTACGTATGTCTGGAACAGGAACTTCTAAACGCAAACGCAAGCCATTCCGTAGACGTGAGCTAAAAGTGAAGAATGAATCTTTGGGTCCCAGCATGGCTGCCTGCTCTTTATGTTGACCAGAAAAAGGCAACATGCGATAGGGATTATCTTCCTCGGCATCAACATCGATAACTTCTGCTTGGAAACGTGAACGTCGCATTTCCTCAAAGGGAACAAGGGGTTTTCGTATGTAATCCAAAGGTATTTTAGTTTCATCTTCCAATAACAAGAAGCTACCACTGTCATTTGATAGATTTGTACAGTCAGAGCTACTAAGCGAGCTAAGACATGCCTCAATGCTGTTTAGATCCTCCTCTAGGTCAGCCACAACCGCCTTTCTATCAACCAAAAGCCGTTCTTCGCCTGGATCAATGTCTTTTGTCTCGTAAAGAGCTTCGCGGGTTTCTCGTAAGAAATCAAGATATTGTTTTCGTCCCGGAAAGTCAGCAAGAGCTAGTTCCTCGGGATCCCTAGAATGGAATACAAAGTCATAAGGGTGACACAAGTTATGCACAACTTCTCTTGCACCATCCTTTGAATCAACTCGAGTAGCTGCCAAATGGTCAGCGATCATTTTCTTGAAATCATAGTGTGGCATGGTTAAGTCTTTATCCATATATTTTTTACAAGGAGGATTTGCTTTCACAAAATTTACAATTGGAACCTTATCCACTTGCTCTTGTAGTGTTATCTCCGGATAAACTGTCTTTGTCTGATAGTGCACATGTACATGCTTTGCTTGGGTTGGGTCCCAGTGATCGTGATGATGACGTGCTTCAAGCATTTCAGTAAACGGACGCTTCGGGGTACGTACATTAACAAATTTAATGGCATCTGGCATAATCTTTTCTAGCATTGGCATTCCTGAGTTTTTAATGGCATCATTAAACTTAGCGGAAGGCACTCGTTCCAATTCATAATCCCGTCGTCGTCTGGGATGACAAAGAAGCGTATTCTCTCGAAATTGAGGTGCTGGCATATTGCCACGCATAGCAATAGATATTGTATCAAGACCACCCGTCATTCGAGTTGATGGTCGTATTTCCTCTTCCACAATAGATTCTGCCCCTTTAATTTCCTCTGGGGGTGGTACCCAATCCAAGTCAAGCACTTCTTCCTTTACATCGCATGGCGATTGCTCCCGCAGTTGCTTTGCTTCCACACAGGTTAATCCCAATAAATCCATGCGAGCTAACTTTTTCTTCAAATGTTTTGCCTTGGCTACTCGATTCTTGAGTGCAATATACTCTAAAGTGGTTTCCACTTTAGTAGTATCGACTATGTCGCCTTCCAAAATGTCCGGTGCATCTGGAACAATTATCTTTTCCGGAAAAACATAGCGAATGAGGTTAAACTTTTTAACGTGATGTTTCAATTTCGGCTTGACCAGTTTAAGATTCTTACGTAGAACACGATGATAATGTTGGCCTAAACGCTTGTTGATAAACTCCCTGATTGCGCTCTTTTGTTCGTGTTTACGATGGATCAATGCTTGTGGTGGGAATAGATCTAATTTGGGATCATCTGGGTCGAGTACCTTAATAATGCCCCTTTCAACGTCTATTTTGATGGGCTCTTTACGAGGCGCCAGCTGATTGAGCCATTCATCACGGGTAAGGCAACCCTTTACCGTACGCTGACCCTCCATAATCTGGTGACGATGCAGTTTACCACGCAGGCCATCACCATGTTTAAAATGAAATCCACGAAGCTGGAACTTATCACCGATTTTACCCACTTTGAGACAATCCTCATCATCGCTGCTCTGTTCGCTTGGCGTAGACCCAACACTTCCTTCTATGCTCTCCTCACATCGAAGCTGAACATCTGCCTCCGGATAATGCTTAACTTTACCAGTACGTTCCAGGAAGAATTCTTGTGTCACCCTTGCCTGATCTCGTCGCATACAGTCCTCCTTATGCATTATATCCTTTAAGCGTTCAGTTTCCGTAAGCGTTTTTGGGAAGAACTTTCGTTTTCGTATTACTGGAGGAATGTATTCAAACTTCCGGAAGCTTCGTTCTATGGCATCATCAATTTTGGCCACATCATTTTGTAGATCCTTTTCAGCTACAGTTAGTGATTCGACTTCTTTTGCCGCTGCTTCCTTCTTTCTTTGTTCGAGATCCTGCTCGGCTTTCCTTTGCTTATTGCAAAGATATATGTCCTTGTAACGGGCTTCACGTCGTTTTTGCTCCTCGGCAATCTTTTGTTTGTTCTCTGGTTTATTTGGCGCACGGAAAAGCTCAGCAAGTTTAAATTCTTTTTCTGGAGGATCCACCGGCTTAGGCTGATCTTTGATTGTTGTTGCAAACACGCCAGGTATTGCCAGGCGTTCCGCATGTAGTTCTCTTTCCACTTTTTGCTGTGTGTGCATTTTAGTGCGACGCCTTGTCATGTAGCGTACGACCCGCCAGTAAGTTTGTTGATTTTGAATATCCTGTTCATCCTTCTCATATGTGTTTTTGTAGTCCATGCCTTGAAAATCCAAATTAACAGGATTCTCCAAATCAATAACTTCACATATATGCGTATCGGATGATTCCGATCCAGTACTTGCACACACATTATCTCCATGCTTGACCATTTTACTAATCAGCTTAAACTGTTGGTCTTCGGTCAATTTCTTGTGTCGCAGAGCACTTGGATTGACCAGACAATGCGTTTTACGCGGATCTTGAGTCAAGAAAAACTTTTGGCGC
This sequence comes from Zygothrica quintamaculata, assembly GCA_037044455.1. Classification (NCBI taxonomy): domain Eukaryota; kingdom Metazoa; phylum Arthropoda; class Insecta; order Diptera; family Drosophilidae; genus Zygothrica; species Zygothrica quintamaculata. The sequence goes on along the minus strand of JBAMBS010000420.1, from coordinate 2,718 downwards.
ACCGGCGATAGCTTAGCCAATCGCTCATAGTTATCCGGACAGCGTCCAATGTGTGCCGGTGGTGTACCAGCCACATAGCTGGCATCGCAGGGTATTTTCCACTGATCGCCCTTGAAGCCTCTCGGACGTACCGATTTATGATGGTATGAGTCATACATGTCCTGTGAGTTAAGATCCTCGTCTAGGGGACGTACAGATACTTTGGGAGCCTTAGGTGGCTTTCCCGGTATGCTGGTCGAAGTGCATGTTCCAGCACGCATATTCACTGTAAAGACTGCATCACGAAATTGAGATTGACTGGAACTGAGAAAATCATAGCCCGTTTTCTTTGTGTTCAATACTCTCTTTCCACATTCATCGCGATTCATTATCTCGGTACGTTTTATATTAGCATCCGGAAACTCCAGAGTCTGCACGGTCAACTGGGGATCGGAGTCACGATGTGAAAAATCAATGTTCTTAAACTTTGCAATAGCTATCTCTCGTTTGGTTTGCCTATGAACCTTTTTTGGTGGACACTTGGTTTTTCCCCTTGGATCATTTACATGTGTCTTTTTTTGACCATGATTGTCTGGCATATATGAGTCTCTATTTAGTGTGTTTCTTTTACTTGTCACTGAAATCCTATCTTCCGCTTCCCCATGCAGACTAGCGTCTGTAAAGCGTGTCTCTATCTTAGAAGTCCTCTTTGTAAACGACATTCTTGATAAAGGCTTCAATTGAAAGAGTTCTGAAATTTAAAGAAAATATTGGAATTGACCGGTTATTGCGTACTTTCTATAAAATAAAGGAGACTGAATTATTGAAGTTAGCTAATATACGTTTTATATTGACAGCTTTCAATTGTAATTGTTTTAATAATAGAATATTTTTATATTGACAAGTAAAGTTATAGAAACAATTTTAATTCTTACATAGTAGCTATTTTTAAAAAAAAAAAAATATATATATATATATATTTTAATATGTTTTTCTTTAATATTCCTACGTTTTAGGTTACACTTTTATTATTTACCTTCACTTTTTACCATTACAATGCAAAAATTTGCATCGAGGACCCATACATTTTCCATGGTACATATCTGTTTACTTGATTTTTATTACAATTCAAGACAGCATTTGTTGTACTTGTAGTCAGCATTTACCCTTCTCATACATTTCCATTTGGTGCTCATACTTTTATTTCCACCCCTAGCTCAGAATATTATGCCATAACAGTTTTGTTTATACCCTTTATATAGAATAATTTAAAAGGGTATGTCAATTATATGCAAATAATAAATCAATAGGATAACAAATTCTCAAATTTTGATATATTTTTTCTAATACAAAAATTGTTAAATTGAACTCAAGTCATCTCAACTCTTATATATAAAGGGTATCTTTAAGTCTACTCTTGTTCGAGGCAGCACATTTCAATATGCTTCCTTTGTTTTTCTTGTAGAAGTATATGTACTTATGTCAGGAGCTCCTGCCCAAACAAAGTATGCCATAAAAATTGAGTTGTTTTCCATTTTTAGCTTGTGTCGCAGTGCGCATCGATCGAATTTCACAATTTCTCAATTTGTTTGCCAGTTTCAATTTGGCATTTTATGGCCCACATATGTCAATCTAATAAGTCCAAGAACTAAGCCCACTTCCAATTCCGATGTGCAATTTAATTAAAATTTATGACGACTTCAATATGCTAAATACTCTGCATAATTTTAAACAGGTGTATTGCAGCTTCTCATATTCGATTCCCTCCTGCTTCAATTTGAAAATTGAATCCCTGGCTAAATCCCAATCTGAATCTCATTTCCACTCCAACCTCTTTCCAAATTTGCGGCATATTAATTTCATATTTATGTTTATGTTTATTTTTGACGCTCGCAAACGGAAATGAATTTAATTTTTGTACATTTTCTATTCGTGCGTCAATTTAAACACGGTCGCATTTTATTGTTTTGATTATTGTTTTTTTGGTAGCCCCAAGCGTCAAATAAATAATTTATAATAATTTCTGAAAATGCCACTTAAAGTGCGGAAATTGCGCAAAATAAAGCCGAGCAGCAACCAGACCATTTTCTGAATTTATAATTTTCGTGTAAATTCAATTATATGTTTCTTGCTTTGGTACCACTGGGAAAAGCAACTAAAATCAATCCATTCACAAAAAATAATAGCAATAAATTTTTAAATTGTGAATAGAAATGAAATATATAAAAATAACAATAAAAAAATATCAAGTATTTACTTATTAACCGAACGTGCAATACTCTTACAATACTGCAAAAAAGCATACTTAAATATTCCCTTTAATTATTTATTCATTTATATGAACTAAACTATAAGTTAATTTAAAAGTAGACATCTAGAGTGTGGGATGTATATTTAATGTAAAAATAATTCAATTCAAAAACTTCCAGGTAGAGATATATTCATTGACTGAACAGCATACTTGTTTGAATTTTTGATCTCAATATTATAAATGCAACTATGCACCTAACTGCCCCCTATATCGCACACATAAGCGATTGTTATATAAACCTGCAGTTGTTATGGAGATAATACTCCATACATAACACTCCACTTCCAACTGCTCTAAAACTTACACCAATATGAGAGGAGAATTTAATGATATTATTTAGATTTGTAGTGGCTTTTTGATTTTGGTAGAGATATTTAGGCATGAAAGTAATTAAACATTATTTTTAATAAGTTTAAAGTATATAAATA
>JBAMBS010000418.1:0-13008 GCA_037044455.1 Zygothrica quintamaculata | reverse complement strand
TCTGTAGTCGAGTGTACCCGACTACGAGAGCCCCTTTGCCTACATATACAGCCATACACACACATACTCATACATACACACAGTTCTGCACGTACTTAGCCATTGCGTGCACCTTTTAGCCCCCCACGCTCCATAGCGCGGTACTTAATGTTGTATAACTTCCGAGTTTATTGTTCAATTTTAACGAAATTCACAACGTAGATGAAAAATAGTCTACTTAATATGTGTGCGTAAAAGAAATTTGATCGGTTAAAAATTGTATCTGAAAATCGATTTTTTCAAATTTCGGGGGTCAGGGAAGGAAATTGAAAAATCTAAAACAAACTCGTATAGCGTACGAACATAACAAATCTACGTTCCAAATTTCGTTGCTCTAGCTCTTATTTTGCGCGCACTACTATACCCCCCCGGGGCCCATAATACCACTTTTGATGATGTATAACTTTCGAGATTTTTGATCAATCTTAACCAGATTCACAACATCGATCAAGAATGGTCTAATTATGATGTGTACCAAAAATAAATTTGATCGGTTGAAAATTGTGTCTTAATAATCGTTTTTTTCGAATTGCGTGGGTCAGGGGAGGAAATTCAAAAATCAAAAACAAACTCGTATAGCGTACGAACATAACGAATCTAGATTCCAAATTTCGTTGCTCGTAGCTCTTATATTTGCGCGCGCTACTATACCCCCCGGGGCCCATAACACCACTTTTGATGATCTATAACTTCCGAGATTTTTGATCAATCTTACCCAGATTCACAACATCGATCAAGAATGGTCTAATTATGATGTTTGCCAAAAATAAATTTGATCGGTTGAAAATTGTGCTAAATAATCGTTTTTTTCGATTTGCGGTGGTCAGGGGAAGAAATTCAAAAATCAACAAGTAAGAAGTCTGTAGTCGAGTGTACCCGACTACGAGAGCCCCTTTGCCTACATATACAGCCATACACACACATACTCATACATACACACAGTTCTGCACGTACTTAGCCATTGCGCGCACCTTTTAGCCCCCACGCTCCATAGCGCGGTACTTAATGTTGTATAACTTCCGTGTTTATTGTTCAAATCTAACGAAATTCACAACGTAGATGGAGAATGGTCAACTTAATATGTGTGCGTAAAAGAATCGATTTTGTTCAAATTGCGGGGGTTAGGGAAGGAAATTGAAAAATCTAAAACAAACTCGTATAGCGTACAAACATAACAAATATACGTTCCAAATTTCGTTGCTCTAGCTCTTATTTTGCGCACACTACTATACCCCCCCGGAGCCCAAAACGCCACTTTTGCTGATCTATAACTTCCGAGATTTTTGATCAATCTTACCCAGATTCACAACATCGATCAAGAATGGTCTAATAATGATGTGTACCAAAAATAAATTTGATCGGTTGAAAATTGTGCTTAATAATCGTTTTTTTCAAATTGCGGGGGTCAGGGGAGGAAATTGAAAAATCCAAAACAAACTCGTATAGCGTACGAACATAACAAATCTACGTTCCAAATTTCGTTGCTCTAGCTCTTATTTTGCGCGCACTACTATACCCCCCCGGGGCCCAAAACGCCACTTTTGCTGATCTATAACTTCCGAGATTTTTGATCAATCTTACCCAGATTCACAACATCGATCAAGAATGGTCCAATAATGATGTGTACCAAAAATAAATTTGATCGGTTGAAAATTGTGCTTAATAATCGTTTTTTTCGATTTGCGGGGGTCAGGGGAGGAAATTGAAAAATCCAAAACAAACTCGTATAGCGTACGAACATAACAAATATACGTTCCAAATTTCGTTGCTCTAGCTCTTATTTTGCGCGCACTACTATACCCCCCCGGGACCCAAAACGCCACTTTTGCTGATCTATAACTTCCGAGATTTTTGATCAATCTTCACCAGATTCACAACATCGATCAAGAATGGTCCAATAATGATGTGTACCAAAAATAAATTTGATCGGTTGAAAATTGTGCTTAATAATCGTTTTTTTCGATTTGCGGGGGTCAGGGGAGGAAATTCAAAAATCAAAAACAAATTTGTACAGCGTACGAACATAACGAATCTAGATTTCAAGTTTGGTTGCTCTAGCTCTTATAGTCTCTGAGAAACAGGCGTTCATACGGACGGACGGACGGACGGACGGAAGGACGGACGGACGGACGGACGGACAGACAGACGGACAGGGCTAGATGAACTCGTCTTGTCGTCCTGATTCAGAATATATATACTTTATGGGGTCTCCGATGATTATTTCTATGTGTTACATACTTTTGGATTTTGCATATTTCCAATAGCTCCGCTTTGCTCTTTTTTTACAAAAAAGGCAAAGGGGCTAAAAACAAACTCGTATAACCTACGAACATAACTAATCTAGATTTCAAGTTTGGTTGCTCTAGCTCTTATAGTCTCTGAGAAACAGGCGTTCATACAGACGGACAGACGGACAGACGGACAGACAGACAGACAGACAGACAGACAGACGGACAGACGGTCAGACAGACAGACAGACAGACAGACAGACGGACAGGGCTAGATGAACTCGTCTTGTCGTCCTGATTCAGAATATATATACTTTATGGGGTCTCCGATGATTATTTCTATGTGTTACATACTTTTGTATTTTGCACATTTCCAATAGCTCCGCTTTGGTCTTTCTTTACAAAAAGGCAAAGGGGCTAATAAACGATTATTATGCACAATTTTCAACCGATCAAATTTATTTTTGGTACACATCATAATTAGACCATTCTTGATCTATGTTGTGAATCTGGGTTAGATTGATAAAAAATCTCGGAAGTTATAGATCAGCAAATGTGGCGCTATGGGCCCCGGGGGGTAATGTAGTGCGCGCAAAATAAGAGCTAGAGCAACGAAATTTGGAACGTATATTTGTTATGTTTGTGCGCTATATGATTTTGTTTTAGATTTTTCAATTTCCTTCCCTGACCCCCGCAATTCGAAAAAATCGATTTTCAGATACAATTTTTAACCGATCAAATTTCGTTTACGCACACATATTAAGTAGAGCATTCTTCATCTAAGTTGTGAATTTCGTTAAAATTGAACAATAAACACGGAAGTTATACAACATTAAGTACCGCGATATAGAGCGTGGGGGGTTAAAAGGTGCGCGCAATGGCTAAGTACGTGCAGAACTGTGTGTATGTATGAGTATGTGTGTGTATGGCTGTATATGTAGGCTCACATAGTCGGGCTCTCGTAGTCGGGTACACTCGACTACAGACTTCTTACTTGTTTTTAATTCAATTTTAATACTCCCAGCTTAAGACTTAAGACTTAAAACTTAAAACTTAAATTAAAAATTTAAAATTTAAATTTAAATTTAATTAAATATTTTTAATCTTTAATTTTAATTTTATTTCAATTTTGTACCAAAATTTTTGGTCGACTGCTCATAGTTGACATTAAATAAATAAATAAATAAATAAATAAAGGGGCTCTCGTAGTCGGGTATACTCGACTACAGACTTCTTACTTGTTCCATTTCGAGGAGGTATTTGCTTGTTTGGCCATGGTAGGAAGACGCTTTGGTGTAATATTCTTTTCAATGAAGTCGCTTCTCTTTATGTAAGAAAATAAAGCCTGAATATTGGCGCTGTAAACAACAGTTTATTATTATATAAAAAATTTCTATGGTAGAAGAAAAAATTATCAAATTTTTTTTGCCCCATGTTTTGATAGTTGTTATGTTCACTTTGAAATTTAAAAAATTCATATAAAGGTATAAAGAGAGGGCAAAAGAGCTTCTCTTAGGCGGGTACACTTGTATTCTCCTTGTGTTTTAAAAAAGAAATACAGGAGCTAATTGCTTTGTGCAAAATCGAAAAATATCTAACAGTCTGATATAATCATCTGAGACCCTATACAAGATATACATATACTTGATCAGAGCGACTAGCTAATTCGATCTACCCATGTCTGTCCGACCGTCCTTCCGTCCTTCTATTCGTTCGTCTTTTCTTCTGCAACCATATTTGTAATGTGGATTCATTTTATTCGTACGGTAAATGAGCTTATTTTGGACTTTTGGAATTTCCTCCCCTAACCACCCCAAGTAACCATCACTGTGTGTAGACTTGTTTCTGTGTTCTCCGTATTCAAATTTAATTTTTATATATTTGGTTTATTTAAATATTAAATTGATAACGTCTCAGTATCAACACTTTTGTAGTACGATTATATTACCTAGCCTACATGGCTTTGTGAAATCACGTTCTACAACCACTAACTTACTTGAATGTAGTTTTTCTTTTATTGAATGATTTCAGAATTAAATGCAGACTGATGTTATTTACACGGATTAATAAGTTGATTTTTATTGGATATACTCAAGACCTCCTTCGTCGGAACTAAACCTATTTTATGTCTGGTGCAAGTTTAATTTATTTCATCTTAATTGCTCTAAATATAAACCTATGTCGTTCTATAGAGGATCACCTCTTATCTTTAATTACTCCCTCGGTCAGTATACACTTGACAGATTAGAGAGCATCATGGACTTAGGAATTTTACTTGACAACAAGTTAAATATTAATATGTTGCCTAAGTTGCTTTCACTGTAAATAAGGCTAGTCAAACTCTTGGATTTGTTAAAAGATGGTCCAAAGTATTTGATGACCATTATACATTTAAAATTCTTTTTACTGCCATCGTTCGACCTATATTAAAATACGGATTTTGTGTATGGTCGCCACAACATTCGGTACATCAAGATAAAATAGAGTCTGTATAGAAGAAGTTTCTTCTTTTTCTCTTCGCGCTTTTAACTGGACTACCGCTACGGATCTTCCTTCGAAGATTAACGTTCTAATGAACAATACCTTACACTTTTACTAATATTCAAGATCTAATTGGGTTTTCTTGGGTTTTCCGATTTCTTTGCAACAAATGTTGGATAATTTTCAATTCAATTTTCTAGTTGCTTTTTATTTAAACTATTTTCCGGAAAAAACAATAGAGCAAGTTTGCTCCATTAAGTCATTAAGACAATATAAGAGCCCGATGCAAAAATCAGGTCAAGTAAATGCCCATTTTCAAATTCGAACCGGATTTACCTGACAGATTTACCTCACCAGATTTGTATATTACCCGGAACTGATATGATTGTAGTCGTAGCAGGCACCTCTCGATTCTGGCTGGAGGTCGTGAAGTTGGCTTAAATATGGATTTAAGGGGTTTGTGGTCCATTATGAGATCAGACCAGCTAAATAATAGTAGAATTTTTCCAAGCTCCATACTAATGCAAGACTCTCCTTTTCAATATGTGAGTATCTTTTTTCCACCGGTGACAAACTCTTACTTGCGATAGATATTATACGTGGGACTTTCGCCTCGTCAAACTGTAATAATACGGCCCCTAATGCTACCGTGCTAGCATCTGCAATTAGGCATGTTTTATCATGTAAATTAAAATATAACAACATCAGCACTTTGGCAATTTTAGACCTCAATTTTTGGAATGCTTCTTCTTGCTCGTCGCCCCAACCGAATACTTTGCGACTCTTTAGCACTTTCCTCAAAGTTTCAGTGTTATCCGCAAGGTCAGTTACGAACTTCCCAATGTATGTGACTTAACCCAGAAAACTGCGTGTCTCTTCTTTATTCTCCGGAGCTCTGAACCTTGTGATGACATTGACTTAGGTCACGGTGTGTAATAAATGTGGTGATCTCGCGACTACCCTCGTCCAACTCCAACTGGTGAAATGCCAAACTGACTGACTTATTAGATTGTACTTTGAGCCTGAGTCAATGATCATATCGACTGTATCGCCACCAATTTTGCAAGGGATTTCGACTTCCTGTAATGACTGATGTTCTACTGAAAATGGACCGGTATTTTTGAAGCGATCAGTCTCAGTGCCAATACCATCGGATATGGCCTTTATTGTCGAATCTTCCTTTGGTCTTCGTTTCCTATCTGGCTCATTTTGACTGCTATCGGACTTCTATGTACGTGTGCGGCATTTATTACCGAATTGTCCAATTTTATCACATCTGCATTTCATTTTCCTGGCCGGGCAGTCCCAACTGCTTGTTGATAAGAGGTGTGAATACATCATTTTTTTGCCTGTTCGTCAAATGGAATTAAGGCCCCTGGAATGCTGTACACAACAGCTTGAAGCTGGGGTCCGCCGAGATGCAGGAGCTTGTTCCTCTTCTTATAGATCTCTTCCGTGTCTATATATATATATTAAATGCGCGCAACCACGCCTTCCACTCTGTCCGCCATAGCGCTTTGTCTATTCACTGGCAGAGAAATGGTTTCGGGTCCGTTATGATTATGTTCAACTAAAATGAAATTCATAAAACAAATGATCGATGTCAATATTATCTGGTCTTCAACGAACTTTAATTCTTTGACCGGTTGTCTTCGTTTTCCTATTTTTACGAAATTAACACATCTACTATTCCCCTTAATACAGATTTAATTTAATCGGCTGACACGACATTGTCTCTAATTTCGTTATTGGAGGAATTAAGACTCCTGCGAAATTAACTCTTTTATTTCGCTCTTCTATTTTCTTTAAAATAGATTCTGATTATGCAGTAGCCGCAATTTAATCGGCTGACACTGCCATTGTCTCTAATTTCCTTATTGGGGAAAATTGAAACTCCTGCGAAATTAACTATTTTATTTCTCTCTTCTATTTCCTTTAACATAGATTTTAAGCCCCTTTGCCTTTTTGTAAAAAAGAAGCAAAGCGGAGTTATTGGAAACGTGCAAAATCGAAAAGAATGAAACACATAGAAATAATCATCGGAGACTCCATAAATGTATATATATTCTGAATCAGGACGACAAGACGAGTTGATCTAGCCCTGTCCGTCTGTATGAACCCCTGTTTCTCAGAGACTATAAGAGCTAGAGCAACAAAACTTAAAATCTAGATTCGTCATGTTCGTAGGTTATACGAGTTTGTTTTTGATTTTTGAATTTTCTCCTATGACCCGTAATTCGAAAAAAACGATTATTAGGCACAATTTTCAACCGATTGAATTTATTTTCGGCAGACAAATTAACTCTTTAATTTCGCTCCTCTATTTTCTTTAAAATGGATTCTGATTATGCAGTAGCCGCAATTTAATCGGCTCACACTGCCATTGTCTCTAATTTCCTTATTGGGGAAAATTGAAATTCCTGCGAAATTAACTATTTTATTTCGCTCTTCTTTTTCCTTTAAAATAGAGTATTTTTAGCCCATTTGCCTTATTGTAAAAAAGAAGCAAAGCGGAGCTATTGGAAATGTGCAAAATCGAAAAGAGTGTAAAACATAGAAATAATCATCGGAGACCCCATAAAGTATATATATTCTGAATCAGGACGACAAGACGAGTTCATCTAGCCCTGTCCGTCTGTCTGTCCGTCCGTCCGTCCGTCCGTATGAACGCCTGTTTCTCAGAGACTATAAGAGCTAGAGCAACCAAACTTGAAATCTAGATTCGTTATGTTCGCAGGTTATACGAGTGTGTTTTTGATTTTTGAATTTTCTCCCTTGACCCCCGCAATATCGAAAAAAACGATTATTAAGCACAATTTTCAACCGATCAAATTTATTTTTTGTACACATCATTATTAGACCATTCTTGATCGATGTTGTGAATCTGGGGAAGATTTATTAAAAGTCTCGGAAGTTATAGATCATCAAATGTGGCGTTATTGGCCCCGGGTATAGTAGTGCGCGCAAAATAAGAGCTAGAGCAACGAAATTTGGAACGTATATTTTTTATGTTTGTACATTTTACGAGTTTGTTTTAGATTTTCAAATTTCCCACCCTGACCCACGCAATTCGAAAAAATCGATTATAAGACACAATTTTCAACCGATCAAATTTCTTTTTCGCACACATATTAAGTAGACTATTCTTCATCTACGTTGTGAATTTCGTTTAAATTGAGGATAAACACGGAAGTAATACAACATTAAGTACCGCGATATAGAGCGTGGGCGGCTGAAAGGTGCGCGCAATGGCTAAGTACGTGCAGAACTGTGTGTTTATATGAGTATGTGTGTGTATGGCTGTATATGTAGGCAAAGGGGCTCTCGTAGTCGGGTACACTCGACTACACACTGTCCGTCTGTATGAACGCCTGTTTCTCAGAGACTATAAGAGCTAGAGCAACCAAACTTGAAATCTAGATTCGTTATGTTCGTAGGTTATACGAGTTTGTTTTTGATTTTTGAATTTCCTCCCCTGACTCCCGCAAATCGAAAAAAACGATTATTAAGCACAATTTTCAACCGATCAAATTTATTTTTGGCACACATCATAATTAGACCATTCTTGATCGATGTTGTAAGTCTGGGTAAGACTGATCAAAAATCTCGGAAGTTATAGATCATCAAAAGTGGCGTTATTGGCCCCGGGCGGGGTATATTAGCGCGCGCAAAATAAGAGCTAGAGCAACGAAATTTGGAATCTAGATTCGTTATGTTCGTACGCTATACGAGTTTGTTTTTGATTTTTGAATTTCCTCCCCTGACCCCCGCAAATCGAAAAAAACGATTATTAAGCACAATTTTCAACCGATCAAATTTATTTTTGGCACACATCATAATTAGACCATTCTTGATCGATGTTGTAAGTCTGGGTAAGATTGATCAAAAATCTCGGAAGTTATAGATCATCAAAAGTGGCGTTATTGGCCCCGGGGGGGTATATGTAGCGCGCGCAAAATAAGAGCTAGAGCAACGAAATTTGGAACGTAGATTTGTTATGTTCGTACGCTATACGAGTTTGTTTTTGATTTTTGAATTTCCTCCCCTGACCCCCGCAAATCGAAAAAAACGATTATAAGGTACAATTTTTAGCCGATAAGATTTCTTTTTCGCACACATATTAAGTAGACCATTCTTCATCTACGTTGTGAGTTTCGTTAAAATTGAACGAATAAACACGGAAGTTATACAACATTAAGTACCGCGCTGTAGAGCGTGGGGGGTTAAAAGGTGCGCGCAATGGCTAAGTACGTGCAGAACTGTGTGTATGTATGAGTATGTGTGTGTATGGCTGTATATGTAGGCAAAGGGGCTCTCGTAGTCGGGTACACTCGACTACAGACTTCTTACTTGTTAGCCCCTTTGCCTTTTTTGTAAAAAAAGAGCAAAGCGGAGCTATTGGAAATGTGCAAAATCAAAAAGTATGTAACACATAGAAATAATCATCGGAGACCCCATAAAGTATATATATTCTGAATCAGGACGACAAGACGAGTTCATCTAGCCCTGTCGTCGTCGTCCGTCCTGTCGTCGTCCGTCCTCGTCCGTCCGTCCGTCCGTCCGTCCGTATGAACGCCTGTTTCTCAGAGACTATAAGAGCTAGAGCAACCAAACTTGAAATCTAGATTCGTTATGTTCGTACGGTTATACGAGTTTGTTTTTGATTTTTCAATTTCCTCCCCTGACCCCCGCAAATCGAAAAAAACGATTATTAAGCACAATTTTCAACCGATCAAATTTATTTTTGGCACACATCATAATTAGACCATTCTTGATCGATGTTGTGAATCTGGGTAAGATTGTTCAAAAATCTCGGAAGTTATACATCATTCTTTTTGGCATCACGTACTTATAATACGCATGTTTTGATCAACAGTTGTGAAATTGGGTATAGATTCGAACAGTAGACACGGAAGTTATACGACATTAGGCACCGCCGCTATAGAGCGCGGGCGATAAAAGACGCATATGAGCCAAGTACGTGCAGAATTGTGTGTATAGCTGTATATGTAGGCAAAGGGGCTCTCGATAGTGCGGTACACTGGACTACAGACTGTCTTACTTGTTATAGATTATTAAAATTATCATCCACAATTTTTGATAATCCCGCATAATCAGATTTGGTAAGCGAAATCTGCATCTAAGCGTGTCAAAGCCACGCCATTGTCTGCCCCATTAACTTTTGGAAGTTCAATTCAGCTTCGCGATCAAGACATCGCTAAGCACCATTCTAACGATCGGATTTATTAGCAAATCTAGGTCTTGATGATGCTGGTCTGTGAAATCTCGGCACACTTAATACGATCAGCAAAAGTGGCATTTGCAAGTTTTTGCACAGCAGAGCAAACATGATTGTAAAATAAGTGCTATAGCACACGAAAATAAAGGAAAACAGATACTTTTTTTTTTTAAACTATGCGCTTTATTTCTTGAATCTTCTCTTTGAGAGTCTAACAAGAAGTAATACAAATCTTAAATTATATTATGTACCTGTTACAACTGAAACTGGGATGTGGTGTATGGGCCCCATAATAATGTTCGCTGGTTTAGCATGTCGTTCCGACGAAGGCTGGACCGGTCAAATTGTCGCAATAAGTCTCTTTCGAGGTGGTTTGGGTGGGCATGGAGCTTGTTTTGTTATCTAGCTCTACGTCTATAACATCTCTGACGACTGGGATATTAAGATCACTTGTGGATGTGCTCGTTCCGAACGTACCACGGTGCCCCGGTGATAGTTCTAAGAATCTTAGACTGTGCCCTTTGCATGATGCCGATGCTGCTGTGACTGGCAATTCCCCACAGCTCGAAGCCATAAGTCCATATTGGTGATAAAACTGTATTGTACAGTAAGACCTTGTAGTCGCGGCTAAGGAGAGAATATGACCTGATGAGCAAGTGGAGACTGTTGGCCTTCAGATTTAGAGAGGTTCTTGTTAGCCCCTTTGCCTTTTTGAAAAAAAGAAGCAAAGCGGAGCTATTGGAAGTGTGCAAAATCGAAAAGTATGTAATACATAGAAATAATCATCGGAGACCCCAAAAAGTATATATATTCTTGGTCTGAACGACTAGCTGAATCGATCTAGTCCTGTCCGTCTGTCTGTCCGTCCGTCCGTCCGTCCGTATGAACGCCTGTTTCTCAGAGACTATAATAGCTAGAGCAACCAAAATTTAAACCTAGATTTTTTATTTTCGTACGCTGTAAAAATTTATTAGCCCCTTTGCCTTTTTTGTAAACAAAAGAGCAAAGCGGAGCTATTGGAAATATGCAACCAATCCAAAAGTATGTAACACATAGAAATAATCATCGGAGACCCCATAAAGTATATATATTCTGAATCAGGACGACAAGACGAGTTCATCTAGCCCTGTCCGTCTGTCTGTCCGTCCGTCCGTCCGTCCGTCCGTCCGTCCGTCCGTCCGTCCGTCCGTCCGTCCGTCCGTATGAACGCCTGTTTCTCAGAGACTATAAGAGCTAGAGCAACCAAACTTGAAATCTAGATTCGTTATGTTCGTACGCTGTACAAGTTTGTTTTTGATTTTTGAATTTCCTCCCCTGACCCCCGCAAATCGAAAAAAACGATTATTAAGCACAATTTTCCACCGATCAAATTTATTTTTGGCACACATCATAATTAGACCATTCTTGATCGATGTTGTGAATCTGGGTAAGATTGGTCAAAAATCTCGGAAGTTATAGATCATCAAAAGTGGCGTTATGGGCCCCGGGGGGGTATAGTAGCGCGCGCAAAAAAAGAGCTACAGCAACGAAATTTGGCATCTAGATTCGTTATGTTCGTACGCTATACGAGTTTTTTTTTGATTTTTCAATTTCCTCCCCTGACCCCCGCAAATCGAAAAAAACGATTATTAAGCACAATTTTCAACTGATCAAATTTATTTTTGGCACACATCATAATTAGACCATTCTTGATCGATGTTGTGAATCTGGGTAAGATTGGTTAAAAATCTCGGAAGTTATACATCAACAAAAGTGGCGTTATGGGCCCCGGGGGGGTATAGTAGCGCGCGCAAAATAAGAGCTAGAGCAACAAAATTCGGAACGTAGATTTGTTATGTTCGTACGCTATACAAGTTTGTTTTTGATTTTTAAATTTCCTCCCCTGACCCCCGCAAATCGAAAAAAACGATTATTTAGCACAATTTTTAGCCGATAAGATTTCTTTTTCGCACACATATTAAGTAGACCATGCTTCATCTACGTTGTGAGTTTCGTTAAAATTGAACGAAAAACACGGAAGTTATACAACAATAAGTACCGCGCTGTAGAGCGTGGGGGGCTAAAAGGCGCGCGCAATGGCCAAGTACGTGCAGAACTGTGTGTATGTATGAGTATGTGTGTATGGCTGTATATGTAGGCAAAGGGGCTCTCGTAGTCGGGTACACTCGACTACAGACTTCTTACTTGTTTTTATTTTTGAATTTCGTCCCCTGACCCCCGCAATTCGAAAAAATCGATTATTAAGCACAATTTTCAACCGATAAAATTTTTGGCACACATCATTAATAGGCTATTTTTGATCGATGGTGTCATTCTGGGTAAGATTGATCTAAAAACTCGGAAGTTATACATAATCAAAAGTGGCGTTATGGGCCTCGGGGGGGTATGGTAGTGGGCGCAAAATAAGAGCTAGACCAACGAAATTTGGAATTTAGATTTGCTATGTGCGTACGCTTTACAAGTTTGTTTTCGATTTTCGAATTTCCTCCCCTGACCTACGCCATTCGAAAATATCGAAAATAAGGTACAATTTTCAACCGACCAAAATTCTTTTCGGCACACGTACTTATAAGACCATTTATGATCAACATTGCGAATCTGGGTAAGATTGAACAATAAACACGGAAGTTATACAACATTAGGCACCGCGCTATAGAGCGCGGGCGGCTAAAAGGCGCAATAGCCAAGTACGTGCAGAACTGTGTGTATAGCTGTATATGTAGGCAAAGGGGCTCTCGTAGTCGGGTACACTCGACTACAGACCTCTTACTTGTTGCTTTTTTTATATCTTTAATTTGCGCAGACCTACGAAGGTGTAAAGAAGTTTTATGTTTTTTAGAGAGGGGTCGCTAAGTAGGGAGGGCGGTTGTAAGGCTCCAAAGACAGACTGCCCGACTCTGTCTAAACATCTACAGGTGTCGTGTAGGTGATTTGCATCTAAATTGTCCCTGCAGAAAGGACAGGTAGGTTTTGGAACACCAGAGAGTAAATTTTCGTGGGTTTGCTGGGTGTGTCCAATGC
>JBAMBS010000412.1:0-21502 GCA_037044455.1 Zygothrica quintamaculata | reverse complement strand
CCACGAACATTTACTCTGTGGTGATCCAAAACCTACCTGTCCTTTCTGTAGGGACAATTTAGACGCCGATTACCTACTTGACACCTGTAGATTTTAAGACAGAGTCAGGCAGTCTGTCTTTTGATCTAGCCCTGTCCGTCTGTCTGTCCGTCTGTCCGTCCGTCCGTATGAGCGCCTGTTTCTCAGAGACTATAAGAGCTAGAGCAATCACATTTTAAACTTCGATTTATCATTTTCGTACGCTATACAAGTTTGTTTTTGATTTTTTAATTTCCTCTCCTGACCCCCGCAATTTGAATAAAACGATTATTAAGCATAATTTTCAACCGATCAAATTTATTTTTGACACACATCATAATTAGCCCATTCTTGATCGATGATGTGATTCTGAGTAAGATTGATCTAAAAACTCGAAAGTTATACATCATCAAAAGTGGCGTTATTCGGCCCGGGGTGGTATAGTAGTGCGCGCAAAATAAGAGCTAGAGCAACGAAATTTGGCATCTAGATTCGTTAGGTTTCTAAGCTAAACGAGTTTGTTTTAGATTTTTCAATTTCCTCCCCTGACCCCGCAATTTGAAAAAATCGATTAAAAGGCACAATTTTTAACCGATTAAATTTCTTTTTCGCACATATACCATTCTTCATCTACGTTGTGAATTTCGTTAAAATTGAACAATAAACACGGAAGTTATACAACAATAAGTACCGCGCTGTAGACTGTGGGGAGCTAAAGGTGCGCGCAATGGCTAAGTACGTGCAGAACTGTGTGTATGTATGAGTATGTGTGTGTAATAGCATAGTATTAGTATAGTATTAGTATAGTATTAGTATAGTATTAGTATAGTATTAGTATAGTATTAGTATAGTATTAGTATAGTATTAGTATAGTATTAGTATAGTATTAGTATAGTATTAGTATAGTATTAGTATAGTATTAGTATAGTATTAGTATAGTATTAGTATAGTATTAGTATAGTATTAGTATAGTATTAGTATAGTATTAGTATAGTATTAGTATAGTATTAGTATAGTATTAGTATAGTATTAGAATAGTATTAGTATAGTATTAGTATAGTATTAGTATAGTATTAGTATAGTATTAGTATAGTATTAGTATAGTATTAGTATAGTATTAGTATAGTATTAGTATAGTATTAGTATAGTATTAGTATAGTATTAGTATAGTATTAGTATAGTATTAGTATAGTATTAGTATAGTATTAGTATATCATTAGTAAAGTGTAAGTATATGTAGGCAAAGGGGCTCTCGTAGTCGGGTACACTCGAGTACAGACTTCTTACTTGTTTTTTTGATATATTTAATTTGCATAGACCTACGAATGTGTTAATAAGTTTGATTTTTCTTAGAAAGGGGTCGCTAGGTAGGTTGGACGGTCGTAAGGCCCCAAAGACAGATTGCCTGACTCTGTCTAAACGTCTACAGGTGTCGAGTAGGTGATCGGCGTCTAACTTGTCCCTACAGAACGGACAGGTAGTATTTGGATCACCAGAGAGTAAATCTTCGTGGGTTTGCTGGGTGTTTTCAATTCGCAGGCGGATGAAAGAGGAGCAAGCATATTTATTTACCCATGAAGCGACAACAATTTTGAACAGTTGGGGTTTATTCTGCGGTAGCGGTTTGGAGTGGCTATCCAAAGAGCCATTTGGCAGGCTCTTCTGCCGTAAATGTGGAGCAATAATTAGAGAGAGATCCCCCGATGAGTAGTTTGTTACTACCGTCGACAACCGCAAAGATGGTTGAGGTAGTAGTTTTTGATCCATCTGAATACATCCAATGGCTTGTTCCAAGGCTAGCCTTTTCACTTAGGTATCGGGCGAGGAGGAAAGGTTTTCGTGGGGTTTTGGTAGGCCCAGTTGTATGCTAAATGCAGCATAACGCCGAATAGTTGACAAGCATCTATAAGCTCTGCGATGGTTAAAAGTGTTAGAAAAACCGTTGAAAAGTTTGTATGATAACGAGTGGCTATTTTTTACACGAACTCGCAAAGAACGATTGCTCATGAAAGCTTTTATTAAGCCTAGGACCAATACCCCAGAGCTCGAGTTGTTTTAAAAATCCATGTTACCCCACGCGATAGAAAGCTCTTTCCAAATCTGTTGCCAGTATGGAGTGTGGAAAGGGAGTCCGACACGAAATGCTAAAAGCGCTATAGAGCGTCTAATGTGCTTTGCTTAGGCTTGAAGGCAACTTGGTAGTGAGAAGTTAACTTAAACCGCGTTATGTACCAAAGATTGATATTGATTGAAATGTCTAGGAGGTGATTATTCAGAACATTGGGTAGATGTTTGCGGCAAAACGGATGCATTTGATTAATTGGGCGACTTGGTGGTTAAGGCAGCCAGGGGCCCAGCTTGTGGAATTCTGTATGCAAACTTCTTCAAAAAGTTGCCAATTTACGGAATCGGTTTTGTATTTTGGGAGGGGGGAAGTGATTTTTCAGTATTATGAGTGGAGAAGTGGGTGGGTTCTCCATTATTAAGAACAACTAAATTGTGCTGCGCAATTATTCTCTCCATTTTCTGGCCGCGGGAGCCCCTTGATGGAGCCCCGTAATTTACTCCAATACTTGAGATCCCCTAATAATTTTTATGGGCCATTAACTTGTTTTAAACATCGGATATATCATTGCTTTGGAAACCTTGACATGGTGAGATATACATATTGATAATGTTGACTGGTGGTTCAGAAGGGATCTGTATAGAGGAGCAGAGTATGGTGGAGTTGAGGAGTTTGTGGGAATGCGGGATATGACGTTTAATGAGTATGCCGACAACCTGTTTGGCCGTGGTATTTTCAGATTTATTTTGAAAATATTCAATGTGTGCCTTGGGACAGATAAAGTCTTTGAAATTATGGGGCAAGTTCTTCCACTATTCCATTTATATTCCATTGAATAATTATAAAAAAACATTTTGGAAAAATTATATATATTTTATGTCTGCTAATAGCGGATAAGTCAATGTAGGCGACTGACTATGTTAACCTCCATCCACTCAACCGAAGAAGCACTTGAGAGGTCTTTTTTTTTGTGGGTCCATGAATTTATTACTTCAAATTAAAATTTGTGTTAAGCTAAACATCATGCTGAGCTTTCTCCCAAGCAACCATTAGACCATGCTAAAGACAATATTTAACGTTGCACCCATCTTGCTTCAAACGGTTATCATCACGGAGCTCTTCGTAGAGCTCACGGTCGTAAATAGTGAAACCCCATTTTTGGATACATTTTATTTCAGCATCCACATCCATTTCTCTTCTCTCTTGGCTCATCAGCTGACAGTTTCTCTTCAGTCTTAGGCTCCTCATCTTCCGTTTCATTTTCGGATTCTTGCTTATCAGATTTAACCGTTTCCTCCTCGTCATCTTCATCCGCTTTCTCTGCGGGTTCATCCACATCTATTTTGCTTTCAGCTTCCTTTTCAGTTGATTCTAAATCTGATTTCAATTCTGTATCAGCGGCTTCTTTCTCTGTTTCTTTCTCACTTTTTGGCTTCTCATCCACATTCATTTTGGATTCGGTTTCCGACTCATCATCTTTCTTCTGTTCATCCTCAGACTTTTCCTTTTCCTTGTCTGATTCTTCCTTATTATCCGCCGAGCTATCCACTTTGCTGCTTTCATCATCAGTTGCTGTTTCAGATATTTTTGCTTTCCTTTCGATTAGGACATGAAAAAATCAGACTGACACTTTCGTCCATATTCAAGCAAAACTTTGATATGAAGTCATATCCCAGTAACTCGTCGTATTTAATTTTTTCGTCTGGAACAACGACAAAACTCTGCTGTGGACATTGTCCACAACTACAGTGCCTTCGAAGACTCCTAATGGAATGGTAATGCTTTTGCCCAGACCACGTAAGAGCGTTTGATATTTGTTTATAAGAACATCAGGCAAACTTTTACATACAGATAGTCTCAGAATGGATACAACCGCGCCCGTATCGATCAGGCTGACCATTTCAGTGTCGTTCACTTTATTTGTTTTGCACCTTAACGAGTTTTTAATTTTGTTAACTGTTTTAATTCCTTTTCGGCAATTTTTAGAAATATGGCCAACACCGTTGCATTTAAAACACTTCGTTTCTGACTTACATTCCCGACGCAAATGATCAGTCGCACCACAATTAAAACAATAAGTTGACTTTGAGTTTTTATTTCCACCACTGTACTCATTTTTACCATAACCGCGCACGTTTTTGTTGCCACCACTGTACTGTCTGTTTTCTTGGTCGGTCTTCCTTTCTGTGACACTTAGACGCTCATATATATCGAATTTGTTTTTTAATTCCCTAAACGACTTGCTACGTAACATGGCGTATTTTTTATTTATTTATTTATTTTTTTATTTATTTATTTAATGTCAACTATGAGCAGTCGACCAAAAATTTTGGTACAAAATTGAAATAAAATTAACATTAAAGATTAAAAATATTTAATTAAATTGAAATTCAAATTTTAATTTTTTAATTTAAGTTTAAGTTTATTAAAATTGAATTGAAATGATCCAACATTTGTCGCACAGTATTGGGAAAACCCAGAAAACCCAATTAGATCATCAGTATTAGTAACGATGTTAATTATTATTAGTTAAAAAGCTAAGAATTAAATTTTTGTTAGTTTCTAAGGGTAATTCCGTACTGATAACTCTGTAGAGCTTGTTATAGTCAGAACAGAGTACCCTGAAAGGTTCATGCAATAAGTAATTAGTGGTATATGTGTTAAGGTAGATTGGGCTAAAGTTTCGCGAAAATCGAGAAGGAACACGAATATTAATATTACTTAATAAAAAACTAGAATCTACTAATCCTAAAAACAATTTGTGTAGGAACATAACTCCAAGCATAATACGGCGATTAGTAAGGGATGGAAGATTAATTAGTAATAGTGTACTTGCGTACGAAGGAAGATCCGTTCCAGGAGCCCAGCTAAAAGCACGAAGAGCAAAGAGAAGAAACTTCTTCTGCACAGACTCAATTCTTTCTTGATGTACCGAATATTGTGGAGCCCATACACAAGATCCGTATTCCAAGATAGGTCGGACGATTGCAGTATAAAGTGTTTTTGTTATGTAAGGGTCGTCAAATTCTTTGGACCATCTTTTGATGAATCCTAGAGTTTGAGTAGCCTTATCTATAGTAAATGCAACATGGGCATTGAAATTTAATTTGTGGTCAAGTACCCCTATAGCTCATAACATCCGACCTAGAACCATTCTTATGGAGAGGAATTATATATGATTCCTTCCAAACAGTCGGAAATGAACTGGATTTAGCGGACAACTCAAATAATTTATATAAAGGTTTACACAGAGAACCAGCACAGTATTTGAGTACACATGCGGGAACTGCATCAGGCCCAGGTGAATAATTTGGGTTAATAATATTAAGTTCACTTAATAGCGATCTTTCGAGGATAACAGGATTAAAAATGTTGTTAGATGTATTTAGCCTGTACGGATAGTAACTATCACGAGACAAACCACTAAGCGAATACGTAGATTGAAAGAAATCTGCAAATAAATCGGCTGCCGCCTGATCAGAGTCTGCTGTCATGCCTTCATAACTAACCGAGTTAGGAAAAATATTTGCTTTACGCTTTGAATTAACAAAGCTAAAAAATTGTTTTGGATTTTGCCGGAATTGTAAACGGCAACAAGATAAATAATCATTGTAACAACGCGTGTTACACGAAACAAAATTTGTTTTGGCTATAAGGTAACGAGAGAAATCAGAGATTCTACTCGTCGACTGAAATCTTTTATAATATCGAGATTTGACATTTTTAAGTGTTGCTAATTCTTTAGTAAACCATGGAGGTCTATTCGAACTCTTTTGGGAGACTAAAGGAACACATTTATCAAAAAGAATGTTCAAAATATTATAAAAGATCGACGTGGCCTCATTAATATCGCAACAAGAGAATAATTGAGACCAGTTAGTCTCATAAAGTAAATAATTAAGTTTCTCAAAGTTGCATTTTTTGAAGCATCTGGATTTAACTACTGGGCTATCTGCAAAGTATTCTTTAGGCATAGGCAAATCAAATTGTAAATTTAGGGTTGGATGATAAATATCTTCCGGGAGAACAAGAGGACAAGTTTGCTTCACTATAGCATTAGACGAATCTGATGCAAAAACCAGGTCAAGTAAACGCCCATTACTATTACGAACAGGATTAACCTGACAAGTTGATAGGTCCAATAGAGACTCAATGAATTCATTAGCTACTACTGGTGACATAACATTAGGCAAGGTAGGATTATGTGACCAGTCTACATTTGGAAGATTGAAATCTCCAAAAGCCAGCAAATAATCATTGCTGGATAACTCTGACGAGATAGATCGGATAACGGACAAATGTTCGGAATAAATTTCGGAATCTGAGTTAGGAGGAATATACGAGCAGGTTACATATAAATTAATATTATTAATATTAATTTTTACTGCTGTAAATTCAATGTTTGACGGACTATCTGTGAATACTAATTTGGATGAAAGATTTGAACGGACAGCAATAAGTACGCCACCACCAAGGCGAAGAGGACGGTCTTGGCGAAAGCAAGTGTATCTACTACAAAGTACAGATAAGTCTGATATTTCAGGTTTTAACCAGGTTTCGGTGAAAATTATTATATTAGATTCAAAAGAAAAACTGTCTAGATAAAGCTTAGACAATTTTGACTTAATACCTCTAACATTTTGGTAAGAAATAAGAAAGGACGTTGTTAGTTTTTTGGCGCGATAGTAGTAGAAACGCCGTTAGGAATTTGAATTTGAGGCAGCACAATCGGAGGCCGATTTCTATTATGGGAAACAAATTCTTTAATAACCAGGTCCTTAGGCCAGAACATTTTGCAACACACTGTGTTGAAAATATCAGCCGGGACACCGATTTTAAAAGATGATATTTCTCTAACATATTTAAAGTTAAATTTAAGAATAGAAATATCCTTGTTTTTACAATTTATACCGGACAATTTTAATTTTGATAAAATATATGAATTTAGATCGTCAACAGTGGTATCTGGGGAAAGCCTAGATACGAAAATTTGTTTTTTGTACGGGACTACAGATAGAGGCTTGACGGAGATATTTGCCTCAGTAGGTAATTGTACCGTTTGGGGTGAATTACCTAAATGTGAACAATTTGGCATAATAGTTTCACTATTGACAACAGATGAAGTTGAATCAAACCCGTTATTATTGTCAGGTATAGTGGATGGGGAATTAAAACTCATCAGCTGTACTGAATTATCAGTATTATTCACTGCAGCTGATGGTGATAACGGACAAAGCATAGGAGATGGCAATTTAAGAGAACCAGATGAAGATGGTAATAAATTTACCGTTGGCTCGGGCAACTCAGGTGATATTTTTAACTTATTAAAATTATCATCCAGAGCTTGAAAATCTCCATGTAATTTGGTGAATGCTTTACGTAGGGCAGTAAAACCCAGCCTTGTCTGCCTCATGAACCTTTGAATGGTCAGTTCAGCTTCACGACAAGAATCGCAACACCATTTAAGACCAGATTTATTAGAAATAAGGTCTTTGACTTTAGCTGTGTAACCGACACACTTAACGTGTATTATATTGTCACACAACCAGCAGTCAATGAAATCAGGTTTGGTGTCCGATGCACATTTGCAGTTCTTTGCACAACAGACAAACATGACTGAAAAAGTAGGTAGACTCTTTAAATATAGAGTACTGCTCACAAACAGACGGATAGATAGCAATGAGCAAAACAAAAATTAAAGTAACCAACGGACAAAGAGCGGTAGTTTTATCTCTACAGCAGCCGAAACAGAAAATGTAAGTGCAAATGTAAAACACACAAACAAAAACTATTAATTGAGAGAGCGTCTACAACAAAAACACAAAGTATATAAGATGCACAAAGCTGAGAGAGCATGTACAACAAAAACACAATGTATATAAGATACACAAAGCACAAACAAAAAATAGTAGTAAAGATTACACGACTGAGAACAGCCGACTTACGAGAGCAACGTGGCTCAGAACAAATTATCACAACACTTAACGCAAGTGGCTAAGGGGCTCGTCGTACTCGAGAAGTACACTGACTAACAGTAACTATCTTACATATTTTTTGTTTGTGCTTTGTGTATCTTATATACATTGTGTTTTTGTTGTACATGCTCTCTCAGCTTTGTGCATCTTATATACTTTGTGATTTTGTTGTAGACGCTCTCTCAATTAATAGTTTTTGTTTGTGTGTTTTACATTTGCACTTACATTTTCTGTTTCGGCTGCTGTAGAGATAAAACTACCGCTCTTTGTCCGTTGGTTACTTTAATTTTTGTTTTGCTCATTGCTATCTATCCGTCTGTTTGTGAGCAGTACTCTATATTTAAAGAGTCTACCTACTTTTTCAGTCATGTTTGTCTGTTGTGCAAAGAACTGCAAATGTGCATCGGACACCAAACCTGATTTCATTGACTGCTGGTTGTGTGACAATATAATACACGTTAAGTGTGTCGGTTACACAGCTAAAGTCAAAGACCTTATTTCTAATAAATCTGGTCTTAAATGGTGTTGCGATTCTTGTCGTGAAGCTGAACTGACCATTCAAAGGTTCATGAGGCAGACAAGGCTGGGTTTTACTGCCCTACGTAAAGCATTCACCAAATTACATGGAGATTTTCAAGCTCTGGATGATAATTTTAATAAGTTAAAAATATCACCTGAGTTGCCCGAGCCAACGGTAAATTTATTACCATCTTCATCTGGTTCTCTTAAATTGCCATCTCCTATGCTTTGTCCGTTATCACCATCAGCTGCAGTGAATAATACTGATAATTCAGTACAGCTGATGAGTTTTAATTCCCCATCCACTATACCTGACAATAATAACGGGTTTGATTCAACTTCATCTGTTGTCAATAGTGAAACTATTATGCCAAATTGTTCACATTTAGGTAATTCACCCCAAACGGTACAATTACCTACTGAGGCAAATATCTCCGTCAAGCCTCTATCTGTAGTCCCGTACAAAAAACAAATTTTCGTATCTAGGCTTTCCCCAGATACCACTGTTGACGATCTAAATTCATATATTTTATCAAAATTAAAATTGTCCGGTATAAATTGTAAAAACAAGGATATTTCTATTCTTAAATTTAACTTTAAATATGTTAGAGAAATATCATCTTTTAAAATCGGTGTCCCGGCTGATATTTTCAACACAGTGTGTTGCAAAATGTTCTGGCCTAAGGACCTGGTTATTAAAGAATTTGTTTCCCATAATAGAAATCGGCCTCCGATTGTGCTGCCTCAAATTCAAATTCCTAACGGCGTTTCTACTACTACACCATACATATCTAGCCAAACTAGTACTCATAGTATACTAGATATATTATGCAATATACCATACTATACTAGTAATATGTAATGCTATAGTAATAGTATCAGTACTAGTATTAGTCTAAGACTATAGGTTATACTAGTACCAGATTTGTACCAGTATTTGACATACTAATATAATACTATGTATTCTATACTAATACTAGTTACATAGTATAGCAAACTATACAGTACTATGCCATACTATGTAGTCATAGTATACTATTTATTTATTTATTTATTTATTTAATGTCAACTATGAGCAGTCGACCAAAAATTTTGGTACAAAATTGAAATAAAATTAAAGTTAAAGATTAAAAATATATAATTATATATAAATTTAAATTTTAAACTTGTAATTTAAGTTTTAAGTTTTAAGTCTTAAGCTGGGAGTATTAAAATTTAATTAAAAATGATCAAACATTTGTTGCACAGAATTGGGAAAACCCAGAAAAACCCAATTAGATCATCAGTATTAGTAACGATGTTAATTATTGTTAGTTAAAAAGTTAAGAATTAAATTTTTGTTAGTTTCTAAGGGTAATTTCGTACTGATAACTCTGTAGAGCTTGTTATAGTCAGAACAGAGTACCCTGAAAGGTTCATGCAATAAGTAATTAGTGGTACATGTGTTAAGGGAGATTGGGTTAAAGTTTCGCGAAAATCTAGAAGGAACACGAGTATTAATATTACTTAATAAAACACTAGAATCTACTAATCCTAAAAGCAATCTGTGTAGGAACATAACTCCAAGCATAATACGGCGATTAGTAAGGGATGGAAGATTAATTAGTAAAAGTCTACTTGTGTACGAAGAAAGACCCGTACCAGGAGCCCAGTTAAAAGCCCGGAGAGCGAAAAGAAGAAACTTTTTCTGTACAGACTCAATTTTATCTTGATGTACTGAATATTGTGGTGACCAAACACAAGATCCATATTCTAAGATAGGTCGGACAATGGCAGTATAAAGAATTTTAGTTATATAGGGGTCATCAAATTCTTTGGACCATCTTTTCACGAATCCAAGAGTTTGAGTAGCCTTATTTACAGTTAGAGCAACATGGGCATTAAAATTTAACTTATGGTCAAGTAAAATTCCTAAGTCCATGACATTCTCTAATCTGTCAAGTGTATACTGACCGAGAGAGTAATTAGATATAAGAGGTGATCCTCTATAAAATGACATAGATTTACATTTAGAGCAATTAAGATGTAATAAATTACATTTACACCAGACATAAAATAGGTCTAGTTCCGACTGCAATAAATGAGAAACTATTATGTCATTATAAGTAACGTATAACTTCACATCATCGGCATACATTAGTATGTTACAATTGGAGAAAACTTGAGGAAGATCATTTATAAAAAGATTAAAAAGTAACGGACCTAGATGACTGCCCTGGGGGACACCAGATGAAACATATACGGACTTAGATAATGATGATTTAAACATTACGCGTTGTATTCGCGATCCAAGGTAATCGTCGATCCAGTTAAGAAGGTCTTGAGGAAATCCAATCAAACTCAACTTAGTAATCAAGAGAGAGTGATTTACGGAGTCAAAAGCCTTACTGAAATCCGTGTAAATAACATCAGTCTGCATATTATTCCGAAATCCTTTAATAACAGAGGAACTAAATTCAAGTAAGTTAGTGGTTGTAGATCGAGATTTCACAAAACCATGTTGGCTAGGTGAAATAATCGAACTACAAAAGTGCTGTAGCTGAGACGTTATCAATTTCTCAAGCACTTTAGGAATAGCAGACAACTTGGAAATACCCCTATAGTTCTTAATATCAGACATTGAACCATTCTTATGGAGAGGAATTATATATGATTCCTTCCAAATGGTTGGGAATGAACTGGAACTAACAGACAACTCAAATAATTTAAATAAAGGCTTACATAGAGAGCCAGCACAGTATTTGAGAACACATGCAGGAACTCCATCGGGCCCGGGGGAATAAATTGGTTTAATTATATTAAGTTCGCTATATAGCGAACTTTCGAGGATAACGGGATTATAAATGCAGCTAGAAGTATTTAGCCTATACGGATAGTAACTATCACGAGTCAAACTAGTGGATGAATACGTAGATTGAAAGAAATCTGCAAATAAATCGGCTGCCGCCTGATCAGAGTTTGCTGTCATTCCATCATAACTAACAGAATTAGGTAAAGTAGATGCCTTACGCTTATTGTTAACAAAGTTAAAAAATTGCTTAGGATTTTGCCGAAATTGTAATCGGCAGCGCCCTAGGTAATTATTATAACAAAGCGTATTGCATGAGATAAAGTTTGTTCTGGCAATAACATACCGAGATAAATCGGTAAGTGTTCTTGTAGACTTAAATCGTTTATAATATCTGGATTTAATATTTTTAAGCATAGCTAATTCCTTGGAGAACCATGGAGGTCTATTCGTCCTCTTTTGGAGCACCAAAGGAACGCAACTATTAAAAAGTTTATCCAAAACATTATAAAAGATTGAAGTCGCTTTATTAATGTCAGAACAAACGTATAAAGGAGCCCAGTTAGTTTTAGAAATAAGAAAATTAAGTTTGAAAAAGTTGCATTTTTTAAAACACCTAGACTTAACACCAGGGTTACACGAAGATGGTTCTATTGAAGTAGGCAACTCAAGAAGTATTTTTAAAGTAGGATGGTAGCGATCTTCAGGAACAACAAGAGCACAAGTTTGCTCTATTGTAACATTAGATGAATCCGATGCAAAAATAAGGTCAAGTAAACGCCCATTACAATTACGGACAGCATTAACCTGACAGACTGACAATTCTAATAAAGATTCAATAAATTCATTGACAGTTACTGGTGACACAACATTAGTGGTAGTAGGAGATTGTGACCAGTCAACATTTGGCAGATTAAAATCACCAAAAACAAGCAAGTAATCATTGTTAGAAAGCTCGGACGAGATAGAACGGATAACGGACAAATGTTTGAGATAAATTGCAGAATCCGAATTAGGCGGAATGTAGGAACAAGTTACAAATAGGTTGATATTATTAATATTGATTTTTACAGCAGTAAATTCAATATTAGAAGAACTGTCAATGACTATTGGCTGAGATAGAAGACTACAGCGAACAGCAATAAGTACGCCACCACCAGGGCGAAGTGAACGGTCTTGTCTGAAACAAGTGTATCTATTTGACAAAATAGATAAGTCAGCAATATCAGGCTTTAACCAAGTTTCCGTAAAGACCAATATGTTAGAGTCAAAAGAGAAACTGTCTAAATAAAGCTTAGACAATTTCGATTTTAGACCTCTAACATTTTGGTAAGTAATAAGAAGGGACGTTATTAGTTTTTTGAAGAGACAGAAGATGAAACGCCATTAGCATTTCGTGGCAGTACAATTGGAGGCCGATTTCGGTTTGGAACAAACTCTTTTATAACTAGATCATTGGGCCAGAAACTTTTGCAACAAACTGTGTTAAAAGTATCAGCCGAGATACTAATTTTAAAAGAGGATATTTCCCTGGTATAATTAAAATCAAATTTCCTACCGAAATATTTAATTTTTTAAAATCTAAATCGGACAATTTACAATTTCATTAGAAGTACGGCGATAGCCGTCACCAGTAGTAGCTAATGAATTCATTGAGTCTCTATTGGACCTATCAACTTGTCAGGTTAATCCTGTTCGTAATAGTAATGGGCGTTTACTTGACTTGGTTTTCGCATCAGATTCATATAATGCTATAGTGAACCAAACTTGTCCTCTTGTTCTCCCGGAAGATATTTATCATCCAACCCTAAATTTACAATTTGATTTGCCTATGCCTAAAGAATACTATTCAGATAACCCTGTAGTTAAATCCAGATGCTTCAAGAAATGCAAATTGAGAAACTTAATTCTCTACTTTATGAGACTAACTGGTCTCAATTATTCTCTTGTTGCGATATTAATGAGGCCACGACGATCTTTCATAATATTTTAAACATACTTTTTGATAAATGTGTTCCTTCAGTCTCCCAAAAGAGGACGAATAGACCTCCATGGTTTACTAAAGAATTAGCAACACTTAAAAATGTCAAATCTAGATATATATAAAAGATTTAAGTCGACGAGTAGAATCTCTGATTTCTCTTGTTACGTTATAGCTAAAACAAATTTTGTTTCGTGTAACACGCGTTGTTACAAGGATTATTTATCTCGTTGCCGTTTACAATTTTGACAAAATCCAAAACAATTCTTTAGCTTTGTTAATTCAAAGCGTAAAGCAAATTTTTTTCCCAACTCGATTAATTATGAAGGCATGACAGCAAACTCTGTTCAGGCGGCAGCCGATTTATTTGCAGATTTCTTTCAATCTACGTACTCGCTTAGTGGTTTGTCTCGTGATAGTTACTATCCGTACAGACTAAATACATCTAACTACATTTTTAGTCCTGTTATCCTCGAAAGTTCGCTATTAAGTGAACTTAATATTATTAACCCAAATTATTCACCTGGGCCTGATGGAGTTCCCGCATGTGTACTCAAATACTATGCTGGTTCTCTGTGTAAACCTTTATATAAATTAGTTGAGTTGTCCGTTAAATCCAGTTAATTTCCGACTGTTTGGAAGGAATCATATATAATTCCTCTCCATAAGAATGGTTCTAGGTCGGATGTTATGAGCTATAGGGGTATATCCAAGTTGTCCGCTATTCCTAAAGTGCTTGAGAAATTGATAACGTCTCAGCTTCAGCACTTTTGTAGTTCGATTATATCACCTAGCCAACATGGTTTTGTGAAATCACGATCTACAACCACTAACTTACTTGAATTTAGCTCTTCTGTTATCAAAGGATTTCAGAATAAAATGCAGACTGATGTTATTAACACGGATTTCAGTAAGGCTTTCGACTCCGTAAATCACACTCTCTTAATTAATAAGTTAAGTTTGATGGGATTTCCTCAAGACCTTGTAAACTGGATCGACGACTAATTTCGCTCGCGAATACAACGAGTTATTTTTAAATCATCTTTTTCTAAGTCCGTTTATGTTTCATCCGGAGTCCCCCAGGGCAGTCATCTGGGTTCGTTACTTTTTAATATTTCCATCAATGATCTTCCACAAATTTTCTCTTACTCTAACATACTGATGTATGCAGATGATGTGAAGTTATATGTCACTTTTAATGACAAAAATTTTCTCATTTATTGCAGTCTGAACTAGACTTATTTTTTTTCTGGTGTAACTTTAATTTACTTCAACTAAACTGCTCTAAGTGTAAGGTCATGTCATTTTTTCGAAGCACACCTCTTACATTTAATTACACTCTCAATCAGCTTTACGTAGATTGGCTAGATAGTATCATGGACTTAGGAATTCTACTTGACCACAAATTAAATTTCAATGCCCATGTTGCATTTACTATAGGTAAGGCTACTCAAACTCTAGGATTCATCAAAAGATGGTCCAAAGAATTTGACGACCCTTACATAACAAAAACACTTTATACTGCAATCGTCCGACCTATCTTGGAATACGGATCTTGTGTATGGGCTCCACAATATTCGGTACATCAAGAAAGAATTGAGTCTGTGCAGAAGAACTTTCTTCTCTTTGCTCTTCGTGCTTTTAACTGGGCTCCTGGTACGGATCTTCCTTCGTACGCAAGTAGACTATTACTAATTAATATTCCATCCCCAACTAATCGCCGTATTATGCTTGGAATTATGTTCTTACACAAATTGCTTTTAGGATTAGTCGATTCTAGTGTTTTATTAAGTAATATTAATATTCGTGTTCCTTCTAGATTTTCGCGAAACTTTAACCCAATCTTTAACACATGCACCACTAATTACTTATTGCATGAACCTTTCAGGGTACTCTGTTCTGACTATAACAAGCTCTGCAGAGTTATTAGAACGGAATTACCCTTAGAAACTAACAAAAATTTAATTCTTAACTTTTTAACTAATAATAATTAACATCGTTACTAATACTGATGATCTAATTGGGTTTTCTGGGTTTTCCCAATTCTGTGCAACAAATGTTGGATCATTTTCAATTTAATTTTAATACTCCCAGCTTAAAACTTAAAACTTAAACTTAAAACTTAAATTAAAAATTTAAATTTAAATTTAATTAAATATTGTTTATCTTTAATTTTAATTTTATTTAAATTTTGTACAAAAATTTTTGGTCGACTGCTCATAGTTGACATTAAATATATAAATAAATAGATAAATAAAAAGAAGCACTAACTACTACGACAAAACCAACGACAACTGACTATGACGACAGCATTCATCACTTTCGCACGGCTTACACAACTTCGACTGACTCTCAACTCTAGCCTCTACTGATATCGATAGATGGCAAGATTGCCCCATCTTCTTTGCCAGACCACTGCTTACATACATATATCTTTTGACGTCTAGGGAACTTAAACTTAGCGCAACGAAATTTGGCATCTAGATTCGTTATGTTCCTAAGCTATACGAGTTTATTTTAGATTTTTCAATTTCCTCCCCTGACCCCCGCAATTTCAAAAAATCGATTATAAGGCACAATTTTTAACCGATTAAATTTCTTTTTCACACATATACCATTCTTCATCTACGTTTTGAATTTCGTTAAAGTTTAACAATAAACACGGAAGTTATACAACATTAAATACCGCGCTGTAGACTGTGGGGGGCTAAAAGGTGCGCGCAATGGCTAAGTACGTGTGTATGTGTGTATGTATGAGTATGTGTGTGTATGGTTGTATATGTAGGCAAAGGGGCTCTCGTAGTCGGGTACACTCGACTACAGATTTCTTACTTGTTTTTTTTTATATATTTAATTTTCAAAGACCTACGAATGTGTTCATAAGTTTGATTTTTCTTAGAAAGGGGTCGCTAGGTAGGGTGGACGGTCGTAAGGCCCCAAAGACAGATTGCCTGACTCTGTCTAAACGTCTACAGGTGTCGAGTAGGTGATCGGCGTCTAACTTGTCCCTACAGAACGGACAGGTAGTATTTGGATCACCAGAGAGTAAATGTTCGTGGGTATGCTGGGTGTTTCCAATTTGCAGGCGGATGAGAGAGGAGCAAGCATATTTATCCACCCATGAAGCGAGTAACAATTTTGAACAGTTGGGGTTTATTCTGCTGTAGCGGTTTGGAGTGGCTATCCAAAGAGCCATTTGGCAGGCTCTTAATAGTACGAATTCTTCTGCCGTAAATGTGGAGCAATAATTAGAGAGAGATCCCCCGATGAGTAGCTTGTTACTACCGTCGACAACCGCAAAGATGGTTGAGGTAGTAGTTTTTGATCCATCTGAATACATCCAATGGCTTGTTCCAAGGCTAGCCTTTTCACTTAGGTATCGGGCGAGGAGGAAAGGTTTCGTGGGGTTTTGGTAGTCCCAATTGTATGCTAAATGCAGCATAACGCCGAATAGTTGACAAGCATCTATAAGCTCTGCGATGGTTAAAAGTGTTAGAAAAATCTTTGGATAGGAGGTCACTTGGAGTGGAGTAAAGTTTTGGGATTAGGTGCATTGTGGTTTCGGTGATTCTGTTGGCAATTTTAGGAAGTCCTGCTTCGGTTAGAATGGATGCGATAGGTGAAGTGGGAAAGCCATTTATAGATCGACGGACTGCAGTGTGATAGGATGCTTGTATTTTCTTTATGTGGGACGAAGCACACCAACCAAAAACAGGCACGGGTGATGTTAATGAGGCTATTGTGGTGAGAACTTGTATATTTTGAGCTTAGAAATTTTATGATGTTTGATCGGGTTTCTAGCTATTTTCTGAAATATACGCAGTACTTTTTGAAAATAAAGCTGGAATCAATAATTATTCCCAGGATTTTTTGGGATGTTACCATTTGTATATCAGAATTATTAAAAGAGTTGAGGGGAAAATGCATCCGTGTTTGCGGCATATATGCATAGTTCTGCATTTATCAAGAGCTAGTGAGGCATCTCAGAAAGCACCCCAGGAGCCAAGGTGTTGCAAGATAGCTAAAAAAATTTATTTGACGCTGTTGGCGTAAATTGACATATGTATATCTTTGTGAATCGACAAAACGCTATTGATGTTTTCAAAAGCTATAATGAAGAGACTACGGATAAAGGAGATCCTTGAGGCAAGCCGTTGAAAAGTTTGTATGATAACGAGGTGCTATTTTTTACACGAACTCGCAAAGAACGATTGCTCATGAAAGCTTTTATTAAGCCTAGGACCAATAGCCCAGAGCTCGAGTTGTTTTAAAACTCCATGTAACCCGACGCGATAGAAAGCTCTTTCCAAATCTGTTGCCAGTATGGAGTGTGGAAAGGGAGTCCGACACGAAATGCTAAAAGCGCTATAGAGCGTCTAATGTGCTTTGCTTAGGTTTGAAGGCAACTTGGTAGTGAGAAGTTAACTTAAACCGCGTTATGTACCAAAGATTGATATTGATTGAAATGTCTAGGAGGTGATTATTCAGAACATTGGGTAGATGTTTGCGGCAAAACGGATGCATTTGATTAATTGGGCGACTTGGTGGTTAAGGCAGCCAGGGGCCCAGCTTGTGGAATTCTGTAGACAAACTTCTTCAAAAAGTTGCCAATTTACGGAATCGGTTTTGTATTTTGGGAGGGGGGAAGTGATTTTTCAGCACATACGCCGAAAGACACGTTAAGGCGGATCAGGAAATTATCACTGCCGTGTAATTGTTTTAATATTGACCATTCGCATCTATGGTTGATTTGTGGCTAAAGGTATTATGAGTGGAGAAGTGGGTGGGTTCTCCATTATTAAGAGCAACTAAATTGTGCTGCGCAATTATTCTCTCCATTTTATGGCCGCGGGAGTTTGCCTTGATGGAGCCCCGTAAGTGACTCCAATACTTGAGATCCCCTAATAATATTTATGGGCCATTACCTTGTCTTAAACATCGGATATATCATTGCTTTGGAAACCTTGACACGGAGAGATGTACATATTGATAATGTTGACTGGTGGTTCAGAAGGGATCTGTATAGAGGAGCAGTGTATGGTGGAGTTGAGGAGTTTGTGGGAATGCGGGATATGACGTTTAATGAGTATGCCGACACCCTGTTTGGCCGTGGTATTTTCAGATTTATTTTGAAAATATTCAATGTGTGCCTTGGGACAGATAAAGTCTTTGAAATTATGGGGCAAGTGGTTCTTCCATTATTCCATTTATATTCCATTGAATAATTATAAAAAAACATTTTGGAAAAATTATATATATTTTATGTCTGCTAATAGCGGATAAGTCAATGTAGGCGACTGACTATGTTAACCTCCATCCACTCAACCGAAGAAGCACTTGAGAGGTCTTTTTTTTTTGTGGGTCCATGAATTTATTACTTCAAATTAAAATTTGTGTTAAGCTAAACATCATGCTGAGCTTTCTCCCAAGCAACCATTAGACCATGCTCAGGACGATATTTAATGTTGCACCCATCTTGCTTCAAACGGTTATCGTCACGGAGCTCTTCGTAGAGCTCACGGTCGTAAATAGTGAAACCCCATTTTTGGATACATTTTATTTCAGCATCCACATCCATTTCTCTTCTCTCTTGGCTCATCAGCTGACAGTTTCTCTTCAGTCTTAGGCTCCTCATCTTCCGTTTCATTTTCGGATTCTTGCTTATCAGATTTAACCGTTTCCTCCTCGTCATCTTCATCCGCTTTCTCTGCGGGTTCATCCACATCTATTTTGCTTTCAGCTTCCTTTTCAGTTGATTCTAAATCTGATTTCAATTCTGTATCAGCGGCTTCTTTCTCTGTTTCTTTCTCACTTTTTGGCTTCTCATCCACATTCATTTTGGATTCGGTTTCCGACTCATCATCTTTCTTCTGTTCATCCTCAGACTTTTCCTTTTCCTTGTCTGATTCTTCCTTATTATCCGCCGAGCTATCCACTTTGCTGCTTTCATCATCAGTTGCTGTTTCAGATATTTTTGCTTTCCTTTCGATTAGGACATGAAAAAAGCTGCTTGGAGCTTATCAAGCACATCGTCCATCATAGGCACTGGGATGCAGTCCTTCAGCACCATGATATTAAGTTGACGGAAGTTAACGCAGATTCTAAAACCACCGTCCTTCTTTTTGACGACCACAACTCTACTGGCAAAATTAGATGTTGACGCTCTTACGATGCCTTTTTCTAGCCAGCTATCAACCTTCTCTTTGATAGCGACATGGTTGATGACGGAACGGAAGTATCTGTCCATCCGCTATAATCTTCAACTGAATGGGGCACTTTTCAGTCTGCTCAACTGTACGGTAGTCATCTATCATTGACTGAACAATCGGTATAAACTGTGAAGCTGTATTTATTTCAATATCAGTTCCAACAACCCCACCTGTAAAGGTGTATTTATTTCAATATCGGTTCCAACAACGGTATCAATACTTATCCGATTTATGTCAGCTATGTCTTCCGAAGCTGACTGAAGACTGACACTTTCGTCCATATTCAAGCAAAACTTTGATATGAAGTCATATCCCAGTAACTCGTCGTATTTAATTTTTTCGTCTGGAACAACGACAAAACTCTGCTGTGGACATTGTCCACAACTACAGTGCCTTCGAAGACTCCTAATGGAATGGTAATGCTTTTGTCCAGACCACGTAAGACCGTTTTATATTTGTTTATAAGAACATCAGGCAAACTTTTACATACAGATTGTCTCAGAATGGATACAACCGCGTCCGTATCGATCAGGCTGACCATTTCAGTGTCGTTCACTTTATTTGTTTTGCACCTAAACGGGTTTTTAATTGTGTTAACTGTTTTAATTCCTTTTCGGCAAGTTTTAGAAATGTGCCCAACACCGTTGCATTTAAAACACTTCGTTTCTGACTTACATTCTCGACGCAAATGATCAGGCGCACCACAATTAAAACAATAAGTTGACTTTGAGTTTTTATTTCCACTACTGTACTCATTTTTACCATAGCCGCGCCCGTTTTTGTTGCCACCACTGTACTGTCTGTTTTCTTGGTCGGTCTTCCTTTCTGTGACACTTAGACGCTCATATATATCGAATTTGTTTTTTAATTCCCTAAACGACTTGCTATGTAACATGGCGTATTTAAATTGATTTTTGATATCTAGCCCATTAACTATATGTTGTATCATCCGATCACTGCTACTTTTTTCATATGCAACATATATTCGTGTAATGTTTCATCGTTTTTCTTCTTCCTGTCTTGCAGTTACCTATGAACATCGGCACTATTTACCTTACATTCGAATTCATCAATCAACACGCATTTCAGTTCTTCATAATCACATACTAA
This sequence comes from Zygothrica quintamaculata, assembly GCA_037044455.1. NCBI lineage: Eukaryota > Metazoa > Arthropoda > Insecta > Diptera > Drosophilidae > Zygothrica > Zygothrica quintamaculata. The sequence continues at coordinate 837 of JBAMBS010000412.1, read as the reverse complement.
CTCGCTTTCTAAGAATAACTTAGCGGCACCGCACATCATTGCTCTTGCTTGCAAATACTTTTGTTTCTCTGTTAGGTCGCATGCGTCTGCGTTTCTTTCGAAGATATCAAACCATTTTCAAATAGGCAATGATTTGCCGCCACACTCACACACTACTTTTTCAAAGCTGTCCACAATAATTCGACAACTATTCTGTCTCTGTTCATCTACTTTGACTTTCAAAGTCAATAGTTGTAACATTTGGTCTACTTTTTCTTGCAACGCGTTTTCAACCACCGATTCTCTTGCGCTTGTCATAATGTTCTCGATCGACTGTAACTGAACTTCTTCTCTTTCTGCTCTTTGCTGTACCTCGTGTTTCTTCGTGCCTCTTGATGGCGTGTGCCGAACGTTTGCCATCGTTTCTTTGTTTTCACCAGAAATTTGAATTTCTTGGAATTAACCAATCCAATGCTTGAACAACAGAAAACCACGCATTGATTTCGCAACAATTGCAAAGAGTCACAACAACATTTATCAACAGTTAATTTCACTTTTACTATATAGTAATCAACTTATTACTATATAGTCAACTTTAAATTTTTTTTAACTTTAATTGTTTTTACCAACTTTTGCAACTTTATACTGATAACTTTACTTTTCTGTATTCGAACCGAATAAGCACACAAAAACAAATTATATACGACTGGTTGAGCCCCCAAATGTAAGGAATAAAACCCTTAGTTTATTAATAGTTTGTGGTTAGAGTATAAAATTGTAATTGGTTAATTATAATAGAAGAAGCACTAACTAGTACGACAAAGCCAACGACAACTGACTATGACGACAACGACAGCA
>JBAMBS010000410.1:0-79253 GCA_037044455.1 Zygothrica quintamaculata | reverse complement strand
ATTTTTAAGCGCGGAAACTGATGTAAACAGACTATACGTCATTTAAAAGGTGTTGCAATGACCTATCCAACGATATGCAACGTTGCCAGATACGATTCCATGTGACTTCACAAGCGAAGCGCGAAATTTGAATGAAAAAACCGGTATGTCATTATCATATATATTTATATACATTTAAAAAAAACAAAAATTATTATTTAACTTTAATTTAAAAAATGTATTGTAACTCTATTTCTTTTTTTTATATGTTTTCTGTATTTATATATATATTTTATGCGTGCAAAAACGTGTCTTAAAAAAGTCCTTAAAAAAAACTATAAAAAAAACAAAATTTTTTAAACTGTATTACAATGTTACAGAGTTTGCGGTACTACCAAATCCTAGCATACAAAAAAAAAAAAAATAAATAAAAATGATATTTAAATTAAAAAATCAAATTTGATATTTAATAAGAAAACTCAACGAAAACTCAGAAAAAAAAACCATCAACGAATTTTTAATGCTTAAGTTAAGCTCTAAGAATATGTAACTAAATACGAAGAGAGAAAATGTTGTAACAAAAGTGTAGAATTTTAATGCAGTGCTTGCTGTGCTATATACGAAAAAAAGAAAAACCAACAAAAAATACTCAAAGAATTCCAAAAAAAAAAAATTAAAGATAAAATATATATTAATTTATTTGATGAGATGTTTCAGTTTTTTAAGCACTTATTCCAAATGATAAACCACCAAAATTGCATACTTAGTTCTAACTTATATATACATATAAATGTTAATATATTTATATATTGTTGCCACTTCTTTTCTATTTTGGAAGTGTGCTTTGGGTCCTTATATGGTTGGAATATAACGTCCGGAAACCTTGTTTGCCACAAATCTAAGCTACCAAAGGCGTATATTACGCCAAATTGAAATGGGTATATACGACACTGCTGAGCAAGTGAATAAAGATTTTAAAATTACAATGGGAGTTGATGTGACGACCGAAGCTTTTCGAAAAATTCTTCGCAAAAATGATTTTCATGGCCGTGAAAAAGTCAAAAAGCCTTTATTAACAGAGCGACATGAGCAGGTTACATATAAATTAATATTATTAATATTAATTTTTACTGCTGTAAATTCAATGTTTAACGGACTATCTGTGAATACTAATTTGGATGAAAGATTTGAACGGACAGCAATAAGTACGCCACCACCAAGGGGAAGAGGACGGTCTTGGCGAAAGCAAGTGTATCTACTACAAAGTACAGATAAGTCTGATATTTCAGGTTTTAACCAGGTTTCGGTGAAAATTATTATATTAGATTCAAAAGAAAAACTGTCTAGATAAAGCTTAGACAATTTTGACTTAATACCTCTAACATTTTGGTAAGAAATAAGAAAGGACGTTGTTAGTTTTTTGGCGCGATAGTAGTAGAAACGCCGTTAGGAATTTGAATTTGAGGCAGCACAATCGGAGGCCGATTCATGGGCGTGAAAAAGTCAGAAAGCCTTTATTAACAGAGCGACATAGACTTTTGCGTTTGAACTTTGCAAAAATGGTACAAACATTTTACTATGGCTGATTGGAGTAAAGTTATATGATCAGATGAAACAAAAATTAATAAATTGAACTCGGATGGTCGACAGTGGGTCTGGAAAGGAAGGAATGAAAAGCTGTCAGGCAGGCACATAATGCCCACATTAAAATTTGGTGGTGGCAACATGATGATTTGGAGTTGCATGACGCAACAAAACCTTGGAAAACTTGCTAAAGTCGATGGACATGTGAATAAGGCCCAGTATGTTAACACATTAGCAAAAAAGTGGGTATCTGATAACAATTTCAATGTCCTCGACTGGGCATCCCAATCACCTGATCTTAACGCAATTGAGCATCTCAGGGTTGATTTGAAGCGAAGCCTGGTCGACAAGATACCAGTGGGGTCATGAATTGATGAGATGTGGAGCACTGTCCAACATTTGTGGCACAAAATTGCTCCAGAAGTTTGCCAAAATCTTGTATAAAGTATGCCCAGAAGAATCGATGCAGTTATAAAAGCCAAAAGTGGCCACATTAAATATTAGGGCCAATTTTCCTATCACACAACTAATTGATCACCTCTCATTTTTTGAATATAGAAGTCAATCTTTGTTTAAAATCAAATATTTTTTGATTTACATTATTAATACGAACTGAATAAAAATATTAAGCTAACAACTCATTAAAATTTATATTAATTATCTTTACATTTACACATAATCACAACTTTAAGAAAATCGTGATCAATAAGTTGAGTCACTGTATATGTCAGATACATTCAGACATTTTGAATTTTGCATGGTAAAGTATTTTATATTGGTCTTTGGTAACTTGTCAATAAGCGATAAAATTAGAAACTCATCGAAATCAACAATCAGAGAGTAACTACCAATTTATATATAGCACCTGTTAACATTACAAGAATTAAAAGTCTTACATATTTCCTATCTTACCGTACAACTGCATCAGACTGGCTTATAAACTTGTATCTTATGATAAATTCAAATGATTTCTCGTCTCGCATATTACGTGGTGGATGAAATACCTAAAGAAAAAATAGAAAGAAAAAAACAATAAATAAACAAGTAAGAAACCTATAGTCGGGTGTAACCGACTACGAAATCCGTCTTTACCCACATACACATACATGTACTCACTTATATACACTTTTTTATGACCGCGAATTTATTTTATTATTAATCAATATGTGGCAGGGCTACTCAAGCCAAAAATTCGCATATGTAACGTTTAGACAGAGATGTAAAATGTTAACTTAATCAAGTAAGAAATCTGTAGTCGAGCGTACCCGACCGCGAAAGCCCCTTTGCCAACATACATAGCCTTACATACACATACTCACACAAGTGAGTATGCAAGTTGACATAAGTCAACGTATAGCCGGCAGACACAGCATATTTGCGTGGCCGCTATGAAGAGCTAGCCCCTTTGCCTTAAAAAGAACAAAGCGGAACTAATGGATTTGTGCAAAATCGAACAATATGTAACACATACAAATAATCTTCAGAGACTCTATAAAGTATATGTATTCTTGATGAGGACGCCAAGAAGAGTCGTTTTAGCCCTGTCTGTCTGTCCGTCTGACCATCTGTCTATCTGTCCGTCTCTCAGTCCGTATGAACGCCTGTTTCTCAGAGACTAGAGGAGCTAGAGCAACCAAACTTGAAATCTAGATTCGTTATTTTCGTACGCTATACGAATTTGTATTAGATTTTTGAATTTCCTCCCCTGACCCACGGGAAAAAAAAAACATTACTTAGCACAATTTTTAACCTATCGAATTTCTTTTTGGCAAATATCATGATCTATGTTGTGCATCTGGGTAAGATTGATCGAGGTGGTTGATCGAGGTGGTTGATGGGGGGGGGGGTTAAGTGGTGCACGAAAAATAAGAGATGAAAAACCAAATATGGAATCTTGATTCGTTATGTTCATACGCTATACGAGTTTGATTTAGATTTTTGAATTGTCGCTTCTGTTCCCCGCAATACGATAAAAACGATTATTAGGCACAATTTTCGACCGATTAAATTTCTGTTTACCACACATAATAAATAGGCGATTCTTGATCTACGGTGAGAATTTCGGTGAAATTAAACAAAAATAAGTAAGAAATCTGTAGTCGAGTGTACCCGAATATAAGAGCCCCTTTGGTTACATACATAGCCCTACATACACATACTCACTAAACTTACACACAGTTGTACACGTACTTAGTCATTGCGCCATTATTATTATTATTTATTATTAAAATTAGATCGGTTGAACATTATGCATAATAATCGTTTTTTTCGTATTGCGGGTGTCAGGGGAGGAAATTCAAAAATCTAAAACAAACTCGTATAGCATACGAATATAACGAATTCAGATTTTAAATTTGATTGCTCTAGCATTTATTTTGCGCGCAACACTTAACCCCCCGCGCACCATTACACCACTTTTTATGATGTATAAGTTCCAACTTTCCAAGCAACCAAACTTAGAATTTAGATTCGTTATGTTCGTAGGTTACACGAGTTTGTTTTAAGCCCCTTTCCCATAAAAAAGAGCAAAGCGGAGCTAATGGTAATGTGCAAAATCCCAAAGTATGTACCAGATAGAAATAATCATCGGTGACCCCATAAAGTATATATATTCTTGATCAGGACGACTAGCTGAATCGATCTAACCTTGTATTTATGCCTGCCCTTCGTCCGTCTGGCCGTCCGTCCGTCCGTATGAACGCCTGTTTCTCAAAGACTATAAGAGCTAGAGCAACCAAATTTAAAACATAGATTTGTTATTTTCGTTCGCTATGCGAGTGTGTTTTAGATCTTTAATTTTCCCTCCCTGACCACTGCAATTCGAAAAAAAAACGATTATAAGTCACAATTTTCAACCGATCATATTTCTTTTTTGCACACATATTAATATTATTCGTGATCTACGTTGTGAATTTCGTTAAGATTGAACAATAAACAAGGAAGTTATGCAACATTAAGTACCGCGCTATAGAGCGTGCACACATTCCATATTATGAATCTGGGTAATATTGATCAAAATACTTGGAAGTTATTCATCATCAAAAGAATTGTTATGGAGCGCGGGTGGGTTAACTGGTGACCGTAAAATGAGAGGCAGAGTAACCAAATTTGGAATATGGATTCGATAATTACGTACGCTATACGAGATTGATTTAGATTTTTGAATTTCTTCCCCTGACCACCTGCAATTCGAATAAAAACGATTATCAGATTTTAAATTGTATCATTCTTGATCTATGTTGTGAATTTCGTTAAGATTGAACAATAAACACGGAGGTTATATAACATTAAGTATTGTGTAATAGAGCGCGGGGGCTAAAAGGCAGGCGCAATGGCTTAAAGTACTAGCAGAACTGTGTGTATGTGTAAGTATGTTTGTGTATAGCTGTATATGTAGGCAAAGGGACTCTCGTAGTCGGATTCACTCAACTTCAGACTTCTTACTTGTTCCTACTTCAAAAGCAAAATGGGCTATACATTTTTTGAGGTATAATATATTGTTAACAATTAAAATATGTGGAAGATTTCATATTGAGGTTTAATATTTTTCTTATCATTTCTTAATTAACCAACTAATTTAGATTTACTAGCCTGCATTGGATAAGTTTAATGTTAATGTGACTGCATAAATTTACTAACCTTCACTGATGCTGTTACTGTTGATGTTTCACTAAAGTATAATTGCGGTCCAGTGGCCTTACCACACCAGGAACCTCCTGTGAATGGTCGCCCCAGTTCGCTGAGCTGCCAAGCAAATAAACAAAATTAAAATAATTAAAAGTCAAGTTTGCTTCTCACAGAATATTGTAAAAGCAATTTACCGACTGTCATATTTTTTTAATTTGACATATTTAAACTTAAAAAATGCAAAATTGGGTTAAGTACCACTCCATATTAATAGCATCGATTAAGGAAGAGAAAAATATATATATAAGTAATTAATGTTGACAACATCAGACACAGAAATCCATCTCAGTTCAAAGAACCGACCATAATCTCATAACATGGCAACTAGCATTGTTATAGCACCTGGCGTGAGAAATGGATTAAAATTATTTCTAATATTAAATTTTTTTCTTGGCACCATTTGTCATCTCGTAGACTCAATATTTTTATTTTTAGCCCCTTCACCATTAAAAAAGGCTAAAAGTTAACTAATGGAAATATGCAAAATCAAAACAAGTAAGAAGTCTGTTGTCGAGTGCATCCGACTACGAGAGCCCCTTTGCCTACAACCACAGCCATACACACACATACACACAGTTCTGCACGTACTTAGCCATTGCGCGCACCTTTTAGCCCCCCACGCGCTATTGCGCTATACTTAATGTTCTGTAACTTCCGTGTTTATTGTTTAATCTTAACGAAATTTACAGCGTAGATCGAGAATGCTTTAGATAATATATGTGCCAAAAATAAATTTGAATAGTTGAAAAAAGTGCCTTCTAATCGATTTTTTTAAATTGGGAGGGGGGGGGGGGGTTAGGGGAGGAAGTTTGAAAATCTAAAACAAACTTGTAAAGCGTATGAACATTAAGAATCTAGATTCCAAATTTGGTTGCTCTAGCTCATATTTTGCGCGCACCACTTAACCCCCCCGGGCTCCATAGCAACACTTTTAATGATGTATAACCTCCGAGTTTTTTTTTATCAATCTTACTCAGATTTACAACATAGATCAAGAATAGTCTAGTTATGATCTGTGCAAAAAGAAATTTAATCGGTTGACAATTGTGGTAGATATTCTTTTTTTTTTTTTCGATTTGCGGTGGTCAAGGGAGGAAATTCAAAAATATAAAACAAACTCGTATAGCGTACGAATATAACGAATTTAAGTTTAAAATTTGGTTACTCTAGCTCTTGTAGTCTCTGAGAAACAGGCATTCATACAGACGGACGGACGGACGGACGGACGGACGGACGGACGGACGGACGGACGGACGGACGGACGGACAGTCAGACGGAAGGTTGGACAAACGCACGGACAGACGGACGGACAGACAGGCGGACAGGGCTAGATTGACTCGTCTTGTCGTCCTGATTAAGAATATATATACTCTATGGGGTCTCCGATGATAATTTCTATGTGTTACATACTTTTCGATTTTGCATATTTCCAATAGCTCCGGTTTGCTTCTTTTTTACAAAAAGGCAAAGGGACTAACAAGGAGTTTGTTCAATATTAAGTATCGCACTAGAAAGCGCGGGCGGCTAAATAGCGCGAGAAATGGGTTAAAGTGCGGGAAGCCCTATGTGTTTGTGTGCGTATGTGTGTGTATGGCAGTGTTTGTAGGCATAGGGACTCTCGTAGCTGGATCCACTCGAATAGCGTATTCAGCGTAGATTGATATATTGATTTCCTTGCTTTAATGCAGTCTATTTGTGTGATATTAACTTTTTTCGGTTGATAAGCCACAACAGTCATTTTGCTATTACTTATTGTCTTACTAAGGCAATTGGACGGAAACTATTGATTTCATTTAGAGGCTTATTAAGCTTTAGTATGCGGATAACGATGGAAGATTTCCAGATGTGTGGGTAAGAACCAGAATCGGGTATTTCATTAAATATCTTTAGTATATTTAGTAGTAGTTTAAGACACATAGGAATATGTTTCAGCATAGGTTAGAAAACCATATGCGCAGCTGGGTTTTTCCTTTTAGCAGACTACGATTTTGAATACCGTAAATTTATCTCCGAGGCAGCCGCTCTTATGCATTTAACTACACGGGCTATGATTCAGACAACCGAGCTTTCAGTTAGCAGCAAGCTGCTTAGCTGAGAGTGAGAGTGATCTTTATAAGAAGAGTAAGTTCATTATAGTTATTAAAATGCCATTAATGTTTCATTTCATTATTTTAACAGACATTCTAAAAGCATGAAAAAATATATTATACGTTGCAAAAATGATCTGGATAAGAGTCAAGATCTTCCATTGATGTATACGAATCAGATTTATCTTGAAGTTATTGTTTATTATTATTTAAATTTTGAGTCGTTTGATTCTACAATAAGAGCAGAAGATTTATTCCATTTTCTTTTATGCTTTCTTTACAGTATGTAGCTTTAGCTGTAGACTTAGAAGCAGATAGTACTGCTGTGGGCTTTGAAGGACCAGAGAGAGAGAGAGAGAGTTTCATGCTAAGCTTAATTTATCGTTAATGAATTTTGGTTAGTTATATTTACCGTGCAGGTTAGATATTCTATTAGCGTAAGTGGTTGTCAAACTATTGCTGGGTTTATGTTGGATAGCTTTCGTGTTTTTTGTTTAATCTTAACGAGATTCAAGAATGATCTAAGTGTGTGCAAAAAAAAATTCGATCGGTTGAAAATTGTGCTTAATAATTAAAAGCAAAGAGGCTAAAAGCGCTAAAAGGGAACTAATGGAAATTTTGGGAACTAATAAGTATTTTGGCCAGGAGGCCATCACAGTTTGCACGGATGGTGCGGAAGCAGAGGTCAGTGAGGTGATAGGACAAATTATAATCGACTTATGTGGCTGGGCTTTTATAATGTTTTGCCGTGTGTCCCAGAAGTTGGCCTATCTTGCATCGCATTGGGTTGGGTGTATATGCCCTACCTATTACTGAGTGCCAAAAGATATCCAACTTACTTAGTAGATTGTAAGAATCAAAACTCACCACTATTACTCCGGATGGTTTGGCTACTCCATCTATGTTCCGGGAAAACTTGGAGATGAAGTAAACATTGTGTGTTTTCAATTCTTCAAGTATTTCGTTATTAGGGATGTAAGGTACATAAATGGTGCCTCTATCGAAATCTTGCTTATTATGCAATTTGCATATAATGTCGCATATTCCAGTCATATCTATGCATTTTGCGGTGACTTGCTTAGAGTTAACCAGAAGCAAAAAAATTTCTTTGCTTATTATATTTAGGGCAAGGTGCACTGCCAAGCAAGAAAATTCAGAAATGGTTCTTTCTGTATTGCCGGTAGCTCAGAAAAATTTATCGTAGAACTTTTGGTATATGAGTATTTTTTTGCTTGGAGTTAACGCTAAGACTAGCAAAGTTGTTATTCCCAAATTTGGGAAGCCCAGGGGCGTTTTAAATTCCTCTGAAGTTTTGTGTAGACACACGTGTGCGAAAACAACAAGTAAGAAGTCTGTAATTAGGTGAACCCGACTACGATAGTTCCTTTGACTACATATAGTCACATACACACACATACGTACACATACACACAGTTATACACGTTAAAGTTATTTCGCACGCCTTTTATCCACTCGCCCCCTTTCCACCCGTTTTTAGCTCCATTGTCATCAACAGCTCAATGTGCGTATAGTACTGTGTGTTTTTATGTTTAAAGGGGTTCTCGTGTTCGAGTATACTCGACGGTTAGGGTAGGAAATTTAAAAGCTTAAGCAAATTCGGATAGCGTTTGAAAATAGGAATTCTAGATTCTACATTTGTTTGCTCTAGCTCTTATAATTTCTAAATCTATGAGCTTATACAGACATAATCCAAGATACTTAAGGAATATAACGAAATGTTGGCCATAAAATTACCGAACTATCCTGTTTGCAGTGAATCGTGCTCTTCGCATAATACCAGAAGATATCATCAGTACCGCTCCTTTGACAGTAATCTGGTTTTGATAGTGATCAATATTGCTAACCTAATAAATTGAATGTTAGGGAATACGACGAATAGACGGGGTGGAATCTGTTTGGTAAAGTGGCTGACCTGCTTTAACATGGCAAGGTCCAGCGCGATCCAAACGTGGTCACTCTCAAGTATCTCATCGTTTCCACGCGGTGCAACCTATTCCCGAAGCAATCACTGGTCACCTACACACCAAACGCAGCGAAGGGTACAGTTAAATTCACAGACGTGGGGAAAATCACGAATCATCAATGCGGATCAAAAACGGAAAAGCTCCAGTAAACGATGGAGTACCGTCTCAAGCCGTGAGAACCTTCGCAGTAATGAAGACAGGAGTACTCGCTGACAACAATAAGTCACCAAAGAACCCATCCCCTTTTCATGCTAGACATGAACGGTAAATTGTTCAACCGGATCATCATCAACAGACTCGCAATAGAGCTAGAAGATCGGCAAGAAATGTCAGACTGGCAATTTGGATTCCGAAAGAAAGAAGCACCACTACCATTGCTACCACAGCCATAAAAGGTACGTAGTGGGAAGGTGCGGCTTAGCAGTACTACCAGGTTACGTAATTAAATGTCAAAAATGCTTTCAACTCCGCAAATTGGCGGTGCATAAACAGCGCTTTAGAACGTCCAAATGCAGAAGAGTACCTGAGGAGCTTGATTTGCAGCTACCTCACGGACAGAGTATTGTTCTAACCCACGGGAAACGACCGGCGGCAGAACAACATCATGGGTGATAGCCCCAAGGCTCACTATTAGGCCCCGTACTGTAAAAAATGATATATAACGCTTTGCTGCAGTTGAATACTCCGCAAGGGACCCGAATCGAATAGACCATATATAATTTACTCTCTATAGCGCGATACTTAATAACATTCGTTGTCCAGCTACCGCTTCCAGCTTGTCGCCACCATTAATGCATAGTGCGTCTTCTTGAAAGAGTTTGCCGACCACAATCAGCATGCACAGAGGTTCCGTTGAGTCCGTGGTTTACATTTCCGAGTAGTTTTTGTGGGCAGGAAACAGAGTACCTACAATAGTACGCTTCCCATAACCAACCTATAGGCTGTGCAAAATGGCTGCACATCACCTTCAGCGCATAAATGATTCCAACAGCGGCACTTGCTGGTTTTTAAAGCATGGATGACTCTGCGTCTTGCTTGCCAGTATTCTACGAGTACCTGTGGAAACAGAACCTTCTCCGAGAACGCTTGAGGTGACGCCTCACTGCCATGAACTATCTTCGCACTGCGTTATGTATGTATGTGTTTGAACGGCTGTATATGAAGGCAAAGGGGATTCCGTAGTCGGGTACAATCGACTACAGATTTCTTATTTGTTCGTACTGCGTAGGTCAGAGAACGAAATCCAAAATTCTAAAATAATTATTTATGTTTAATACTGTATGTTTAGCTTTAGGTAAAGTAATAGGTTTAATAAATTAGAATTATCAACCGTCTCGCTTTCAGATACATTTGGGTATTTCTAATAATGTTGTTAGTTATTTTTATATTCCTCTTAACTAATAGACACCAAGTAAGAAGTCTGTAGTCAAGTGTACCCGAGTACGAGAGCCCCTTGCCATCATATACATCTATACACACACATACACACAGTTTTGCACGTACTTAGCCATTGCGCCTGGGCGGCTACCACGCTCTATAGGGCGGTGCCTAATGTTGTATAACTTCCGTGTTTATTGCTCAATCTTAACGAAACTTACAATGTACATCATGAAAATTGTGTCTTATAATCGATTTTTTCGAATTTCGGGGGTTAGGGGAGGAAATGCAAAAAACTAAAACAAACTTGTGTAGCGTACGAACACAGCAAATCTAGATTCCAAGTTTCGTTGCTTTAGCTCTTATTTTGCGCGCACTACTATACCCCCCGGGCCCAATAACGCCACTTTTGATGATGTATAACTTCCGAGATTTTTTAAATCAATCTTACCCAGATTCACAACATCGATCAAGAATGATCTAATTATGATGTGTGTCAAAAATAAATTTGATCGGTTGAAAATTGTGTTAATATTCGTTTTTTTTTTGAATTTCGGGGGTCAGGGGAGGTAATTCAAAAATCAAAAATAAACTCGTATAGCCTACGAACATAACGAATTTAGATTTCAAGTTTGGTTGCTCTACCTGTTATAGTCTCTGAGTAACAGGCGTTCATACAGACGGAAAGACGGACAGACGGACAGGTCTAGATCAACTCGTCTTGTCGTCCTGATTCAGAATATATATACTGTATGGGGTCTCCGATGATTATTTCTATGTGTTACATACTTTTCGATTTTGCACATTTCCAATAGCTCCGCTTTGCTTCTTTTTTACAAAATGGCAAAGGGGCTTAAGAGCAAGGTGGAGCTACTGGAAATGTGCAAAGTCCAAAAGTGTGTAACAGGAAAATATAATCATCGGAGACCCCATAAAGTATATATATTCCTAATAAGGACGACATGACGAGTCAATCTAGTCATGTCCGTCTGACCGTCTGTCCGTCCGTCCGTTCGTTCTTCTGTCCGTCCGTCCGTCTTTATGAACGCCTGTTTCTAAGCATGGGCACTTCGGACGGTTATGTCAAAGCCATGGTGAGCGGCATCTACATATATAGCTGCTACATCGCACCTAGTACGTCAATCACAGAGTTCGCAGAAGTGGTAGATGAGTTTGTGAGTGACGCTAAGCGGCGTTCTCCAGTGCTTAATGCAAGTGTTTTCAATGCCTGGGTCAGTGAAATGGGGAAGCGCAAAGTCTACGGCGAAGTGGAAACTAATGCTCGAGGCCCTAGCACTGCTCAATGTTTCTCTCCTAAAAAAAGGCAACACGCTAACATACAGCAATGCAGGAAGGGGGTCAATAATTCACCTGACTTTTTCCAGTCTGGTCCTGGCGAGGAAGGCGAGCTGGATAGTGTCCTAAGTGTACACACTTAGCGACTACTACGGAATTGTGTGCACAATTGAGAAACATATAGAACGCAGGACACAGCCAAGATATACAAGCTGGGTCCCAGAGAGTTTGGATGAACAGGAGCTTCTCCGAACTATTGGCTATGTACAAGTTTGCACAGACTCAGATGCGGATACTCATGCGCAGAGTGTAACTCGGGCGCTCATCATTGCATGTGACACAGAATCATGGAGGCAGTAGGCGTAAACCTCTTAATAGGTAGACACAGGACATTGCCGCAGCAAGAAGAGCATGCATCGCACCGAGGCGCCAACTCAAGCGATCGCTTAGAAGACCCTGTTTCCCCCAGGCACTCGTAGAGTTCCAGGAAGTGAGAGGCAGACTCACCCATGCCATTAAAACCAGCAAGAGCCGCTGTTGGACCGAGTTGTGCGAGGAAGCAGATGCGCAGCCCTATAGCACAGCGTATAGGCTGGTTATGGGAAAGCTGGAAGACGCCCAACGCCATCGGACCCTGATCAGCTACGTACTATTGTACATACTCTGTTTCCGACCTGTCCACACGAGCCGCTACCATTGATGCCGTACCGGTCGGAACTGCAAACGACAGACGTGTTCAATAAATGCCTGATGCAGAGAGCATTTCCCAGTATGTGGAAGAAACAGAGGCTGGTTTTGTTTCCCAAGGGATACAAGCCGGCGGAGGACCCATCTGCATACAGGCCCCTGTGCATGCTGGATGTGCTTGGAAAGTTTTTCGAACACATCATCTGCATCAGACTAGATGCTGAACTAAAAGACCGGGAAGGAATATCAAACTGGCAGTTTCGTTTCCAAAAAGGCAGGAGCACGATTGACGCAATAAACGCCGAGGTCTCAATCGCATCCAATGCAACCGAGGGTGTGAGATGGAGAGGTGGGAAAAAGGAGTATTGCCTGGTAACAACGGTAGACGTTTGAAAGGCTTTCAATTCGGCCAGATGGTACATAATTTTCAGAGCCCTACAACGTCTAGACAATCCGGAGTACCTTATGAACCTGGTGTGCAGTTACTTCTCCAGTAGAGTGATGCCTTATGACACTTCTATTAAGAGAATGCAGTATCCGGTCAAAGGAGGGATGCCCCAAGGATCGGTCTTGGGATCGACCCTATGGAAAGTGATGTACGACGCAGGGCTTTGCCTCGAGACACCCTAAGGGACCCGTACTTTAGGCCTCGCGGATGACATAGCTATTGTCGCAGTGGCAAAGGAGGTAAGTGGCGTGGAAGCAAGCACCAATGCATGCATTCGGCAAATAGTGACATGGCTTGAAAGTAACTCACTATCCTTGGCAGCCCATAAAACCGAGGCGGTGCTAATAAGCAGCAGAAACAAGTAAGAAGCCTGAAGTCGCGTGTACCCGATTACGAGAGCCCCTTTGCCTACATATACAGCCATACACACACATACTCATACATACACACAGTTCTGCACGTACTTAGCCATAGCACATTTAAGCCGCCCGCGCTCTATAGCGTGTTTATTGTTCAATCTTAACGAAATTTACAATGTTGATCAGGAATGGTCTTCTTAGTACGTGTGCCAAAAAGAATTTAAATCGGTTGAAAATTGTGTCTTATAATCGATTTTTTCGATTTGCGGGGGTCAGGGGAGTAAATTCGAAAATCTAAAACAAAATCGTATAGCGTACGAACATAACAAATCTACATTCCAAATTTCGTTGCTCTAGCTCTTATTTTGCGCGCACTACTATATCCCCCGGGCCAAAAAATGCTACTTTTGATGATGTATAACTTCCGAGATTTTTGATCAATCTTACCCAGAATCACAACATCGATCAAGAATGTTCAAATTATAATGTGTGCCAAAAATAAATTTGATCGGTTGAAAATTGTGCCTAATAATGGTTTTTCTCGAATTGCGATGGTCAGGGGAGGAAATTGAAAAAACAAAAACAAACTCGTACAAACTACGAACATAACGAATCTAGATTTCAAGTTTGGTTGCTCTAGCTCTTATAGTCTCTGAGAAACAGGCGTTCATACAGACGGACGGACGGACAGACGGACAGGTCTAGATCAACTCGTCTTGTCGTCCTGATTCAGAATATATATACTGTATGGGGTCTCCGATGATTATTTCTATGTGTTACATACTTTTCGATTTTGCATATTTCCAATAGCTCCGCTTTGCTTCTTTTTACAAAAAGGCAAAGGGGCTAAAAAGGTGCAATCCTAGTATCAGGGTGCCAAATTTCCTCCAAGCCATCCATCCTTTACCTTGGAGTGAAATTGAACCATAGGCTAATATATACATTTCACCTGGAGTACGCTGCAGAGAAAACGGCCAGAGCGACAACTGCGATTTCCGGCATAATGGCGAACTGCGGAGGCCCCCGCCACAAAAGTAGATTGCTCATCAGTAGTGTGGTAAGGTCAATCATACTTTACGCTGAAAAGATATGGGCACCGGCAATATCCATCAAATCTTATGGACAGTCCTTAGAGGCACATACCGCAGATGCGCACTACGAGTGATAAGTGCCTTCCGCACATTATCGGAAGACGCAGCCCTGGTCCTTGCGGGCATGATACCACTTGACCTGCTTGCCACCGAGTCCAGACAACATGAAGAAACAAAAAGACGAACGCCTATGCATCAATGGCAAGACAAGCTGGAAGCAGTAGCTGGAGTAGGAGACGTACGTATGTGAATTGATAGACGGTTCGGTCAAACCGACTTTTATATGACGCAACTATTGACTGGCCAAGGGTGGTTTAAATCCTATTTATATAGGTTTAAGCACGAGACGGATTTGTTTTTGCACACACTGTGCGCGGACCACAGAGGACGCAGAAAATGTATTTTTTGTCTGTCCGCGTTTTACTGCTGAACGGGAAGAACTAAGCCTTGGGCATTGGGAGGCCATTCATAGTCACTGACTTGTTAGACATCCTGCTCAGTTCGCAAAACAATTGGTTACTACTTGTGTAGTAGTTCTTAAATTCTTGCGTTGCGCCGAAAGACAGCGCAAACAGAATTCAATTCTAAATTCAAACTATAGATGAGTATCTAGTCGAAGCCTTCATGCCATCTCCCCCTCGCGAAAAAATACCTAGCGGCTAAGTCCTCTGAGAGGGAAAGCGGAGAGTAGGGTCAGGTTTTAGTGGGTGCAAGACCCATAGCTTTCGGCTTTACAAATCAAACAAAAAACAAGTAAGAAATCTGTAGTCGAGTGTAGCCGACTACGAAAGCCCCTCTGCCTACATATACAGCCATACAAACACGTACTCTAACATACACACAGTTCTGTACGTATAAAGCCATTGCGCGCGCCTTTTAACCCCTAGCGGTCTATAGCGCGATACTTAATGTTACATAACTTCCGTGTTTATTGTTCCATCTAAACGAAATTCCCAACGTAGATTGGAAATGGCTCAATTATGATTTTTTCGAATTGCGAGGGTCAGGGGAGGAAATTCAAAAATAGAAAACAAGCCCGTTTAGTGAACGAACATAACAAATCTATATTCCAAATTTGGTTTCTCCAGGTCTTATTTTGCATGCACCACTTAACTCCCCCGCGCTCCATAACACCATTTTTAGCCCCTTTGCCATTTTGTAAAAAAGAAGCATAGCGGAGCTATTGGAAATGCCCAAAATCGAAAAGTATGTAACACATAGAAATAATCATCGGAGACCCCATACAGTATATATATTCTTGATCAGAACGACTAGCTGAATCGATCTAGCCCTGTCCGTCCGTCCGTATAAACGCCTGTTTCTCAGAGACTATAAGAGCTTGAGCAACCAAATTTTAAACCTAGATTAATCATTTTCGTACGCTGTACAAGTTTGTTTGTGATATTTCAATTTCCTCCCCTGACCACCGCAATTTATAGAACAATAAGTATCGCGCAATAGAGCGCGGGGGTTAAAAGGCTTAAAGTACGTGCAGTGTATATGTGTGAGTATGTGTATGTATGGCGGTATATGTAGACAAAGGGACTCTCGAAGTCGGGTACGCTCGACTACAGACTTCTTACTTGTTTTATATGTCCTGACCACCGCAATTCGAAAAAAACGATTATTAAGCACAATTTCCAAGCAATCAAATTTATTTTCGGCACACATCATAATTAGGCCATTTTTCATCGATTATGTGATTCTGGGTAAGATTGATCAAAAAACTCGGAAGTTATACATCATCAAAAGTGGCGTTATGGGCCCCGGGGGGGTATAGTAGTGCGCGCCAAATAAGAGCTAGAGCAACGAAATTTGGAACGTAGATTTGTTATGTTCGTACGCTATATGAGTTTGTTTTAGATTTTAAAATTTGCTCCCTTAACCACCGCAATTCGAAAAAATCGATTATTAACCCAATTTTCAACCGATCAAATTTCTTTTTCGTACACATATTGAGTAGATTTATTCTTCATATACGTTGTGAATTTCGTTAAAATTGAACAATAAACACGGAAGTTATACATCATTAAGTATCGCGCTATAGAGCGCGGGCAGCTAAAAGGCGCAATGGCTAAGTACGTGCAGAGCTCTGTGTATGTGTGAGTATGTGTCTGTATGGCTGTATATGTAGGCAAAGGGGCTCTCGTAGTCGGGTACACTCGACAGATTTCTTACTTTTTTTTTAGCCCCTTTGCCTTTGTAAGAAAAAGCGGAGCTATTGGAAATGTGCAAAATCGAAGAGTATGTAAAACATAGAAATAATCATCGGATACCCCATAAAGTATATATATTCTTGATCAGGACGACAAGACGTGTCGAACTAGCCCTGCACATCTGTCTGTCCGTCTGTCCATCCGTGCGTCCGTCTGTCCGTCCATATGAACGCCTGTTTCTCAGAGGCTATATGAGCTAGAGCATCCAAATTTAAAATTTAGATTCACTATTTTCATACGCTATACGAGTTTGTTTTAGATTTTTGAATTTCCTCCCCTGACCACCGCAATTTATAGAACAATAAGTATCGCGCAATAGAGCGCGGGGGTTAAAAGGCTTAAAGTACGTGCAGTGTATATGTGTGAGTATGTGTATGTATGGCGGTATATGTAGACAAAGGGACTCTCGAAGTCGGGTACGCTCGACTACAGACTTCTTACTTGTTTTATATGTTTTATTTGCAGCAAGCTAAGAAGGTATTTATAAGTTGTGTGTTTTAGGAGATGGGTCGCTAGATCGTAGGGAGGACGGTTGTAAGGTCCTAAGTGATCGGCGTCTAGATTATCCCTAGAGAACGAACAGATAGGTTTCGAATTACCAAAGAGTATATACTCGTGGGTCAACTGGATGTGTCCAATGCGTAGGCTGCTGAAAGAGGTGCAATTTCGTATATCTACTAATGGGGAGAGTTTTAATTTTGAGCAGTTGGCGTTTACTCTACGATAGCGGTTTTGGTGGCTATCCAAAGGAATATTTTCTCCTCCCAAATCTGTTGCTTAACGCACCTGTGTATATATCTATTTTTGAGGACAGTGAAAAGTAGTATCGGCGATTTTCTCACGTCATTTGCAGCTTTGTCAGCGGTTTCGTTTCCTGTTATCTCTTGGTGACTTGGAACCCAGAATACTGTAATTTTTTTAAGCTGATGGGAGTAGTTTTTGACCCGTCGGTATACATCCAATGGTTGGTTCCAAGGCTAGACTTTTTACTAAGGTATCGGGCGAGGAATTCGGAGCTGGTTTATTGTTGGACCAGGGTGCCTTGAGGCATTTATAAAGCTTTTAATAGGGTTTTGGTAGTCCAAATTGTGCGCTAAATGCAGCACAACGACGAAGAGATGTCAAGACAGTTATAAAATATGCGATGGTTGAAGGTGTTTGAAGAGTCTTTGAATATGAGGGTATTTGGACTTGAGAAGAATTTAAGGATCAGGTGCATTGTAGTTTCGATGAATCTGTAATTGTGATCGGGCTGAACTTGAGAAAAGTGTAGACTTTTTATATCATTGGCCTGTGAATCCGTCTGCTGGGAATATCTCTCCTGGCTGACAATTCTGAACTTTGCCATTTGTGGGCCTACGGTCTCTATCTTCAAGGTTCCTTGCAAAATTTGTCGTGAATGTATATCTTAAGTGATTTGACCAATTCTCAGAGGGTAAGTCTTTGGGCTTAGCTGCAAAGAGGATATCAGCAAAACTGTTCTTAAGCCCCGAAATGAAAACTCGCAACACGTCATCACAGAATTTTTCACAAAGAACGTTTGCCATGGTTGGTTCGTAAGAAATGTTAACCTTGTTGGTCAATAAATTGAGCTTTTACCCTACTTCGTCGTATTACTGTGATAGAGGTAGATTGCCTTGTCTTTATATATCCAATTCTTAATCAATGACATGTATCGGGCGTTTGTCACTGTATGTGAAATCAAGGCGACTTATAATACCGTCAAAATTACAATACAATACAGTGCCAAACGAAGCTAATACCGCATCAGCAGGACCTTTGGTTTTATTTCTAATGATTAAAATGGCGTGATAGTGACGTGAACTACCATTATAAGGTTTGAAAATATTAAAAGCAGCTAGTGCCGCCTGCCTCCAAGATGCATAATACCCATGTACACCGACAAATTCAGATAAACATTTGACAGCATCGAGCGGCTCATCATAGTGTAGCTCATTATTTATTCATATTGGAAAATAAGCGTGCTCCTCAGGCGCAGAGATACGTGTGACCACAACTTGTTCAGATAGCTGGTTAATTTTTTTATAATAATGTCTGTTCTCTTTGTTGATTCGCACCCGCTTGTTCGGCCAATGTCGCTTGTACTTCTGCCCTAAAGTGTTCGGCGTCCATTTTATTGGAAACCTACTACGTACTGATAGTTTGTCGTGGCCCTGGAACTTGAATGCGATAATCCCAATCAGAGTCTGAATCGCATCAAGAGAAGAATCGACAATAATGTCAACTTCTAAGTATGAGATTATGCTTGCTTACCGAATGGCAGAAAGCAAATGAAAAGCAAACAAACGATAATGGAATTACCGGTAAGGCGAGCAACGGGATTAGCGAGAGATAAGGCGAGCAAATTATCGGCTTTGCAGTTTTGTATTTTTAGCCCGTTTGCCAAAAAAAGGGCAAAGCGGAGCTAATAGAAATGTGCAAAATCGAAAAGTATGTAACACATAGAAATAATCATCGGAGTCCCCATAAAGTATATATATTCTGAATCAGGACGACACGACGAGTTGATCTAGCCCTGTCCGTCTGTCCGTCCGTCCGTTCGTCTGTCCGTCTGTCCGTATGAACGCCTGTTTCTAAAAGACTATAAGAGCTAGAGCAACCTAACTCTAAGCCTAGATTCGTTATTTTCGTACGCTATACGAGTTAGTTTTAGATTTTTGATATTCCTCTCCTGACCACAGCAATTTGAAACAAGTAAGAAGTCTGTAGTCGAGTGTACCCGACTACGAGAGCCCCTTTGCCTACATATACAGCCATACACACACATACTCATACATACACACAGTTCTGCACGTACTTGGCCATTGCGCGCGCCTTTTAGCCCCCCACGCTCTATAGCGCGGTACTTATTGTTGTATAACTTCGGTGTTTTTCGTTCAATTTTTAACGAAACTCACAACGTAGATGAAGAATGGTCTACTTAATATGTGTGCGAAAAAGAAATCTTATCGGTTAAAAATTGTACCTTATAATCGTTTTTTTCGATTTGCGGGGGTCAGGGGAGGAAATTCAAAAATCAAAAACAAACTTGTATAGCGTACGAACATAACAAATCTACGTTCCAAATTTCGTTGCTCTTGCTCTTATTTTGCGCGCACTACTATACCCCCGCGGGGCCCATAACGCCACTTTTGATGATCTATAACTTCCGAGATTTTTGATCAATCTTACCCAGATTCACAACATCGATCAAGAATGGTCTAATTATGATGTTTTCCAAAAATAAATTTGATCGGTTGAAAATTATGCTTAATAATCGTTTTTTTCGATTTGCGGGGGTCGGGGAGGAAATTCAAAAATCAAAAACAAACTCGTATAACCTACGAACATAACGAATCTAGATTTCAAGTTTGGTTGCTCTAGCTCTTATAGTCTCTGAGAAACAGGCGTTCATACAGACGGACAGACGGACAGACAGACAGACGGACAGGGCTAGATGAACTCGTCTTGTCGTCCTGATTCAGAATATATATACTCTATGGGGTCTCCGATGATTATTTCTATGTGTTACATACTTTTGGATTTTGCACATTTCCAATAGCTCCCATTTGCTTCTTTTTTTACAAAAAGGCAAAGGGGCTGAAAAACGATTATATAGCACAATTTTCAACCGATTTAATTTTTTTTGACACCACTCTCTTTTATGTTGTGAATCTGGGTAAGAATGATCAAATCACTCGGAAGTTATACATCATTAAATGTGGTGCTATGGAGCCCGGGGGCGTAAGTGGAGCGTGTAAAATTAAAGCTAGAGCAACCAAATTTGAAATCTAGATTCTTAATGTTCGTACGCTTTACAAGTTTGTTTTAGATTTTCTAATTTTCCTCCCCTGACCCCCGCAATTTGAAAAAATCGATTATAAGGCACAATTTTTAACTATTCAAATTTCTTTTTGACAAATATATTATCTTCAGCATTCTTGATCTACATTGTAAAGTTACAGAACGTTAAGTATTGCGTAATAGAATGCGGGGGCTAAAAGGCTTAAAGTACGTGCAGAACTGTGTGTATGTGTGAGTATCTGTTTGTATGGCCGTGTATGTTGGCAAAGGGGCTCTCGTAGTCGGCTACACTCGACGTAAAAATATAAAAAATATAAATTCCAAATTTCGTTGCTCTAGCTCTTATTTTACGCGCACTACTAAGCTCTTGGGCCACATAACACCACTTTTAATGATGTATAGCTTCCGGGTTTTTTGATCAAACATACCCAGATTCACAACATAAATTAAGAATGGTCCAATCATAATGTGTGTCAAAAAAAATTAAATCGGTTGAAAATTGTGTTAAATAATCGTTTTTTTCAAATTGCGGTGGTCAGGAGAGGAAATTCAAAAATCTAAATCTAACTCGTATAGCGTACGAAAATAGCGAATCTAGCTTTAGGGTAAGGTTGCTCTAGCTCTTATAGTCTCTTAGAAACATGCGTTCATACGGACAGACGGACGGACGAACGGACGGACGGATAGACGGACAGACGGACATGGCTAGATCAACTCGTCTTGTCGTCCTGATCAAGAATATATATACATTATGGGAAGTTCAATGATTATTTCTGGCTGTTACATACTTTTGGATTTTGCACATTTCCATTAGCTCCGCTTTGCTTATTTTTATGGCAAAGGGGCTAAAAAACGGGTATGGAAAAAACCCAGTCGACCAGATGCGATCATCGTAAAATCATCGTTCAGATGATGCATCTTACGTGGACATGCTTGAGCTGGTCAAGGCGGCCCTAACGATGCAAAACCTCAAGGACAGCGTACAGGGTATCATGAAGACTGCATCTGGTGACATTCTGTTCCGCATGCAGGGGAATTCTGCTCCTTCTATGCACCAACTGCACATCGCAATAAAGGAGGTATTAAATGACAAGGCTGAGGTTAAATAAGCAAACGAAAAGCTGCCAATAGAGGTGAACGACATCGAAGGTGGCAGCCCGTACCAGGAGGTGATCACACAACTTGCCGGCAGCGCATATATTGAGTAGGATGTGCCCCGAGTACGTTAAAGCGCTAAAAATAATCAAAAATGGTTAAGTTCTTGCAACTTAACCTAAATTATTGCACGGCGGCTCAAGATCTGCTGGACCAGATATTCCATGAAGAAAGAAAAGACTTCGCCATACTACGCGAGAAGTACACGACCAAAGATGAGGGTATCTGGCACGCGAATTTTGATGGGAACGCAGCTGCATGGAGTTGTGGCCAACCACCGGGCTAGCTATCACGCAGAGCTACAGGTAGGGGGTATGTGTGACGGAGTCACAATATGTAGCTGCTATATAGCTCCAAGCATACCACTGACTGAATCCGAGGCCATCATACAAAGTTTCGCCCATGACGCACGTGACAAAAGCCCCTGCATAATAGCTGGCGATTTCAACGCTTGGGCAACGAACTGGAGCAGAACAACCCAATGTGGCACAGCACTGCTAGATGCATTTGCCACACTCGACGTTTGCCTACTTAAACGTCGGCGGGCAGAGCACGTACTGCAGCGCCGGGCGGAAAGTCGATTATTGACTTGAGTTTTGCAAGCCCGGCTATTGCGAGAATAGCCAAGTGGCAAGTCTCTGGCGTATTCACGCTAAGCGACCACTTCGCCATTTTCATGGAGACCACAAATCGCATGACAGGGAAACTGCAATAGTAGGCACACATGGCTACAAGGTGGAAACGCTAAACGCCGAGCTGCTGCTAGACTGTATTGCCAATGGTAGAGTCAGCGGGGACGCCAATGACAGTGCAGATCAACTAGCAGCATTGGTCAAGGCTGCATGTGACATGGCGATGGGGCGCTCGTGCTGTGGAAGGAACACGAGGCAACCAGTTCCTTGGTGGAACCCATGCATAGCCGAAACTCGCGAAGAGTGTTTAGCTGCAAGAAGACGTAGCCAATGGGCCAGAGGAAGTTCCAGCTTCGATATGTACACATATGCGTACAAAACGAAGAGGAAAATGCTCAAGGAACTAATAAAAGGCAGCAAAGCAAATTGCTTGAGAGACCCTTTGCAACGCAGCTAACGCACAGCCATTCGGATTGGCATTCAAAATAGTGATGGGCAAACTTGCCAAGCAGTCAATTTCAAAATGCCCAGATTTTCTGGAAAGCATAGTGCAAACACTATTTCCCAGCCAGATAGCCAACAATGCATTATACACATGCGACTACAACCAATCGGAGACCATTCAGCCGATCACAGCCGACGATGTGCTAAAAATATAAGCCAGGTTAAACAAGTAAGAATCTGTAGTCGAGAATACCTGACTACGAGAACCCCTTTACGGCCATACAAACACATACACACAGTTCTGCACGTGTTTAACCCCCCGCGCTCTTTAGCGCGATACTTAATGTTGTATAACTTCTGCGTTTATTATTCAATCCTAACGTAATTCACAAAGTAGATCAGGAATAGTCTAAGAAATTTGATCGGTTAACTATTGTTCTTAATAATCGTTTTTTTTTTTTTTATTGCGGGGGTCAGGGGAGGAAATTCAAAAATCTAAAACAAACTCGTTTAGCGTACGAACATAACAAATCTAGATTCCAAATTTGGTTTCTCTAGGTCTTATTTTACGCACTCCACTTAGCCACCCCGCGCTCAATAACACCAGTTTTGATGATGTATAACTTCCGAATTTTTTGATCAATCTTACCCAGATTTACAACAAAGATCAAAAGTGGTCTATTTATGATGTGTGCCAAAACGAAATTCAATCGGTTGAAAATTGTGCTTAATAATCGTTTTTTTCGAAATGCGGTGGCCACGGGAGGAAATTCAATAATCTAAAACAAACTCGTACAGTATACAAATATAACAAATCTAAGTTTAAAATTTGGTTGCTCTAGTTGTTATAGTCTCTGAGAAACAGGTGTTCATACAGACGGACAGACGAACGGACGGATGATTTTGCACAAAACCATTAAATCTCTTTTGCTTTAATTTAAGGCAATGGTAGATACCAAATTTTAAGCCTAGATGTGCTATTTTCGTACGCTATACGAGTTTGTTTTAGATTTTTGAATTTCCTCCCCTGACCAATGCAATTCGGAAAAAACGATTGTTAACCACATTAAATTAAATATTCTTTTGGCACACATCATAATTTGACTTTTCTTTATCTATGTTTTAAATTTGGGTAAGATTGATAAAAAAAACAAGTAAGAAGTCTGTAGTCGACTGTACCCGACTACGAGAGCCCCTTTGCCTACATATACAGCCATACACACACATACTCCTACATACACACAGTTCTGCACGTACTTAGCCTTTGCGCGCACCTTTTAGCCCCCCACGCTCTATAGCGCGGTACTTAATGTTGTATAACTTCCGTGTTTATTGTTTAATTTTAACGAAATTCACAACATAGATGAAAATTAGTCTACTTAATATGTGTGCGAAAAAGAAATTTGATCTGTTAAAAATTTTACCTTATAAATCAAAAACAAACTTGTACAGCGCACGAAACTGATAAATCTAGGTTTAAAATTTGGGTGCTCTAGCTCTTATAGTCTCTGAGAAACAGGCGTTCATACGGACGGACAGACGGAAGGACGGACGGACGGACGAACGGACGGACAGACAGACGGACAGGGCTAGATCAACTCGTCTTGTCGTCCTGATTCAGAATATATATACTTTATGGGGTATCCGATGCTTATTTCTATGTGTTACATACTTTTCGATTTTGCTCATTTCCAATAGCTCCGCTTTGCTCTTTTTTACAAAAAGGCAAAGGGGCTAAAAACTCGGAAGTTATACATCATTAACTGTGGTGCTATGGAGCCCGTGGGGGTTAAGTGGTGCGCGCAAAATAATAGCTAGAGCAACCAAATTTGGAATCTAGTTTTTTTATGATTGTACGTTTTACGGTTTTGTTGTAGATTTCCGAATTTCCTCCCCTGACCACCACAATTTGAAAAAATAGATTATAAGGCACAATTATCCATTAATCGAATTGCACATATATTGCTGAAAGCATTATTGATCTACGTTGTGAATTTCGTTAAGATTTAACAATAAACACGGAAGTTACAGAACATTAAGTATAGCGCAATAGAGAGCGGGGGCTTAAAGTACGTGCAGAACTGTTTGTATGTGTGAGTGTGTGTGTAAATGGCTGTATATGAAGGCAAAGGGGGTATCATAGTCGGGTACACTCGACTACAGACTTCTTACTTGTAAGCCCATTTGCCTTTTTGTAAAAAAGAAGCAAAGCGGAGCTACTGGAAATGTGTAAAATCTAAAAGTATGTAACACATAGAAATAATCATCGGAGACCCCATAAAGTATATATATTCTGAATATTCTGAGGACGACAAGACGAGTTGATCTAGCCCTGTACGTCTATCTGTCCGTCCGCCCGTATGAACGCATGGTAATTGTACCACACTGAACAATTTTTGGTCGACTGCTCATAATTTAAATTAAATAAACATATAAAAACAAGTAAGGAGTTTTTTGATCAATCCTACCCAGATTAACAACATAGATCAAGAATTTGCATATTATAATGTCTGCCTAAAAAAATTTTAAACGGTTCAAAATTGTGCTTAATATTCGCTTTTTAGCCGCTTTGCCTTTTTGTAAAAAAGAAGCAAAGCAGAGCTATTGGAAATGTGCAAAATCCAAAAGTATGTAACACATAGAAATAATCATCGGAGACCCCATAAAGTATATATATTCTGAATCAGGACGACAAGACGAGTTCATCTAGCCCTGTCCGTCTGTATGTCTGTCCGTCTGTTTGTCTGTCCGTCTGTCCGTCCTTCCGTATGAACGCCTGTTTCTCAGACACTATAAGAGCTAGAGCAACCAAACTTGAAATCTAGATTCGTTATTTTCGTAGGTTATACGAGTTTGTTTTTTAATTTTTTAATTTCCTCCCCTGACCCCAGCAAATCGAAAAAAACGATTATTATGCACAATTTTCAACCGATCAAATTTATTTTTGGCACACATCATAATTAGATCATTCTTGATCGATGTTGTGAATCTGGGTAAGATTGATCAAAAATCTCGTCTAAGTTATAGATCATCAAAAGTGGCGTTATGGGCCCCGGAGGGTATAGTAGTGCGCGCAAAATAAGAGCTAGAGTAATGAAATTTGGAACGTAAATTTGTTATATTCGTACGCTATACGAGTTTGTTTTAGATTTTCGAATTTCGTCCCCTGACCCACGCAGTTCGAAAAAATCGATTATTAAGCACAATTTTCAAATGATTGAATTGCTTTTTGGCGCACATCATAGACCATTTTTGATCTATGTTGTGAATCTGGGTAATATTGATCAAAAACCTCGGAAGTTATGCATCATTAAAAGTGGTGTTATGGTGCCCGGGGGGGTTAGCTAGTACGCGTAAAATAAGAGCCAGAGCGACGAAATTTCGAATCTTTTTTTTTTATTAGAATTAAATTGAATATATACAAAATATACAAATTTAATATTAATTTAACGAGCACTAGCTGGATCTTCCTTCGGCTCAACATTTTTTTTTTTATATTTGTACTTCTTTTTAGCCCGTTTGCCTTTTTGTAAAAAAAGAGCAAAGCGGAGCTATTGGAAATGTGCAAAATCCAAAAGTATGTAACACATAGAAATAATCATCGGAGACCCCATAAAGTATATATATTCTGAATCAGGACGACAAGACGAGTTCATCTAGCCCTGTCCGTCTGTCTGTCTGTCCGTCTGTCCGTCTGTCCGTCTGTATGATCGCCTGTTTCTCAGAGACTATAAGAGCTAGAGCAACCAAACTTAAAATCTAGATTCGTTATGTTCGTAGGTTATACGAGTTTGTTTTTGATTTTTCAATTTCCTCCCCTGACCCCCGCAAATCGAAAAAAACGATTATTAAGCACAATTTTCAACCGATCAATTTTATTTTTGGCACACATCATAATTAGACCATTCTTGATCGATGTTGTAAATCTGGGTAAGATTGGTCAAAAATCTCGGAAGTTATAGATCATCAAAAGTGGCGTTTTGGGCCCCGGGGGGGTATAGCAGCGCGCGCAAAATAAGAGCTAGAGCAACGAAATTTGGAACGTAGATTCGTTATGTTCGTACGCTATACGAGTTTGTTTTTGATTTTTAAATTTCCTCCCCTGATCCCCGCAAATCGAAAAAAACGATTATAAGGTACAATTTTTAGCCGATAAGATTTCGTTTTCGCACACATATTAAGTAGACCATTCTTCATCTACGTTGTGAGTTTCGTTAAAATTGAACGAAAAACACGGAAGTTATACAACAATAAGTACCGCGCTGTAGAGCGTGGGGGGCTAAAAGGCGCGCGCAATGGCCAAGTACGTGCAGAACTGTGTGTATGTATGAGTATGTGTGTATGGCTGTATATGTTGGCAAAGGGGCTCTCATAGTCGGGTATACTCGACTACAGACTTCTTACTTGTTTTTTCTGAGTTTTATAAATATATATATTTTATATTTATATGTATATATATATATATATATATATTTTTTTTTTATATTTATTTTATATATTTAATTTACAACGTCCTACGAAGGTGTTAATGAGTTTAATGTTTGTAAGGGATTGGTTGCTGAGTAGGGAGGACGGTTTTAAGGCTCCAAAGACAGAGTGCCTGACTCTGTCTAAGCGTCCACAGGTGTCGAGTAGGTGGTCGGCGTCTAAATTATCCCTACAGAAAGGACAGGTAGGTTTTGGGCCGCCAGAAAGTAGATGTTCGTGGGTTTGCTGGGTGTGTCCAATGCGTAGGCGGATGAAGTAGGTACAGGCACGTTTGTCCATCAATGAAGGGAGTAGCAGCTTAGAGCAGTTGGCGTTTATTTTGCCGTAGCGGATTTGTGCAAAATTGTCCGTCCGTCCGTCTGTATGAACGTCTGTTTCTCAGATACTATAAGAGATAGACCAACCAAATTTGGAATCTATATTCGTTATTTTCGTACGCTATACGAGCTGGTTTTACATATTTAAATTTCCTCCCCTGATCACTACAATGCGAATACGTAAGAAATCTGTAGTCGAGTGTGCCTTAAATAAAAGCAAAAGAGCACTAATGGATTTGTGCAAAATTGTCCGTCCGTCCGTCTGTAGGAACGATTGTTTCTCAGAGACTATAAGAGATAGAGAAATCAAATTTCGAATCTAGATTCGTTATGTGCGTACGCTAAACAAGTTTGTTTAAGATTTTTAAATTTCTTCCCCTGACCACAGCGATACGAAAAAAACGATTATTTAGCACAATTTTCAGTCGATCAAATTTCTTTTTAATAAACCTATTAATTACACCATTTTTCATCTACGTTATAAATTTTGATAAAATTAAACAGTAAACATGGAAGTAATACAACATTAAGTTTCGTGCTATTGATTGTGGTGGGCTAAAATGCGCGCGCAATGGCTAAGTACGTGCAGAATTGTGTGTATGTGTGTGTATAGCTGTAGGGAAAGGGGCTCTCGTAGTCGGATACACTCGACTACAGATTTCTTACATGTTCGTATTGTGGTCATCAGGGGAGGAAATTTAAAAATGTAAAACCAGCTCGTATAACGTACGAAAATAACGAATCTAGATTCCAAATTTGATTTCTCTATCTCTTATAGTCTCTGAGAAACAATCGTTCCTACAGACGGACGGACGGACAATTTTGCACAAATCCATTAGTGCTCTTTTGCTTTTATTTAAGGCACACTCGACTACAGATTTCTTACGTATTCGCATTGTAGTGATCAGAGGAGGAAATTTAAATATGTAAAACCAGCTCGAATAGCATACGAAAATAACGAATCTAGATTCCAAATTTGGTTGGTCTATCTCTTATAGTATCTGAGAAACAGACGTTCTTACAGACGTACGGACAATTTTGCACAAATCCATTAGTTCTCTTTTGATTTTATTTAAGGCAATGGGAGTAAATGCCCAAAATATCAACTAAAACCGGCAGAATACCACAAATTGGATTACACTACCCAATTTATAATATTTTCATTTATTAAAGTTATATATTTTTAAGAGATTTCCATCGAGGAATGTATGCGCAGGGCCTCAAATATCTTAGTTTATATAATACTTAAATAAAATTAGTAAACAATTTTAATACTGACCTGCATAAAACCCTCAGGGCAACCTGGTAGCTCCCCAGTTGGACTTAGATTGGTTTCATAACCATCAATATCTGTGTGGACCATGCCTTCATCAAAACGACCCACTGTAAAGCCATCGAAAATGATCTGTAAAAAAATATTAATATAACTTAAATTATTTAATCAAATTTTACTATGTCTTTCCACATTTTGATATGTTACACTAGACTAATACACTCAGTTTTACAGGCACCTTAAGCCATTTCGCGCGCTTGTTAGACTCACGCGTTCCATATCACGATACATAATGTTGTATAACTTCCGTGTTTATGGCTCAATCTTAATGAGATTCTTAAAGTACATCAAAAGTAGAACAATAATTATGTGTGCCATAAATAAATTCGATCGATTGAAAATTGTGCTTAATTTTCGTCTTTTTTGTATTGGGGAGGAAATTTAAAAATGTATATCAAACTCGTATAGCGTACGGAATCTAGATTCCAAATATGTTTATAGTCCGCTTTGGCTTTTCAAACAAGTAAGATGTCTGTAGTCGAGAGAACCCGACTACGAGAGTAAGCCATTCACGCGCCTTTTAGCCCCCCGCGCTCTATATAGCAAGATACTTAATGTTGAATAATTTCTGTGAGTTTTATCCAATCTCGACAAGATTCACTACATAGATCAAAAATGGTCTAATTATTTTATATGCGAAAAATTAGTTCCGCTTTGATCCTTTTTCAAAAGGCAAAAAGGCTAAAAAGAGCAAAGCGGAACTAACGGATTTGTGTAAAATCGAAAAGTATATAACAGGTAAAAATATTTATCAGAGATCCCATAAAGAACATATACATTCAATCAAATAAGTAACCAGAAATTTTAAATAAAACACAAACAACTTATCAATCATCCAAATTAATTTTATCCTGTTAAAAATAGGACCCTTCTGTGATAATACACCTCTTCCAATAAACAATCCAATCATTGAAAAACTTTTTAAAACTATATTCCGGGATGTTCCTCATATCTCGTTGCGAATTAGTTTTGATATCCTCAATGCTCCCAAAATGGATTCCAATAAGTGGTATTTTTAGAAACGCTTTTAGAAACACCGACAAGTAAGAAGTCTGTACTCGAGTGTACCCGACTACGAGAGACCCTTTAACTACATACACAGCCATATATACACACACTCACACATACACACAGTTCTACACGTACTTAGCCATTGCGCGCGTCTTCTAGCTCCCCGCGCTCTATAGCGAGAGTTTATGTTCTATTACTTCCGTGTTTATTAGCCCTTTTGCCATAAAAAAGAAGCAAAGCGGAGCTAATAAAAATGTGCAATTGCCAGGTTGGCACAACTGTCCACTATTCTGTCAATTTTGATAACTATCTGTCATTTAGTTTGATTATGACGTGAGTAGCAATTATGCGATTTTGCTATGGAACAAAATATTGAAAAAAGAGTGTGAAATTTTGTGTTTAGAACAAAATTTCTTATGCCAAAACGTTGGAAATGTTGAAAAAAACATTTGCTGATTCCACCATATCGAAAACTCAATTTTACCATTGGTATAAATCGTTCAAATAGGGCCGAGAGAAGTGAACGTTTTGCCACCTCTTTAACTGAAGAAATCGTCGACAAAATAAATGAAATGGTACTCGAAAATCGTTATTATAGCTTATGACAGATTACCCAAGAAACGAAAATGTTTTATGAGACCGCTAGAGAGAATGTTCATCACAAAAGACCAGATTTGTGGCGGAACAACAGCTGAATTTTGCAACATGATAATGCACTAGCGCACAAAGCGATCATTATGAACGAGTTATTGAACAAAACATCAACAGATATCATCGAACAACCACCGTAATCTCCAGATATAGCCCCGTGTGACTTTTTTGCCCCTTGAAAATTGTGCTTAATAATTGTTTCTTTTCGAATTTAGGTGGTCAGGGGAGAAAATACAAAAATCTAAAACAAATTCGTATAGCTTACAAAAATAACGAATTTAGGTTAAAATTTGGTTGCTCTAGCTCTTATAGTCTCTGAGAAAAAGGCGTTCATACAGAGAGACGGACGAACGTACGGTCGGACGGACAGATGGACAGACAGACAGACGGACAGACGGACATGGCAAGATCGACTCATCTTGTCGTTCTGATCAAGAATATATATACTTTATGGCGTCTTCGATGATTATGTCCATGTGTTACATACTTTTGGATTTTGCACATTTCATTATATCCGCTTTGCTCTTTTTTATGGCAAAGGGGCTAAAAATAAATTTGCAGTTCTGCTTTGGATAAAATCTGCCCAAACAGTTTTGTATTACTAATTAGTATAAGCCTGTTTATGTTCCAACTTGTTATGTAAACCATTAGAATGTTTAAAATATATTATAAGAAATTTTAAGCTTTGTTGCCACAACCACAGTATGAATGATTTAATATTTTATAAATTCTTATTACGCTATTGCATGAAATTCTGAAACCTTGTCAAAAATATTTTCAAACATATCTACCTCTATAGTTAATATTGAAGATATTAAAGAGTCGACTTAAGAAACAAATATGGTCAGAGTTGTCGTTCCATCCACAACTCTAGATGGAAGCATCCAATGTGACATATAATGTAATAACCGAAAACGAAAGAGTGTTGTTTTGTTGAGTGAGCATGTTTATGCTGTGTGTTGTGTTTTAAATTTCACCTTATTTTGTGAAGACCATCGCAACCACAGGTAGTTATGTATACATATACATGCCTGTAAGTAGATGTAGGTACTACAGTGTAATTTTACGTCGGTTAATACAGGCGGTGCAAGACTGACAACAGTGAAGCAAACATTTCAGCCCCAGAATTGCGCCAATCGCATATACTACGCAAACGGAATTTCCCCATTTCAAGTTTGCATAGTCAGTCCGCTCGAATTCTTATTACACTACAAACCATACTATGTACATAAAACATATCTTACCTGTACAATGTCGCCTTGTTCATGACCGGACGCTGTGAATGTCAGGTGACACAAAAACGGTAATCTATTCCACTGGGGCGTAGGCACTTGAATAGCATAGGTACGTCCAATATCCCCATAATATGTACGATTGCAGACTACCAAAATTAAACAGTATAAAATTTAAATTAAAGGTTAGATTACATAATTGCACATACAACATGTAAAAAAGGGTGTAGTCGGGTATATCCGAATACTAGAGTAGCCATTGCCCACATACACAGACATAGAGGAACATATACACAAATCTATTGGCACTACAGGATGTTGTGTGGATCTACGGTCGGACGGACAGATGGCCAGAAGGACAGACAGACAAACGGACATGTCTAGATAGACTCAGCTGGTCGTCCAGATCAAAAATATGTATACTTTGTAGGGTCTCAGATGATGTCTACCGGTTACTTACTCTCGATTTTGCTCCCATTTACCTTTTTTTTAACCACTTTGACTATTGAAAAACAAGTAAGAAGTCTGTAGTCGAGTGTACCCGACTACAAGAGCCCCTTTGCCAACATATACAGCTATACACACACATACTCATACGCCCGCGCTCTATAGCACGGTACCTAATGTTGTATAATTTCCGTGTATATTGTTCAATCTTAACGAAATTAACAATGTAGATCAGGTATGGTCTTATTAGTACGTGTGCCAAAAGGAATCGGTTGAAAATTGTGTCTTATAATCGATTTTTCGATTTGTGGGGTCAGGGGAGAAAATCTAAAATCTAAAACAATCTTGTATAGCGTACGAACATATCAAATCTATATTCCAAATTTCGTTGCTCCAGCTCTTTTTTGAATCTTCTAATTATGATGTGTGCCAAAAATAAATTGGATCGGTGGAAAATTTGGCTTAATACTCGTTTATTTTTCGAATTGCTGGAGTCAAACTCGTATAACCTACGAACATAACGAATCTAGATTTTAAGTTTCGTTGCTCTAGCTCTTATAGTCTCTGAGAAACAGGCGTTCATACAGAAGGACAGACGGTCAGACGGACAAACGGACAGACAGACAGACGGACAGGTCTAGATCAACTCGTCTTGTCGTCGTGATTCAGAATATATACACTTTATGGGGTCTCCGATTATTATTTCTATGTGTTACATTCTTTTCGATTTTGCACATTTCCAATAGCTCCGCTTTGATTCTTTTTTACAAAAAGGCAAAGGGGCTAGCCATGTCCGTCTGTCCGTTCGTCTATCCGTCTGTCTGTTTGTCCGTCCGTCTTGATTGCCTGTTAATTGTACTACACTAAACAATTTTTGGTCGCCTGCTCATAATTTAAATTAAACAAGTAAGAAGTCCGTAGACGAGTGTACCCGACTACGAGAGACCCTTTGCCATACACACACAAACTCATACATACACACAGTTCTGCACGTACTTAGCCATTGCGCGCACCTTTTAGCCCCCCACGCTCTATAGCGGGGTACTTAATGTTGTATAACTTCCGTGTTTATTGTTCAATTTTACAATGTAGATCAGGTATAGTCTTATTAGTACGTGTGCCAAAAAAAATTTTAATCGGTTGAAAATTGTGTCTTATAATCGATTTTTTCGATTTGCGAGGGTCAGGGGAGGGAATTCGAAAATCTAAAATAGATTCGTATAGCTTAGGAACATAACAAATCTAGATGCCAAATTTTTTTGTCTCTGAGAAATAGGCGTTCATACAGACGGACAGACGGACAGGGCTACATCAACTCGTCTAAAATCGATCAACTCGGGCTGAAAATAAACAAATAAGAAGTCTGTAGTCAAGTGTACCCGACTACGAGAGCCCCTTTGCCAACATATACAGCCATACATATACATACTAACACATATAGACAGTTCTGCACATACTTTAAGCCTTTTAGCCACCACTCTCTATTTCGCGATACTTAATGATCTGTAACTTCCGTGTTTATTGTTAAATCTTAACGAAATTCGCAACGTAGATCAATAATGCTTCGAGTAATATATGTGCGAAAAATAAATTTCATCGTTTAAAAATTCTGCCTTATAATCGATTTATTCAAATTACGGGAGTCAGGCGAAGAAATTTGAAAATCTAAAAAAAACTCGTATAGCGTGCGAACATAACGAATCTAGATTTTAAATTTCGTTACTCTAGCTCTTATTTTGCGCGCACTACTAAGCCCCCCGGCCCCATAACATCACTTTTAATGATGTATAGCTACCGAGATTTTTGATCAATCTTACCCAGATTCACAACATAAATCAAGAATGGTCTAGTTATAATGTGTGCCAAAATAAATTGTGCATAATTTTTTTCGAATTCCGGGGGTACGAAAATAACAAATCTAGATTTAAAATTGGGTTGCTCTAGCTCTTATAGTCTCTGAGAAACAGTCGTTCATACGGACGGACGGACGAACAGACTGATGGACGGATGGACAGAGGGACGAACGGTCCTGATCAAGAATATATATACTTTATGGGGTATCCGATGATTATTGCTATGTGTTACATACTTTTGGATTTTGCACATTTCTATTAGTTCCGCTTGGCAAAGCCATTATCTCTCTTATCTTATGATATGTTCAAATCTATTATAACTGTAAATAATGTATATTTAAGAGGCATAACAACAACAATATAGAAGTCTAAAAATAAAATTAAGATAATGTAAACTAAAGTACCTTAAAAGATCGTTAATAACGCCGTTTCTTCATATTGCAGAGTAATCGAATATTGCCGTTGCTGTCATGAGAAATTTGATTGTTTTTTTAGCTTTCACGTACAAACCATTTAAAAAAGCAAAAAGGGAAATGTGCAAAATCGAAAAGTATGTAACAAGCCAAAATTATCATGTGAGACCCCATAAAAAATATATATTCTTAATCAGAACGACCATCTGAGTCGAGTCTATTTACTTTATGGGGTCTCCGATGATTATTTTTATGTGTTACATACTATTGAATTTTGCACAAATCCATTAGCTCCGCTTTGCTCATTTTTATGGCAAAGGGGCTTAAAAAGCAAAGCGGAATTAATGGATTTGTGCAAAATCGAAAGGTAGAAATAACAATCGGAGACCCCATAAAGTATATATATTCTTGATCAGGACGACAAGACGATTCGGTCTGGCCCTGTCCGTCTGTCTGTCTCTCTGGCTGTATGAAAGCCTTTTTCTCAGAGTAGAAACTCTGTGTATGTGTGAGTATATGTGGGTATGTATATATGTAGGCAAAGGGACTCTCGTAGTCGGGTACACTGGAATACAGATTTCTTACTTATTTTTTTAAAAGCAAAGCGGGCTAAGAATATGCATTTTAGCTTGTTATATTTTTCAGCTTTCCACTTACCAGAACAGTGTTTTGGTTCATCACTGCCGTCGGTACAGTCGCTGCGCCCATCGCAATATTTATCCAATGGAACACATATATTACCGCTGTTTCCACTGCCCTTGCACGAGAACTCCGATACTCGACAGGCGTGGCAAAAGCTTAGTGCACCCAGCGCTGTCACCAAAAGTACAAGTCTGAGCTGACTAGGACTTTCTTTGCAAATTGAGCTCAGCATCTGTATGGAAGAGAAGCATAAACACCGAATTAAACAATTTAGTATAATAAAAAATAAAAAATTTGTAGTCGAGTGTACCCGGATACGAGAGCCCCTTTGCACACATATACACCCATACAAACACATACTCACACATACACACAATTCTGCACGTAATTAGCCATTGCGCGCGCCTTTTACCCCCCGCGCTCTATTCCACAATACTTAATGTTGTATAACTTCCGTGTTTACTGTTTCATCTAAACAAAATTAAGAATGTAGATCAAAAATGGTCTAATTATGACGTTTGCCAAAAAAAAACAAGTATAAAGTCTGTAGTCGAGTGGACCCGACTACGAGAGCCCCTTTGTCTACATATACAGCCATACACACACATACTCATACATACACACAGTTCTGCACGTACTTAGCCATTGCGCGCACCTTTTAGCCCCCCACGCTCAATAGCACGGTACTTAATGTTGTATAACTTCCGTGTTTATTATTCAATTTTAACGAAATTCACAACGTAGATGAAGAATGGTCTACTTAATATCAACTCGTCTTGTCGTCCTGATTCAGAATATATGTACTTTATGGGGTCTCCGACGATTATTTCTATGTGTTACATACTTTTCGATTTTGCACATTTTCAATAGCTCTGCTTTGCTTCTTTTTTACAAAAAGGCAAAGGGGCTAACAATTCAATCTGTTGAAAAATGCTTAATAATCGAATTTTTCGAATTGCTAAGGTCAGGGGAGGAATTTAAAATTTCAAAAACAAATTTGTATAGCTAACGAAAATATCAAATCTAGGTTTTAAATTTGGTTGCTCTAGATCTTATAGTCTCTGAGAAACAGACGTTTATACGTATGGACGGACAGACGGACGGATGGACAGACGGACGGACAGTCGAACAGACAGACGGACAGGGCTAGACCGACTCGTCTTGTCCTCCTGATTAAGAATGTATATACCTTTTGGGGGTCTCCGATGATTATTTCTACCTGTTACATACTTTTTGATTTTGCACATTTTCATTAGCTCCGCTTTGCTCTTTTTTATGGCAATTTAACAACCTTGATAATATTTTGCAACATTTAAATATGGTACTAAATATCACTTCTCTATCTATAGCACATAGCTACAAAATAATCATCTATTAGTAACAGTATGACATTATACAGTTTAGCCTGTCTTTTGCATTAAACTAACTTTTATTTGTTCTTGCATTCTTTGTTGCTATAGCTTGAGTCGATTTTTTTTACTAAGTAAACGCATATAGAAATTTCGCAGCAAACCTCTTGAAATTTGTAAAAACTTTTAACTTTTTTTATAACATCAGTATGTATGTAGTATGCACTTAAACGTATTATAAAGCAAACAAGTGTCTTTGTTCTGAGCTTTAAGTACTTTCAGTTCAGGTAAAAAGAAGATGTGCAAGCAGTTATCGGTCGCAGACAATCTTACTTGTCGAAGGTCCTTAAAGCACTTAAATTCTCAAATCCTTTGGGTATGACCCATGTGTCTTATGTTTTACATTATATGTCGGTAGTGTTCTAAACATTTATAAATCAGAAGATACAGTCAGAAAACAATCATAATAGTAACAATATCAAACAAGCAAGAAGTCTGTAGTCTGTAGTGTACCCGACTACAAAAGCCCCTTTGTCTACATATACATGCGTCTTTCAGCACCCCACGCTCTATAGCGCGATACTTAATGTTGTATAACTTCCGTGTTTATTGTTCAATTTTAACGAAATTAACAACGTAGATTAGGAATAGTCTAATAAATATGTGTAGTCAGTCAAAAATTGTGCCTTATAATCGACTTTTTCGAATTGCGGGGGTCAGGGGAAGAAATTCGAAAATCTAAAACAAAC
The DNA here is from genome assembly GCA_037044455.1 of Zygothrica quintamaculata. Classification (NCBI taxonomy): domain Eukaryota; kingdom Metazoa; phylum Arthropoda; class Insecta; order Diptera; family Drosophilidae; genus Zygothrica; species Zygothrica quintamaculata. The sequence continues at coordinate 41,937 of JBAMBS010000410.1, read as the reverse complement.
TCGTATAGCGTACGAACATAAAAAATCTACGTTCCTAATTTCGTTGCTCTAGCTCTTATTTTGCGCGCTTTACTATACCCCCCGTGTCCCATACCACCACTTTTGATAATGTATAACTTCTGAGTTTGTTAAGCAAACTTACCCAGATTTACAACACAGATCAAAAATGGTCTAATTATGATGTGTGCCAAAAAGAAATTAGATCGGTTGAAAATTGTGCTTAATACTCGTTTTTTCGAATTGCGGTGGTCAGGGGAGGAAATTCCAAAATCTAAAACAAACTCGTGTAGCGTTCGAAAACAAATTTAACAAATTTAAGTTTAAAATTTGGTTGCTCTAGCTCTTACAGTCTCTGAGAAACAGACGTTCATACAGACGGACGCACGGACGGACAGACGGACAGACGGCCGGACGGACAGACGGACATGGCTAGATCAATTCGTCTTGTCGCCCTGATCAAGAATATATATACTTTATGGGGTCTCCGATGATTATTTCTATGTGCTACATACTTCTTTTGGGTCTAAAAAGGGGGTGAAGGAGTATTGGATATGTGGTAAAAACAAAAAATTAATAGGTAGAAATAATCATTTAGTGGTGTCCATTTGCTTGTTTATTTTAGTATTTTAAATTTCCTCCCTTGACCACCGCTGAATGAACATGTAAGAAATCTGTAGTACCTGACTACGAGAGCCCCTTTGCCAACATATACAACCATACATACACATACTCATACACACACACAGTTCTGCACGTATTTGGGCATTGCGCGCGCCTTTTAGACTCCCTCGCTCTAGAGCACGATACTTAATGTTCTATAACTTCCGTGTTTATTGTTCAATCTTAATGAAATTCACAAAGTAGATTAGGAAAGGTCTAATCAATATGAGTGCCATAAATAAAATTGAATAGTTGAAAATTGTGCCTTATAATCTAATTTTTCGAATTGCGGCGGTCAGGGGAGGTAATTTAAATATCTAAATAAATTATATCCCGGAAATTAGAAAAGTTAACCTCACTTTATATGTTTTTAGCCCCTTTGCCATAAAAAAGAAGCAAAGCAGAGCTAATGGAAATGTGCAAAATCCAAAAGTATGTAACCAAGTCCATCTAACCATGTCCGTCTGTCCGTCTGTCCGTCCATCCGTCTGTATGAACGTCTGTTTCTCAGCAACTATAAGAGCTACAGTAACCAAATTTTATACCTAGATTGACTATTTTCGTACGCTATACAAGTTTATTTTTGATTTTTCAATTTCCTCCCCTGACTCCCGCAATTCGAAAAAAAACGATTATTAAGCACAATTTTCAACCGATCAAATTTATTTTTGGCACACATCATAATAAGTCCATTCTTGATCTATATTGATAAAAAAAACTCGGAAGTTATACATCATCAAAAGTGGTGTTATTGGCCCCGGGGGGTATAGTAGTGCGCGCAAATAAGAGCTAGAGCAATAAAATTTGGCATCTAGATTCGTTATGTTCGTACGCTATACGAGTTTATTTTAGATTTTCGAATTTCCTCCCTTGACCCACGAAATTTGATGGTACAATTTTTAACCGATCAAATTTCTTTTTCGCACACATATTAAGTAGACTATTCTTCATCTACGTTATGAATTTCGTTTAAATTAAACAATAAACACGGAAGTTATACAACGTTAAGTACCGCGCTATAGAGCGTGGGGGGCTAAAAAGTGTAGTCGGGTACACTCGACTACAGATTTGTTACTTGTTTTACAGTGATTTTGCTTGTCAAATTGTGTCACACGTGCAGCTCTCAAAACTCTTTTCATTCGATTCTATTTTAAGTTTTCTGCTAAATAAAATGTTGCTACCGAGATCCAAACTACCTGAGACAAATCCTAAGGCCTAACATACTACATTTGCATATGTTGTGTGTGTTGGCGTGTGTGTGTGAGACTTTGTGTATATGTTACATACGATAGTGTACGTAGATTCGTTAGCCCAAAATCGGCGTTGAATATAAGCCTATTATTATTGTTGTTGTTGCGTAACGAGCTAAAAACTTATTCGAAATTCATGGGGTTGATTTGCATTTTTGATTGGTTGAATATTCGTAGGGCCTGTGAGACAGGGAGAGAGGGAGAGAAAGAGAAAGAGTAAGAGGGTGAGAGAAGGAGGAAGAGAGAGAAAGAGAGAATAGAAAACAGAGATGGAGCACTAAATGGATTGCTAGAAGAGAGCAAAGAAAATATTCTAGGGAATGAGAGAATTGCTGTCTTTATAAAGTTGTGTAAAACTAAAGAAATTTTAAAGCAGTTGGAAATATTGCTTTATTATGGTCCTTCCAAATAGGCACATACCCGAACACACACATATATATATATATATTTATATATATATATATATATATATATATATATATATATATATATATATATATATATATATATATATATATAATATATATAAATATATAATAAAATAATATAATATAATAAAGTATGACACTGTCCAAAACTGATGAGGTCACTTGGAACGTGTAGCACAACATATAAATATTAAAGTAAAAACAAGTAAGAAATCTGTAGTCAAGTGTACCCGACTACGAGAGACCCTTTGCCTACATATACAGTTTACACATACATACTCACACATACACACAGTTTAGCACGTACTCTAAGCCATTGTGCGCGCCTTTTAGCCCCCGCGCTCTATTGCACGATACTTAATGTCGTATAACATCCATGTTTATCCTTCAATCTTGACGAAATTCACAACGTAGATCCAAAATATACTAATTATTATGTGCGCCATTTTGACCGGTTGAAAACTGTGCCTTATTATCGATTTTTTTCGAATTGCAGTGGTCAGGGGAGGATATTCGGAAATCTAAAACACCCTTAAAACAAAACAAATGTGAAGTAATGGATTTGTGCAAAATCGAAAAGTATGTAACACATAGAAATAATCATCGGAGACCCCATAAAGTATATACATTTTTAATCAGGACGACAAGTCGAGTTGATCTAGCATTGTCCGTCTGTATGAACGCCTGTTTCTCAGAGACTATAAGAGCGAGAGCAACCAATCTTGAAATCTACATTCGTTATGTTAAATTAAAATTAGGTTGGCTGAAATGAGATTTATTTAACGGGTGAATAAAATCCGTATGTAGTAATTTGCAGTCATAGAGTGTTTAAAATGTTTTAAGTATAAATGAAATTTCCGCTAAATAATAACGCAGGCTTAATAACGGTATGCAAAGCAAGAAAAACATGGACAACACAACCCTTTCCCAAACATCACTGCGGCCTTGAGCTTGTACGTAATTAACTTCAAACAAGTAAGAAATCTGTAGTCGAGTGTACCCTGACTACGAGAGCCCCTTTACCAACATACACAGCCATACAGACACATACACACAGTTGTACACGTACTTAGCCATTTCGCGCGCCTTTTATCAAACCACGCTGTATAGCGCGATACTTAATGTTGTATACCATCCGTGTTTTTTGTTAGCCGCTTTGCGTTTTTGTAAAAAAAGAGCAAAGCGGAGCTATTGGAAATATGCAAAATCCCAAAGTATGTAACACATAGAAATAATCATCGGAGACCCCATAAAGTATATATATTCTGAATCAGGACGACAAGACGAGTTGATCTAGCCCTGTCCGTCTGTCTGTCCGTCCGTCCGTCCGTCCGTCCGTCCGTCCGTCCGTATGAATGCCTGTTTCTCAAAAACTATAAGAGCTAGACCAACCAATCTTGAAATCTAGATTCGTTATGTTCGTAGCTTATACGACTTTGTTTTTGACTTTTGAATTTCCTCCCCTGAACAACGCAATTCAAAAAAAAAACGATTATTAAGCTCAATTTTCAAGCGATTGAATTTCTTTTTGGCATTCATCAGAATTAGACCATTCTTGATCTACATTGTTAATATTAAATAATAATTACGGAAGTTATACAACATTAGGTATCGTGCATTAGAGCGCGGAGGGCTAAAAGGCGCGCGCAATGGGTAAGTACGTGCAGAACTGTGTGTATATGTTAGTATGTGTGTGTATGGCTGTGTATGTAGGCAAAAGGGCTCTCGTAGTAGGGTACAGTCGACTACAGAGTTCTTACTTGTTTAAAAGCTTATTACAGTAGATTACTCAGGGATAAGAGCTGTCTATTAGATCTAATTTTAGTGCACTTCGAACACTTGTTCACTTTTACAATTGAAATAATTAAGAGAGCTCTCAACTTTGAGAAAAATAAAAATTTTTTACAGTACAAATAGATTTTGTGGATTTCAGCCCTTCAAGGATCTAACTTATATATATTTTAAACCGATTAAATTTCTTTTAGCAAACAAAATAATAAGACCATTCTTGATCTACCTTAAAAATTTCGTTAAGATTAAACGAAAAACACGGAAGTTATAAACTATTAAGTACGCGTTTTGGATCGCGGGGGGTTAAAAAGCTCGCGAAATGGCCTAAATTGCGTGTAAACTGTGTGTATGTGTGTGTGTATGTTTTTGTTTGTAGGCAAAGAGGCGCTAGTAGTCGAGTACACTCGTAATTGTAAAGTTTCTTCGTATTGTAAAATTTATTCACTATAGTTTAAAGCACCGTTATTGGAGCAATATATATATTTATATATATATATAAATATATATATATATATATATATATACATGTATATATGTTACATGTTTTTAAAAATAATCCGATTCAATTTAACATCATTTATATCGTTTGTCTCTATGTCATCTCGCGATTGTGTTTGTAATGTCAGCTATAGTTGCATTTAGCGACTGAATGCAGTGTCAGTATTTGATATATAATTCCGCCCGTTATGGGGCATTATTGTCTGCAGATAAGGGTGGCCTATTTCTATCCGTAATTTAAGGTGTGCAGGATTGTACCGCAAGAATTCAATAAGCACCTAAACATAAGATTTATATACATTTCAATAAAACAAACTGCCCCTTATTTCCTTGGAAAAAAATTAAAATTAGGTTGGCTGAAATGAGATTTATTTAACGGGTGAATAAAATCCGTATGCAATAATTTGCAGTCATAGAGTGTTTAAAATGTTTTAAGTATAAATGAAGTTTCCGCTAAATAATAACGCAGGCTTAATAACGGTATGCAAAGCAAGAAAAACATGGACAACACAACCCTTTCCCGAACATCACTGCGGCCTTGAGCTTGTACGTAATTAACTTCAAACAAGTAAGAAATCTGTAGTCGAGTGTACCCTGACTACAAGAGCCCCTTTACCAACATACACAGCCATACAGACACATACATACAGTTGTACACGTACTTAGCCATTTCGCGCGCCTTTTATCAAACCACGCTGTATAGCGCGATACTTAATGTTGTATACCATCCGTGTTTTTTGTTAGCCGCTTTGCGTTTTTGTAAAAAAAGAGCAAAGCGGAGCTATTGGAAATATGCAAAATCCCAAAGTATGTAACACATAGAAATAATCATCGGAGACCCCATAAAGTATATATATTCTGAATCAGGACGACAAGACGAGTTGATCTAGCCCTGTCCGTCTGTCTGTCCGTCCGTCCGTCCGTCCGTCCGTATGAATGCCTGTTTCTCAAAAACTATAAGAGCTAGACCAACCAAACTTGAAATCTAGATTCGTTATGTTCGTACGCTGTACAAGTTTGTTTTTGATTTTTCAATTTCCTCCCCTGACCCCCGCAAATCGAAAAAATCGATTATTAAGCACAATTTTCAACCGATCAAATTTATTTTTGGTACACATCATAATTAGACCATTCTTGATCGATGTTGTAAATCTGGGTAAGATTGATAAAAAATCTCGGAAGTTATAGATCAGCAAAAGTGGCATTATGTGCCCCGGGGGGTATAGTAGTGCACGCAAAATAAGAGCTAGAGCAACGAAATTTGGAATGTAGATTTGTTATGTTCGTACGCTATACGAGTTTGTTTTAGATTTTTCAATTTCCTTCCCTGACCCCCGCAATTTGAAAAAATCGATTTTCAGATACCATTTTTTAACTGATCAAATTTCTTTTACGCACACATATTAAGTAGACCATTTTTCATCTACGTTGTGAATTTCGTTTTAATTGAACAATAAACACGGAAGTTATACAACATTAAGTACCGCGACATAGAGCGTGGGGGGCTAAAAGGTGCGCGCAATGGCTAAGTACGTGCAGAACTGTGTGTATGTATGAGTATGTGTGTTTATGGCTGTATATGTAGGCAAAGGGGCTCTCGTAGTCGGGTACACTCGACTACAGACTTCTAACTTGTTTAATCTTAACGAAATTCAAAACGTAGATCAAAAGTTTTCCAATTATTATGTGTTCAAAAAAGAAATGTATACGTGAGTATGTGTGTGTATGGCAGTGTATGTGGGCAAAAGGGCTCTCGTTGTCGGCTACACTCGACCACAGTTTTCTTACTTGTTAATTAATTGTCAAATGAGTCGTGGATATTTTACTTTGCTCCCAATGGAGTTGATTTATTTATATGAATTTATATATGCAAGGAAAAACATAAAGGTTTATTTGAAATTTTAAAAATGATTTAAAATAACTTACTTTAATATTGATTTTTTTTTCTGCTGATAAAGGTTTAGCGTCCTTTTTTTAATGTTAGAAAATATTTTATTTCTGGCTTAGGTTTGTGTTTGTTACATTTTGACTGTACAACCGTATTAAAAGACTTCGACCTTGTATGCTTGCAAACACGTTGGGGCTGACGGATGCATAAACTGACAGACTGATTGATTTTACGAGGCAACAGTTTTATGGTGACGCTGTATCTGGCCAAATTCTACTTTTCTGTTACATATTTAATCGACAAACTAAACTTTTATATCATGGAGATAACGTTTAATCAATAAGTGAAACACACACACATGGAAACAAATAAATACACCCACAGATTTGTAGAGCCGCACGTTGCGTATACGTAATGCATTTATATATATATATATATATATATATATCCCATAAAAAATGTTTACCTTTGCAATAATTGATTTTTCCATAAAATTTAGCTTTTAATTTAGATGCATACAAGCCACAGGGACACTGAACACAAGTCACAGGACAAAAATATTGAATTTAAAAATCTTTATGCTATTACACCAAGATGTATGCGCGTGAGCTTCTGCACGTAACGCGTCCTTGTTCGAACTACCGATGTTCATCTCATGGCGACGGTCACAGCTCAATTTGGTTACGGGTCCTGGATAGCTTCAAAAGCACAAGACCAACAAAAGTAACCGTGAGAGCTTTCATGCACATAAAAACTCTCTTTTTCGCTCTTTTGAGGTTACATTCTGCGCAAGCTGGCAAGGTAGCAAACCAGCAAGCTTTCCATTCATTAAGCTTATTATTGCGTTTTTTCCAGGTTCATACACAACTTTTCATTTTCTCGCTTTCTCTTAGATTCTCTACATATCTACATATCATACGCTCGTCTGCCGTCTGTTCTCTGTCGAATTCATTTGAATTGTCTATTTTGTTAGCAGGGTTAACAATAATTCCAGCTATACAATGGTAATATTCCAATCACCTGATTACTGCCAACATATGGACATGCGCAAATTGTTCGATAACTCAAAAGTGTTTTGTAAGTTAAGACAATAATGAGACAGATTTCTCTCCTTTTGCATCCATAAATAAGTTCTGTTTATCATACTCTTACTTTTCAACAATTTAAGATATTCGCACTCTTTTATTTGTATACATTGAATATTCGGTAAAATTAATGCTAAGCATCTTGAATCGATTCTAATATGCCCGTTTGCTTTGATCCTGAGTTCCAGAAAAATGTCGTTAAATTTTTGAATACATTTAATTCAAGCATTAAAACCAGAATTGCTTTTGTAGTTCTTTAATTTTATAGTAAAATGTAAGAATACTCATATTGGATGTCCTGTGTAATCTCTTTGAGATATTTAGGGTAAAATGGTTGGTATTGCTGACAGTTCAAGTTCATTTCATTACTTGGTCATATACTTAATCATTCATTTAGTTGCAAATTAAGTCTTGAAGTAACTAAAAATATAATTAACGAGACGGTTGCTGTTGTGTTCCTCAATTGGTAAGTTTTCAGCAATGGTATAGTTTGGCCCAAATAAACCAGTTTAGGCAGTTTTGGCCCAAATAAACCGGCGTATTATTGTGCACTTGACTTCTGAATGTATTATTTATGTAATGTGATGCCGTATTATTGCAAGCAGGAAAAAATGAAAATCGCACTGCGATGATCCATATATAGCACCAACCTGCGATAACTGCCCTAGGTCAACAAAAATAATACTAACAAGAAGTCTGTAGTCGAGTGAGTATATAAATATAGGTAGTGCCCGCAAAATAATGGCTAGAGCAACGAAATTTGGATTCAAAATTCGTTATGTTTTTACGCTATAAAATTTTTTTTTATATTTTCGAATTTCTTTCCCTGACCCCCGAAAATCGAAAAAGTCGATTATAAAGCACAATTTTTAACCGACTAAATTTCTTTTTCGCACACATATTTATAAGACCATTCCCAATCTACTTTGTGAATTTCGTAAAAATTGAACAATAAACAAGGAAGTTATACAACATTAAGTATCGCGCTATAGAGCGTGGGGTGCAATGGCCAATGACGTGAAGAACTGTGTGAATGTGTGTGTATAGCTGTTTATGTAGGCAAAGGGGCTCTCGTAGTCGGGCACAGTCGACTACAGACTTCTTACTTGTTTATATTGTATATTTTAATGTTTAACGTAGCAAACAAGTGAATAAGTAAAAAGTCTAAAGTCGAGTGTTCCGGACTACAAAAGTCCCTTTGCCTACAGATACAGCCATACATACACATGCGCAAAAATACACGCAGTTCAACATGCACCTTTAGCCATTCCGCGCGCATTTCAGACTACAGATTTTTTATTTTTAGCCTCTTTGCCTTTTTGTAAAAAAGAAGCAAAACGGAGCTATTGAAAATATGCAAAATCAAAAAGTACGTAACACATAGAAATAATCATCGGAGACCCCATAAAGTATGTGTGTTTTTAATCAGGACGACTAGTCACCATGTCGCATCTATCCGTCGCCTCCGTCCGTCTGTCTGTCCGTATGAACGCCTGTTTCTCAGAGACTATAACAGCTAGAGCAATCAAATTTTAAACTTAGATTCGCTATTTTCGTACGCTGTACGAGTTTGTTTTTGATTTTTGAATTTTCTCCCCTGACCACCGCAATTCGAAAAAAACGAGTATTAAGCACAATTTCAACCGAATCGAATTTCTTTTCGGTACACATCATAATTAGACCATTCTTGATCTATGTTGTAAATCTGGGTAATATTGATAAAAAAAAAACTCGGAAGTTATACATCAATAAAAATGGTGCTATGGAGCCCAGGGGGTTAGTGGTGCGCGCAAAATAAGAGCTAGAGCAACCAAATTTGGAATCTAGATTTTTAATGTTCGTTCGCCTTACACGTTTTTTTAAGATTTCCGAATTTCCTCCACTGACCCCCGCAATTTGAAAAAATCGATTATAAGTGCACAGTTTTTAACTATTCAGATTGTTTTGGCACATATATTACTTAAAGCATTATTGATCTACATTGTGAATTTCGTTAAGATTGAACAATAAACACGGAAGTTACAGAACATTAAGTATCGCGCAATAGAGCGCGGGGTTCTAAAAGGTTTAAAGTACTTGCAGAACTGTGTGTATGTGTGTGTATGGCTGTATATGTAGGCAAAGGGGCTCTCGTAGTCGGGTACACTCGACTACAGACTTCTTACTTGTTAGCCCGTTTGCCTTTTTGTAAAAAAAGAGCAAAGCGGAGCTATTGGAAATGTGCAAAATCCAAAAGTATGTAACACATAGAAATAATCATCGGAGACCCCATAAAGTATATATATTCTGAATCAGGACGACAAGACGAGTTCATCTAGCCCTGTCCGTCTGTCTGTCTGTCCGTCTGTCCGTCTGTCCGTCTGTCCGTCTGTATGAACGCCTGTTTCTCAGAGACTATAAGAGCTAGAGCAACCAAACTTGAAATCTAGATTCGTTATGTTCGTAGGTTATACGAGTTTGTTTTTGATTTTTCAATTTCCTCCCCTGACCCCCGCAAATCGAAAAAAACGATTATTAAGCACAATTTTCAACCGATCAAATTTATTTTTGGCACACATCATAATTAGACCATTCTTGATCGATGTTGTAAATCTGGGTAAGATTGGTCAAAAATCTCGGAAGTTATAGATCAGCAAAAGTGGCGTTTTGGGCCCCGGGGGGGTATAGTAGCGCGCGCAAAATAAGAGCTAGAGCAACGAAATTTGGAACGTAGATTTGTTATGTTCGTACGCTATACGAGTTTGTTTTTGATTTTTAAATTTCCTCCCCTGACCCCCGCAAATTGAAAAAAACGATTATAAGGTACAATTTTTAACCGATCAAGATTTCTTTTTCGCACACATATTAAGTAGACCATTCTTCATCTACGTTGTGAGTTTCGTTAAAATTGAACGAATAAACACGGAAGTTATACAACAATAAGTACCGCGCTGTAGAGCGTGGGGGGCTAAAAGGCGCGCGCAATGGCTAAGTACGTGCAGAACTGTGTGTATGTATGAGTATTGTGTGTATGGCTGTATATGTTGGCAAAGGGGCTCTCATAGTCGGGTACACTCGACTACAGACTTCTTACTTGTTTTATTTTTTGTTTATGCGGTGTTTGCTGTCATCAGGCTACAGTTAAACCTCTGCAGTGTTCTTTTGCATTGCACTTGAAAAGTCATTGACATGGCACCATCTCTCCACCGTGTAGCTACAACTCTTTCTTAATGTAGTTTCAACCAACTAACCACGCAATCAACGCAGCCAGTAGACAAGCTGCCATCCTGGATCCACTTCTTGTGCTGGGACCTCACATAGCGTTTATTCACTTATGCGCTCTTTAATGCGATAATGGATTAAGTTACATATGTGCATAGTTCTCCTCCTTCTTTACTTTTAATACATAAATATATATAGTGACGTAATCTCGTCTACTATATATCATCTTGAAATTCACTTAAAACTGCGACAGTTATTACTGCCGCACTCAAAACATCATTAACCAAATTCTCACACTCAGCATCAAAACTTATAAACAATAACTTATAAAATACTAAGAACCAAAACCTCACACTCAGCATCAAAACCCAAAACCATTACTTATAAAATACTAAGAACCAAATCCCCACACTCAGCATAAGAATGTAAACAATAACAAATAAGCTAATGTTCCAATATCCAATATATGAAATATCAATTGTAAACAATAATCGAATGTAAACAATAATCGAAGTGGGTACGCTTAGAATCAGATCAGCATCCTCAGATCAGTCTTAAGCCAACCACCGAGAGAATCGCAACCTAAACCTCTACAATAAAATATTACAAACCCGGAACTTGTGTTTTTTTATTTAAAGTGTTGAACTTGTGTTATACTCTAAAGTGTTGTGCGTTGTCCTTAGTTTCGAGGACGGGACATTTAATAGGCCGAAACAAGTGAAAACTTTACTGGCGCAGCCGGTAGGATACTTAATTGTATCCTTCAAAGAACCGAAAGAGTGAAAAACAAAAAAATTTTTTAATTTTTTTATTTTCGTAAACCAGCTCGAAAACGTTCTCCGAAAATTTTTAACCAGGGTTATAAATCCAAAGAGGTTGCCCAAGAACGGTTGAATAAAATTAACAGTTCCGTTTAGCACTTTTTTTTTCCTTTAAAAAAAAAAAAAAAAAAAAGACAAAAAGGCTAAAAAAAAAAATTTTTTTAGACAATAAGCATATTAAGTGAAGAATAAAAAATAATAATAATAAACAGTTAAAAAATTAAGACAAAACACAAAGAAATTAAATATAGTTAAGTGAAGAAAAAAAAATATAGAAATAAACAGTAAAAAAAAAAAAAAATTAAATTAAGTGAAGCTTAATAAAATAATAACAATATAAGAAAAAAATACAATAATAATAATAAAATAAAATGGCTCAACCAATCATCGCGCCATCCCGGTTGACATCCCTCAACGAGAACAACTTGGCTGAAGCGAGAAGGCAATTAAAGCACATCGCCATATTCAACGGAGACCCCGCTACGCTCTACACGTTCATCAGCAGAGTGGACTACATCCTATCTCTCTACCAGACGGACGATGTTCGACAGCAACGAATTCTACTAGGAGCAGTAGAAAGGAACTTGGACGGACCAGTAACCAGATCATTGGGCTTAGCTTGCATCGAGGATTGGCCCACACTGAAAGCAAGGCTAATTTCCGAGTACAAACCTCAGACGCCAAACTACAAGCTGCTGGAGGACTTCCGCGATACGCCGTACAAGGGAAACTTAAGAGCATTCTGCGAGGAGGCAGAAAGGCGCAGACAGCTACTCGTGTCTAAGCTTCAACTAGAAGGTAATAACAATAATATTCTTATCTACCTCGAGGCTATTAAAGATTCCATCAAGACACTAATACGAAAACTACCACTAACTCTCTACTCAACACTTGCATATCACGAAATCCCTGACTTAAGATCGTTAATACTAATAGCCCAAAATGAAGGCATCTACGAAGATCACACAAACGTATGCATGTATAAAACTATAGAGGTCGAAAACAAAAATACTAACCAATACGCAAACGCAAATTCAAATATAAATAAAATTAATAATTTCCAACCAAGGTATCCACAATATCCCCAACCACTTCAAATTAACACTAACCCATACCAAAATTCAAACACACAATACTATCAACCACCGCAATACAATTCTAACCCATACTCATCCAGACCTACTTATACACAACCAATGTTCTATAATCAACCCATAGCACACAGACAAAACCAATTTGCCCCTAATACATTTAGAAATTCACAGCCTACGTACAACAGGACTTTAGTAACTCACACACCACAACAACCCCCCACATTTAATAACAACAATTCTCAACCAAACCAAGCACTTAAAAGACCTAGACCATCAGACAGCCAACAGACTAAAATGTCTATTGACGAATGCCAATTTCAAAATGCTCGAGAGCATTATCCATACGAAGAAAACTACCAACAACAATATTACGATCAACAACAATATTACGAACAACAACAATATAACGATCAGCAACAATACTACAAACAACAACAATATTACGATCAACAACAGTACGAACAAAACTATACAGACTCCAATCAACCTCAAACCCAACGTAAGCAAGATAAATGCGAGCCAAAAACCGAACCAAACCAAACCGAATTAAAGTTTGACGAAAATTTTCAGATTACCAGCCCCGAACAATACCAATACATAGAAATAAAACATAAAGGCAAAACATTCAAATGCTTAATTGACACAGGATCCACAATAAATCTAATGCAAAAAAATATCTTTTCACTACCAATCCAAAATAATAAATGTGATGTTTATACATCAAATGGTACCATAACACTTAATGAATCCGTTATCTTACCCAGCAATAATATATTTAAAATTCCCGAACAATTTTATTTACATAACTTCTCTGAAGATTATGACATGTTAATTGGCAGAAAATTACTCAGTAGGGCAGAATCTATAATAAATCTCAAAACTCTTACAGTTACACTTTTCGATAAATCATACCCATTTATAGCTCCAGGTTCAAATGATGACCATTTGCTCACACAGAAAACGTTAGTATCAGACACAAATTCATTACATAATTCTCCCATTTTTTCCAAACAATATCCACAGACGCAAATGCTTGAAATAGAAAAACAAGCAGACGAAATGCTTGAAGAAGGTAAATTAAATTACGTCACAGACGCATTGTCCAGAACCAAGACCGAAGAAAATCATTTCATTAAATCTTCCCAACATAGTGCAGATGAAGATAGTAACGATCTTATTCAATTAACAGAAAAACCAATAGATACATCTAAAAAACAAGTAATATTCGTCAAATCAGGTCAACTGTATATGTTGTTCTGTCACAAAACTAAACAGGACAGAACTGGAAAAACTCCTGCTCATATTTTTACATATTATGAACAGCCAACATTAAATACCCAACTAAACGAAAAGAAAAATATAAATGAACTAAACGCTAATAGAAACGAACACGAGATAGATGCCAGGTATATAAAGGGTCCTTTACAGAAAGAAAAATTAGAAAACCCATATAATAAAAGTAAAAATGTAGAACAAATAGACCCCGACCACTACCAAATTACTCAGTTCAAAAAACGCAAAAAAAATTAATCCAATATTAATTCCGCAGGTCCCTGGTGCACAGGTATAATACTACTTTTGTTGATCACTACATGCCATGCCCAACAGATCCAAATAAACAGCATTGAGACCGATCATGGTTATCTCTTATTTTCAAGCAAACCATTTCCGATGCCATCCGCTTTTGAACACCATTGTATAAAGGTTAACCTAACGGAAATTAATACAATAACAAATTTTTTTCATAACACTATATCCAATAACAATAGCACCCCTAGAATCACATTTTTATACAACAAATTACTCAGAGAACTAAACGGCATAACCCTACATCAAGAAAACAGACAAAAACGAGGACTGTTTAATATAATAGGGACAGCATACAAATTCCTTTTTGGTACACTCGACGAGAATGATCGGGTGGAAATTCAGAATAGTTTAGAAACAGTCGCACAAAATTCAATTCAAATCCACGAATTAAATAATGTCATACAAATGGTAAACGACAGGATTGAAAATTTTAAACTGTTTATAAACAACCGTAACATCATTGATACATTAATATACGAGCTCACTGAATTCATTGAATACATCGAAGATTTAGAAATGGGTATGCAACTTTCACGACTAGGACTGTTTAACCCAAAATTACTTAAGTATGACTTGTTAGATAACATTAACAGCCAAAATATACTACTAATCAAAACATCCACTTGGATTAACCATAAAAATAACGAAATACTAATCATATCACATATTCCCATCAATCATAAACTTATTGAAACCATTAAAATAATCCCATATCCTGATCAAAATGGTTACAAGTTGGATCACCCAGATACATATTCTTACTTTCAAAACGAAAACAAAGTTTATAATCAAGACAATAAAGAAATAAATAATGAATGTATCAGTAATATTATTAAGCGAAAAAACCCGATATGTAATTTTATACCTATACCTACAACAGAAATGATCAAATATGTAGAACCCAATGTAATCCTTACCTGGAATCTAAGCGACACAACCATTACACAAAACTGTCAAAAACTCAATAATAAAATAAAAATAGATGGAAATAAAATAATAAGCATAACAAATTGTAAACTAACAATAAGAACAATCACCTTAAGTGAAAAATATTTAAAACCTGAAATAGACCTAACACCACTGTACCCACCACTGAACATAACTAAGATTAAGATTATAAAACACGATGACATTGTGAAACTTATATCAAAAAAATAATACTACATTCTATATAATTATAATAACCATAATATTTGTACTTATCATATTATACTTATATAAGAAATATGTAATTTCCAATCCATTTACATTACTATATATAAAGTTAAGAAAACAACCATTTCAAAAACCGAATGAACCAACAGAAATAGAAATGGAACAAAATTCATTACCCATACTATATCCATCTATATCAGCCCAAGTATAGGCTTCCTTCTAAGGGGAGGGAAGTGACGTAATCTCGTCTACTATATATCATCTTGAAATTCACTTAAAACTGCGACAGTTATTACTGCCGCACTCAAAACATCATTAACCAAATTCTCACACTCAGCATCAAAACTTATAAACAATAACTTATAAAATACTAAGAACCAAAACCTCACACTCAGCATCAAAACCCAAAACCATTACTTATAAAATACTAAGAACCAAATCCCCACACTCAGCATAAGAATGTAAACAATAACAAATAAGCTAATGTTCCAATATCCAATATATGAAATATCAATTGTAAACAATAATCGAATGTAAACAATAATCGAAGTGGGTACGCTTAGAATCAGATCAGCATCCTCAGATCAGTCTTAAGCCAACCACCGAGAGAATCGCAACCTAAACCTCTACAATAAAATATTACAAACCCGGAACTTGTGTTTTTTTATTTAAAGTGTTGAACTTGTGTTATACTCTAAAGTGTTGTGCGTTGTCTTTAGTTTTGAGGACGAGACATTTATATAGGCCAAAACTAAGTGATAACTTTACTATATATATGTGTATATATGTATACAGGTAAACCTCCCAAACTGCGGACATTTTCCTACAAGGCTACTTTTACAACGCCATATTTACTTAAAAATTTTCAGTTATGCTATTTTAAATTGAACAAGCCCGAAATCTGAAGTCGAATGTACCCAACTACGAGAGCCCCTTTGCCTACATTTACAGCTATACACACACATACACACAGTTCTGCACGTTCTCTAAGCCATTGCGCGCCTTTTAGCCCCCGCGCTCTTTAATAATGTAAAACTTCCGCGTGTATTGTTTAATCTTAGCGTAATTCATAACGTATATTAAGAATGCTCTCATTAATATGTGTGCCAAAAAGAAATTTGACCAATTGAAAATTGTGTCTTATAATCGATTTTTTAAATTGCGATGGTCAGGGGAGCAAATTCGATAAACTAAATTCCAAATTTGGTTGCTCTAGTTCTTATTTTGCGCGCACCACTTAACCGCCTCGGGCGCCATAATGTCACTTTTAATGATGTATAAATTTTTTGATCAATCTTATCCAGATTTACAACATAGATCAAGAATGGTTTAATTATGATGTGTGCCAAAAAGAAATTCAATCGGCTTAAAATTGAGCTTAATATTCGTTTATTTCGAATTACGGCGGCCAAGGGAGGAAATTACAAAATCTAAAACAAACTCTTATGGCGTACGAAAGTAACAAATCTAGACCTAAAATTTGGTTACGCTAGCTCTTATAACAAACACGGACGGGCGGACAGACGGACATGGCTAGATCGACTTGGAATGTTGTCCTGATTAAGAATATATATATTTTATGTGGTATCTGATGATTATTTCTACCTTTTATATACTTTTCGATATCGCATAAATCCATTTGTTCGCTTTTGCTCTTTTTCAAAAGGCAAAGGGACTTAAAAGATTAAAAAGTATCGGACCTAGATAAGTATGATTTAAAAAAAAACACGTTGTAATCGTCGATCCAGTTAAGAAGGTTTTGAAAAAATTCATTGAAACACAACTTATTAATCAAAAGATTGTGATTTACGGAACCAAATGCCTTACTTGTGCATCGTGATTTTAAAAAACCATGCTGGTTAGATAATATAATCGTACTAAATACTTTAGGAATTCCAAACATTTGGGAAATACCCTTATAGCTCTTAATATCCGACTTTGAACCTTTCTTATGAGAAGAATTATATATGATTCCTTCCAAATTGTTGGAAATGAACTGGAACTAACGGACAACTCACATAATTTAAACAATAGTTTACATAGAGAGCCAGCAAAGTATTTAAGTACACAAGCAGGAATTCCATCAGGTCCAGGGGAATAAATTGGGTTAATAATATTAAGTTATCGTAATAGCGAACTTTCGAGGATAAAAACATTAAAACAACAAGGTACAAGTTTGCTCTGTTGTAACATTAGAAGCGTCCGATGCAAATATCAGGTCAAGTAAACACCCTTTACAGTTTCAAACAGACAGATATTTTTAATAATGACTCAATAAATTCATTGACAGTTACAGGTGACACAACTTTAGGGATATTCGGAAAGTGTGACCAGTCAACATTTGGCAGATTAAAATCTCCACAAACAAGCAAGTAATCATTGCTGCATAGCCCGGATGAGAATAGAACGTAGAATAGAGGAGGAGTGTAAGAACAGGTTACGAATAAATTGATATTGTTTATATTGATCTTTACAGTCGTAAATTCAATATTAGACGAGCTGTCAATGAATATTAGCTGAGATGGAAGGCTAGAGCGAAAAGCAATAAGTACGCCACCACCAAGGCGAAGTGAACGCTCTTGTCTAGAACAGGTGTATCTATTACAGAAAATAGATAAATCAACAATTTCGGGCTCTAACATTTTGATAAGTAATAATAAAGGTAGTTGTTAGTTTCTTCTGGAAAAGAATATGAAACGCCATTTCCATTTCGTGACAGTACAATCGGAGGCCGATTTCGGTTATTGTAAACAAACTCTTTTATAACCCGATCATTGGGCGAGAAAGTTTTGCAACAGAGTGTATTTAAAATACCAGCCGGAACACTAATTTTAACAAGTAAGAAATCTGTAGTCGAGTGTACCCGACTACGAGAGCCCCTTGGCCTACATATACAGCCATACACAGACATACTCATACATACACACAGTTCTGCACGTACTTAGCCATTGTGAGCGTCTTTTAGCCCACGCGCTCTTTAGCGCGGTACTTAATGTTGTATAGCTTCCGTGTTTATTGTTAAATCTTGACGAAATTCACAATTTAGATCAGGAATACTCTAGTTATTACGTTTGCGAAAAAATAAAAAATTTGATCGGTTGAAAGTTGTGCTAAATAATCGAGATTTTTGAATTTCGGGGGTCTGGGGAGGAAATTCTAAAATCTGAAAAAAATTCTTATAGCGTAAGAACATACCAAATCTACGTTCCAAATTTCGTTGGTCTAACTCTTATTTTGGGCACACTACTAAGCCTGGGGGGCCCAATAACACCGCCTTTGATGATGTATAACTTCCGAGTTTTTTGAGCAAACTTACCCAAATTCACAACAAAAAGAAAATTTATCGGTTGAATATTGTGCTTTATAATCGTTTTATTCGAATGGAGTGTGTCACGGGAGGAAATTCAAAAATCAAAAACAAACTCGTATAGCGTACGAAAATAACAAACCTAAGTTTAAAATTTGGTTGGTCCAGCTCCTATAGTCTCTGAGAAACAGGCGTTCATACAGAGGGAAGGACGGACAGACGGACAGACGGTCCGACGGACAGACGGGCATGGCTAGATAACCTCGTCTTGTCGTCCTGATTAAGAATATATATACTTTATGGGGTCTCCTCTGATTATTTCTATGTATTACATACTTTTCGATTTTGGGCATTTCCAATAGCTCCGCTTTGCTTTTTTTTTTACAAAAAGGCAAAGAAGCTAATTATTTACCACAACTTTAAACCGATCGAATTTTTTTTGGGCGCACATAATAATTAGACCATTCTTGATCTACATTGTGAATTACATTAAGATTGAACAAAACAAGTAAGAAATCTGCAAAGAGCGTTCTCGACTACGAGAGCCCCTTTGCCTACATATACAGCCATATACACTCATACTCACACATACACACAGTTCTGCACGTACTTTAAGGCTTTTAGCCCCCTCGCTCTATTGCGCGATACTTAATGCTCTGTAACTTCAGTGTTTATTGTTCAATCTTAATGAAATTTAAAACGAAGATTATGAACAGTCTAATTAATATAAGTGCCAAAAAGAAATTTGATCGGCTTAAAATTGTGTCTTACAATCGATTTTTTCAAATTGCGATGGTGAGGGAGGAAATTCGAAAATCTAAAACAAACTTGTAAAGCGTAGGAACATTAAGAATCTTGATTCCAAATTGGGTTGCTCTAATTCTTATTTTGTGCGCACCACTTAACCTCCCCGGGCTCCATAACACCACTTTTAATGATGTATAACTTCCGATTTTTTTTTATCAATCTTAATCAGATTTACAACATAGATCAAAAGTCTAATTATGATGTTTGTTAAAAAGAAATTCGATCGTTTGAAAATTGTGCCTCATAATCGTTTTTTTCGAATTGTGGGTCAGGGGAGGAAATTTTAAAATCTAAAACAATCTCGTATATCGTTCAAAAATATCAAATCTATCTTGAAAATTTGGTTGCTCTAGCTCTTATAGTCTCTGAGAAACAGCCATTTAAACAGATGGACGGACAGACAGACGGAAGATGGCAAGATCAACTCGTCTTATCGTCCTGATCAAGAATATATGTACTTTATGGGGTCTCCGATGATTATTTCTATGTGTTACATACTTTTGGATTTTGCACATTTCCAATAGCTCCGATTTGCTTCTTTTCTACAAAAAGGCAAAGGGGCTAAAAACACGAAAATTATATAACGTGTATAACTGTGTGTATATGTGCGGATGTGTGTGTATGGCTGTGTCTGTACACAAAAGGACTCTTTTAGTCGGATGCACTCGACTACAAATTTCTAACTTGTTAATTTTACAGGATTTTCAGCAAAATGCAGCAGTGCGTAAGTGGCAAATGTCCATTTGCTATAAACATATGTGGAACGGTAGAGCAGTGAAAATCAAATGAATAGAAACTTTAAGCTCTACCACATAAAAAGGTATTCGACAAGGAGTTGGTTAAGGATGGCTAAAACAAGTAGAAGAAACTGAAAAGTTTTACGTCTGTTAAATTAAAATATATGTTGAAATAAATGCCATATGCAAGCATGGAGACATTTTTCATTTGCATTAAAAACACCAATGGTTACCTATGATTGTGCATTTTGTACCACTTCAAAACTTGGACTGGGATATCAAGGAGCTCCTTTAAGTGATGATTTGGCGACGGCAACGCTACTCAAAAACCACTTGGGCAATAAGAGCTAAAAGTTAACGCTTGAAGTCAGCAGGAGCTTAGCTATGACAACTTTTGTTAAACTCCAGGCAGTTGAACATTTTTCCAAGGTTCCAACTGCCGTAATTGAGTGTGTATTGTTCGACATAAAATATATACCCTGCTTAAGAATAAGGATCTTTTAAGCTTTGAGGTGCGCCTCAATATATTTTGCCGCTTTGCGATAAAAACATGTAAGAAGTCTGGAGTCGAGTGAACCCGACTACGAGAGCCCCTTTGCCTACATACACAGCGATACACACACAATACACACACGATACACCCCGCGCTCTATTGCGCGATACTTAATGTTCTGTAACTGCCGTGTTTATTTTTCAATCTTGACGAAATTCACTACGTAGATCAAGAATGCTTTTAATAATATATGTGCCAAAAAGAAATTTGAACGTTTTAAAATTTTGCGTTAGGAAATTCGAAAATCTAAAACAAACCCGTAAAGCGTACGAACATAAAGAATCTAGATTTTAAATTTGGTTGCTCTAGCTCTTATTTTCCAGGGTCCACAACGGCACATTTAATAATGTATATTTTCTAGTTTTTTGATTAATTTTACCCAGATTTACAACATAGATTAAGAATGGTATAATTATGATGTGTGCCAAAAAGAAATTAAATCGGTTCAAAATTGTGCTTAATAATCTTTTTAGGCCCTTTGCCTTTATTGTAAAAAAAGAGCAAAGCGGAGCTATTGGAAATATGCAAAATCCAAAAGTATGTAACACATAGAAATAATCATCGGAGACCCCATAAAGTATATATATTCTGAATCAGGACGACAAGACGAGTTCATCTAGCCCTGTCCGCCCGTCCGTCCGTCCGTCCGTCCGTCCGTCCGTATGAACGCCTGTTTCTCAAAGACTATAAGAGCTAGAGCAAGAAAACTTAAAATCTAGATTCGTTATGTTCGTACGCTGTACAAGTTTGTTTTTGATTTTTGAATTTCCTCCCCTGACCCCCGCAAATCGAAAAAATCGATTATTAAGCACAATTTTCAACCGATCACATTTATTTTTGGCACACATCATAATTAGGCCATTCTTGATCGATGTTGTGAATCTGGTTAAGATTGATCAAAAATCTCGGAAGTTATAGATTAGCAAATGTGACGTTATGGGCCCCGGGGGGGTATTGTAGTGCGCGCAAAATAAGAGCTAGAGCAACGAAATTTGGAACGTATATTTACAATGTTTGTACTCTATACGAGTTTGTTTTAGATTTTTCAATTTCCTTCCCTGACCCCCGCAATTTAAAAAAAATCGATTTTCAGATACAATTTTTAACCGATCAAATTTCTTTTACGCACACATATTAAGTAGACCATTCTTCATCTAAGTTGTGAATTACGTTAAAATTGAACAATAAACACGGAAGTTATACAACATTAAGTACCGCGACATAGAGCGTGGGGGGCTAAAAGGTGCGCGCAATGGCTAAGTACGTGCAGAACTGTGTGTATGTATGAGTTTGTGTGTTTATGGCTGTATATGTAGGCAAAGGGGCTCTCGTAGTCGGGTACACTCGACTACAGACTTCTTAGTTGTTTTTTTTCGATTTGCGTGGGTCAGGGGAGGAAATTCTAAAATCTAAAACAAACACATTTAGCGTACAAAAATAACGAATCTAAGTTTAAATTTTGGTTGCTCTAGCTTTTACAGTCTTTGAGAAACAGGCTTTCATACGGACGGACAGATGGACAGACAGACAGGGCTAGATCAACTCGTCTTGTCGTCCTGATTTAGAATATATAAACTAAGTTTTTAAAAGTTTAAAGTTGACGATGTTCCTTATTTGAAATTCTTCTTAGGACTAATTTTACAATTCAATCTTAACTATTAATGTAAATGCGGTTTGGTTACAGCGACGCTGGTTTTAAGAGCAGCGACGCTGGCTCTGGTGGTCATTTATGATGATGAAGAGTCAAATAACCCAAGTATCCACCCGCGCTATCTACTCGCGGGTGGATACTTGGGTTATTTGACTCTTTTGAAATACCCACATGTGGCAACAATGGCAACTCACATCGGCAACAATGTTGCGGTACTTGACCAATATCAATAACAATGTTGCTGTAGCTAACTCTCCCACCTTAAAATCCTGCTTGTCCTCAAGCAGGAATTGGAAATATGGAATATTGTTGAACTCCAGCTGAACTGGCCTGGCTAGTGTCTCTTTATTATTCGGTATTTGTGGGACTTCTTCCGTCTTTATTGTTAGTTTTACTTTTTGTCGAACCAGGAACTTTATTAGCAAAGTGACTGTTATATTATCCCGAGAAGAATAAATATGCCAACTCGGTTTGTTATAGAATGGGTCTCCAAAGCTTGTAGGCTCTGCCTATTTCTGATATGCAGTGCCTGTAATGTTTGTAGTGATAGCACTTGCAAGCGTTCCACTTCCAGTGGTGTCATTAGGATAGTTGGTGTTCCCGGCTTCATGATTGTTATTTCTCTGTTGGTGAATGTTTTGTTCCCAACGTCTATGGTATCGTTCCAAAAGTGTAGAAGATATGTTCCTCTTAGGTGAGTTGTGAGATTAGCTTGCGTGACATCGCCATGGATATCGTTTAGCAGGACTATGCTTTTGTCTATTTCCACGATCTCCGGTATGTGCTCCGAGTTGCTGTAACTGCATGTTGAGTTTGCTCCCTGTATTAGCCTTGCTATGCATTTAGAGTTGTTTAAGTTTACTGTTTCTGCTTTGTTACAAATTTTGATTGAATTTATTTTTTTTACATTTTTTGCTTAAAGATAATACAACATTTTTTGATACACAAATATTGGGCTAAAATTATCATAGAATTGTTTTTTATTACAGGCTTTATTAAAAGATTTTCGTAATTTGTAGGCTCGAATTGTGGAACCTTTACCATGTAAGCTATATTTGTTGTATTGTGTAGGACAGACATGAACAATATATTAATATTATTTTATATAGTTTCGGATTTAATATTACTTTCATGAACAACTCGGCCTTCCTTTGTAACAATGGTTGTATGTCTATTTTCTTTTACAATTTCTTTTTTAAATCTTGGTGATAATTTAGAGCCGAGCCTAGTATTTTGCTTTACAAATATTACTTGTCCTGGTAAGTATGGTTTTATTTCGTTTCTTTTTCTGTTATGAGTTTGAAGGTTAGTTATTTGTTTTTGTTTGAGTCTGTCTATGTTGTCTTGTCTACTTTTTTCGTACTGTTCCGGGTCAGTGGTTACATTTCTACCAAATAATACTTCTAAAGGTCGTTTATTTGTTACACAGTGTATTGAGTAATTGTATTCGTAAATAGCTCTGTCTTAAAGCTCGTCAAATGTCCGGTGTATTTGACTACTTTTTAAGCATCTCAAGTATTTACTAACCTTCGTTGTGTATAGACGTACTTTTGTGCTCTTCATATTTAATATTTAATTATTGTGTTTTTGAATTATATTAATATTGAATATTTAGTAACTAATCTAATTTGAATAAATTAACTTAGTTTCGTTCCGTGTTGGTGCTATTTAACGTGCTTATCTATTATTTTCTTTTTGTGACAAATATTTTATTTGTGCTTGTGCTTCAATTGTCTCTCTATATTTTGTTTTTGTTTTCATTTTTGGTCTTATTATTTGTTTTTGTGTGCAGCTGTGCTGTGGTAAGTTTTATTTATTTCGGTACTTTTTCATTGCTCTTTGTGCATATTCACCTTACTTTATTGGTGTTGTAGGCGCTCTCTCATTTACTAGTTGTTGTTAGTGTGATCTGTTTACACTTTCGGCAGCTGTAGAGATAATCTTCCGTTAGCTAGCTTAATTTTTGTTTTTGTGTTATTATTGATATCTTATCTTCTCTTTTGTTTTTTTTTCGTGAGCAGTACACTATTTTACTCGAGTTCACCGACTTTTTAACTATGTTTGTCTGCTGTGCAAAAAATTGCAAATGTCCTTCAGACATCAAAGCTGATTTAATTGATTGTTGGCTGTGTGACAACGTCATACATACTAAGTGTGCCGGTTACACAAGCAGAATTAAAGACCTGATTAGTAATAAGTCCGGTCTTAGGTGGTGTTGCGAGTCTTGTCGCGAAGCTGAAATGAACTTTCAAAAGTTCATGAGGCAGACAAGGCGAGGTTTTGATACCCTAAGAGCAGCCTTTACTAAATTGCATGGGGATTTTAAAAATTTGGATGATAATTTTAATAATTTAAAATTATCATCCCAATCGTCTGAGCCGACGATAGATATACCTTGTTCTTCTGGCTCATTAACTTTGCCGACCCCAATGCTATGTCCGTTATCACCAGCAGCTGTAGTGAATAATAATTCAGTACAGTTGATGAGTTTTTGTTCCCCAATTCCCACCGAAAATAATAATAATGTGGATAACTCCAATAGTGTTAGTATGACTCCACATGTGCTACCTATTAACAATCCCATTAATATTCCACCTCAAACGGTGAAATTACCTCCTGAGGCTAACACTTCCGTTAAGCCCCTGTCTGTTGTTCCGTATAGGAAGCAAATTTTCGTATCCAGGCTATCGCCGGATACTTCGATTGATGATGTAAACTCTTACATCCAATCGAATTTGAAATTGTCCGATTTAGATTTTAAAAAATTAAATATTTCGGTGAGAAAATTTGATTTTAATTATACCAGGGAAATATCCTCTTTTAAAATTAGTATCTCGGCTGATACTTTTAACACAGTTTGTTGCAAAAGTTTCTGGCCCAATGATCTAGTTATAAAAGAGTTTGTTCCCAAAAACCGAAATCGGCCTCCAATTGTACTGCCACGAAATGCTAATGGCGTTTCATCTTCTCTCTCTTCAAAAAACTAATAACGTCCCTTCTTATTACTTACCAAAATGTTAGAGGTCTAAAATCGAAATTGTCTAAGCTTTATTTAGACAGTTTCTCTTTTTGACTCTAACATATTGGCCATTCGCGATCGATCACTCATTAAGTAAAGACGTGCTTATTCTTTTAGCGGACGTTTATCTAAAGCATAGCTATTCTCTTTGCGCTCTCTGAGCGAACGTTCTCACTACGCGCGCGACTATTGGCTTAGCCGATCGCGTGCTTCACCCACACGTGTTCTGTTTGGTCAAGCAGTATCGCGTGATCACTACTACATATTCACGGCCGTTGCTGTGTTATCACAACTAATCAGTGTACACAACAACAACTACAGCAGTTGTAGAAATCAATAAACACGTGTGGGCTGGCTGCAGTCAGCCAGCCATTTACTTATTTATTTATTTGTTTATTAGTTAATTAACCCTTGCACCCTCCTCACCATCGGGATGGACTGGCAGCTGCCATCTAATCCTGTTGCTGTTAAAGCAACCAAATCTGCCGGAAAAAAGGGTAAAATTGATGGTAAAAAAATGAGTGAGCCCTCATCCAGCGATTCAGACAATCGCAGCTCCTCTCTTGAACCTGGTGAAATCAAGCGAAAAGTCCCACGTGGACGATCGCCGAATAACTCAATGGAACATGGAGCCAGCTCTAGTGCTGCGGCAAGAGCCAGGTTGTCCAACAACTCTTTTGCTGCGCTGTCTGCTGACAGCGATGATGACAGTGACGATGACGATATGGTTGTCGACAAAGTCATTCAAAAAACCAGTGACGAAGCTAAAACGGAAGCTCCAATGACTAGAGCTATAAAGCCTCCACCTGGTAAAAGGTCTCCATCCCACCACGGACAAGGCCGATATTGTGTACTCTCTTTCGAAGCAGGGGCACATAGTTAGGGATCTCCACAATGCCACTAGCCGCATTACCAAAGCCCCAATGCCGATCTTTTTTGTTAACCTTGAGCCCTCCAGTAACAATGCCAAGGCTTTTCAAATCACGATGTTGTGTAATTCAATTGTTACAGTAGAGCCCCCTATCAAATTCAACGACGTTATTCAATGCTTCCGGTGCCAAGGGTTTGGCCACACTCAAAGGTATTGTAAGCTACAACACAAATGCGTCAAGTGCGGCGCGGGACATAGTACTATGGAGTGCACAAAGCCAAAGGACGACCCGGCCTCTTGTGTACATTGTGGAGGGGATCATGCTGCATCATACAAAGGGTGTAGCGTCTACAAAAAAGCAAAGGCTATAGCAGCGCCGAAACCAAAGAAACCTCAGCCCAACGCTTCGAGGCTCTCAACTGATCCGAGAGTCTCTTTCAACAACACCAACTCCAGTTATGCCAACATGGTGAGGAACGGAACAGACATCTCACAATCTGAAACTATCCAAAGTGCTCCTGCCACGGAGTCTCAACTTGAAGCAATGGCTTCACGTATGGAAGCACTCATGGAGAAACTATTGGAGAAGATGTTCGCGCAGATGTCGATGCTGATTGCCTCCGTGGTTAAATCATGCACGAAGTAAATCTTAAAATAACCATATGGAATGCGAAGACCAACCACATCGACATCTTGCTGCTTTCTGAAACTCATCTTACCTCAAGATCGTACTGCAAAATCAGCGGATATGAATTAATTATTGCAAACCACCCAAGTGGCAACGCTCGCGGAGGAGCCGCTATCCTCATACACAGCGGCATACAATTTGTGGAGCTCCCTGCAATTATGGAGGATTACATGCAGTGTGCGCAAATCAGACTGGCCAGCCCTCTTGGGGATATTACCTTGGCAGCTACATATATTCCTCCCAAACACACAGTGTTGGAAGAGGATTTTAACATACTTATGGACTCCCTAGGATCGAGGTTCATAGTTGGTGGTGACTTCAACGCCAAGCATGGATGGTGGGGCTCTAGGATCTCTAATCCTAAAGGAAGAGCTCTATTGAAGTGCATCCTGAAAAGAAAACTAACCTGTCATGCTCCGGACCAGCCCACTTACTGGCCCACGGATCCATGTAGGATTCCGGATATCCTGGACTTTGCCATATCCAGTGGAATTGACCATACAAAAATTGTGTGCCGATCCACCCCTGACCTACTGTCGGACCATAGTGCCATCACCTTAGACTTCGACGTGCCAGTGTCAAGAATCAGCTGCCCGCAGTAGGCTTTGGAAAAACGCTACTGACCCCATCAAGTTTAAGAATTGGCTAGAGCGTAATGTTGACTCATCCCCCATTCTCAACTCAGCGGACGACATTGATCGTTCTATAGAAGATCTCACCAATGCCATTAAAGAAGCAGCCAACTATGCCTCGCCTAGGGTAACTTCCACTCCTCGAGCCCCCACCCGCGACATACACTTATGGAATGCTGAGGTGTCTGCCCTGGTGATTGAAAAACGTAGGCTCAGGCGTGTATGGTTTCTGTCTCGTAACCCAAGGGACAAAAACCTACTCAACAGAGCTTCCAAAAACCTGAGGGCCCGTCTCTCTGAGCTGAGAAGAAATTCCCTAGATTCTTTCCTGCAAAGCCTTGAGCCCGGCGACCCTCAGCATAACCTGTGGCATGTAACTCGCCACATACAGAGACCAGCGGTAAGACCTACTGTGGTCAGGGACATTAGAGGTGCATGGTGTCGCTCAGATGCTGAAAGAGCTGAAGCTTTTTCAGAACACCTGTTCGCAACATTCACCCCTTTCATGCGTTGCTCCGTTGAAGACAGAGTTGAAACCATAAGACTTCTTTCCTTGCCCAGTCCCATCAGCCAACCTATTCCGCAAACAACGACTGCAGATGTCCAGGATGAAATTAACACTATGAAAAGAACCAAATCCCCTGGTCACGATGGAGTGGATGCGACTGCTCTCAAGATGCTTCCGCCCCCCTGTATTCTCCTGCTTACCAGCATCATCAACCAATGCCTGCGGATTGGTCACTTCCCAAAGACCTGGAAACGTGCAGAAATTATTATGATCCCTAAGCCTGGGAAACCTGAGGCCAAACTTGCCTCATATCGTCCGATAAGCCTACTGCCGATTCTCTCCAAAATACTTGAAAAAGTATTTCTGTGCAGAGTGTTGCCAGTACTGGATGAGGCTAGGCTGATCCCGGATCACCAGTTTGGTTTCAGGAAATCCCATGGGACTCCAGAACAATGTCACCGCTTAGTTGATCGCATACTCCAGGCCTTTGAGGAGAAGCAATACTGCGGTGCGGTGATGCTTGATGTTAAGCAGGCGTTTGACAGGGTCTGGCACTCAGGGCTACTCTTGAAGCTTAAGACAGCTCTACCGGATGCCTATTTCTTACTGCTTAAATCCTTCCTAGATGACAGGCAGTACTATGTCAGGTGCGGGAACGCCAAGACGGTGGACAGGTCAATTCGAGCAGGAGTCCCGCAAGGCAGTGTCCTGGGGCCTCTTTTATACACCATCTATACTGCTGACATGCCAACAATTCAGGATGCTCGTCTGCTAACGGCCACCTATGCTGACGACACTGCATTCCTCGCTGTTGCCAGTTCTCCTAGTGATGCCTCGGAGATCATCCAGAGTCAACTGGACCTACTTAACACCTGGCTTGTCAGGTGGAACATCGTTGTCAACTCCGACAAATCCACATACACAACATTCACCCTAAGAACTGGCAACTGCCCTCCCGTGCACCTAGATGGCGCAATCATTCCCGAGTGCGCTACGCCCAAATATCTGGGCATGGTTCTCGACCGCCGCCTTACTTGGATGGAACACATCCGCCGTAAAAGGATCCAAGCCGAAAGCAAAATGAAGAAGTTATTTTGGTTGATTGGCCGTAGATCCAGTCTGCCTCTTAAGTCCAAGTTGTTGGTTTACAACTCCATCATTAAACCAACTTGGACTTACGGAATACAATTATGGGGCACAGCGAGCCCAAGCAATAGACTAAGAATCCAGACTCTCCAGAACAAAGCCCTACGCAACATAATTAATGCTCATTTATTTCATACCAATGAAGAAATTCACCACCATCTAAAGATTCCTTGGGTGAAAGAAGTAATCGCAGACATTAGTAATAAATATGCTAAAAGGCTACACGAACACTGCAATAACCTAGCGTTGAACCTTCTTGACAACAGCTGCACCACTAGAAGGCTACACAGGCTCCACCCCCTTGATTTATTATGTGAATAAAGACCACTGAGGGTACACCTTGAAGTATCTACAAACCAATAGTAGAAATTTGTTATTGTTTTAAGTAAAAGTCCAGTCAATAATACTACTAGTTAATTACTTTTGTTAATTAGTTAGTTAATTACTTTTGTAGACCGTTAAGTATTGAAATAATCCCTTTTTAAGTTTAGTTTATAAAATTAAATTATTACCCTTATGGGTAGATTTTAAATAAAAATGCTAAATATGCACCTAAAAAAAAAAAAAAACGAAATGCATAATGGTCGTTTACGGAAACTTGTCTGAAGCCTCAGATATTGCTAACTTATCTATTTTGTCTAAATAGATACCACATTGTTTCAGATCTAAGACCGAAATTCACTTCGCCCTGGCGGTGGCGTAGCTTATTGCTGTTCGCTGTAGTCTTTTAGTCGTCAGCCGAATAGTCAGTTGACAGTTCTTCTAATATTGCTAATTTATCAATGCTGTAAAAATCAATATTCAGACAAGATCAACCTATTTCGTAACTTGGTGGTGGCCTACATTACCGCCTAATTCGGATTCTGCAATCTTCCATCTCAAACATTTGTCCGTTGATCAGTTCTATCTAGTCCAGAACTTACTGCTGTAATAATGATTACTAGCTTGTTTCAATTGTGATTTGTAATCTTGTTCCTAAATGTCCGACTGGTTACGGATTCTGTCCGTACTAGCCACTAATGTTGTCGTCACCAGCTAACTAGTCAATGATTATTTACTTGAATCTTTGGCGATTAGAATCTGTCAAATGTCTGTCAGGTTAATGCTGTCCGTAATTGTAATGGGCGTTTACTTGACCTTATTTTTGCATCGGATTCATCTAATGTTACAATAGAGCAAACTTGTGCTCTTGTTGTTCCTGAAGATCGCTACCATCCTACTTTAAAAATACTTCTTGAGTTGCCTACTTCAATAGAACCATCTTCGTGTAACCCTGGTGTTAAGTCTAGGTGTTTTAAAAAATTCAACTTTTTCAAACTTAATTTTCTTATTTCTAAAACTAACTGGGCTCCTTTATATGTTTGTTCTGACATTAATAAAGCGACTTCAATCTTTTATAATGTTTTGGATAAACTTTTTAATAGTTGCGTTCCTTTGGTGCTCCAAAAGAGGACGAATAGACCTCCATGGTTCTCCAAGGAATTAGCTATGCTTAAAAATATTAAATCCAGATATTATAAACGATTTAAGTCTACAAGAACACTTACCGATTTATCTCGGTATGTTATTGCCAGAACAAACTTTATCTCATGCAATACGCTTTGTTATAATAATTACCTAGGGCGCTGCCGATTACAATTTCGGCAAAATCCTAAGCAATTTTTTAACTTTGTTAACAATAAGCGTAAGGCATCTACTTTACCTAATTCTGTTAGTTATGATGGAATGACAGCAAACTCTGATCAGGCGGCAGCCGATTTATTTGCAGATTTCTTTCAATCTACGTATTCATCCACTAGTTTGACTCGTGATAGTTACTATCCGTATAGGCTAAATACTTCTAGCTGCATTTTTAATCCCGTTATCCTCGAAAGTTCGCTATATAGCGAACTTAATATAATTAAACCAATTTATTCCCCCGGGCCCGATGGAGTTCCTGCATGTGTTCTCAAATACTGTGCTGGTTCTCTATGTAAGCCTTTATTTAAATTATTTGAGTTGTCTGTTAGTTCCAGTTCATTCCCAACCATTTGGAAGGAATCATATATAATTCCTCTCCATAAGAATGGTTCAATGTCTGATATTAAGAACTATAGGGGTATTTCCAAGTTGTCTGCTATTCCTAAAGTGCTTGAGAAATTGATAACGTCTCAGCTACAGCACTTTTGTAGTTCGATTATTTCACCTAGCCAACATGGTTTTGTGAAATCTCGATCTACAACCACTAACTTACTTGAATTTAGTTCCTCTGTTATTAAAGGATTTCAGAATAATATGCAGACTGATGTTATTTACACGGATTTCAGTAAGGCTTTTGACTCCGTAAATCACTCTCTCTTGATTACTAAGTTGAGTTTGATTGGATTTCCTCAAGACCTTCTTAACTGGATCGACGATTACCTTAGATCGCGAATACAACGCGTAATGTTTAAATCATCATTATCTAAGTCCGTATATGTTTCATCTGGTGTCCCCCAGGGCAGTCATCTAGGTCCGTTACTTTTTAATCTTTTTATAAATGATCTTCCTCAAGTTTTCTCCAATTGTAACATACTAATGTATGCCGATGATGTGAAGTTATACGTTACTTATAATGACATAATAGTTTCTCATTTATTGCAGTCGGAACTAGACCTATTTTATGTCTGGTGTAAATGTAATTTATTACATCTTAATTGCTCTAAATGTAAATCTATGTCATTTTATAGAGGATCACCTCTTATATCTAATTACTCTCTCGGTCAGTATACACTTGACAGATTAGAGAGTGTCATGGACTTAGGAATTTTACTTGACCATAAGTTAAATTTTAATGCCCATGTTGCTCTCACTGTAAATAAGGCTACTCAAACTCTTGGATTCGTGAAAAGATGGTCCAAAGAATTTGATGACCCCTATATAACTAAAATTCTTTATACTGCCATTGTCCGACCTATCTTAGAATATGGATCTTGTGTTTGGTCACCACAATATTCAGTACATCAAGATAAAATTGAGTCTGTACAGAAAAAGTTTCTTCTTTTTGCTCTTCGGGCTTTTAACTGGGCTCCTGGTACGGATCTTCCTTCGTACGCAAGTAGACTATTACTAATTAATCTTCCATCCCTTACTAATCGCCGTATTATGCTTGGAGTTATGTTCCTACACAAATTGCTTTTAGGATTAGTAGATTCTAGTGTTTTATTAAGTAATATTAATATTCGTGTTCCTTCTAGATTTTCGCGAAACTTTAACCCAATCTTTCTTAACACATGTACCACTAATTACTTATTGCATGAACCTTTCAGGGTACTCTGTTCTGACTATAACAAGCTCTACAGAGTTATCAGTACGGAATTACCCTTAGAAACTAACAAAAATTTAATTCTTAACTTTTTAACTAATAATAATTAACATCGTTACTAATACTGATGATCTAATTGGGTTTTTCTGGGTTTTCCCAATTCTGTGCAACAAATGTTGGATCATTTTTAATTCAATTTTAATACTCCCAGCTTAAGACTTAAGACTTAAGACTTAAAACTTAAAACTTAAATTAAAATTTAAAATTTAAATTTAAATATAATTATATATTTTTAATCTTTAACTTTAATTTTATTTCAATTTTGTACCAAAATTTTTGGTCGACTGCTCATAGTTGACATTAAATAAATAAATAAATAAATAAATAAATAAATAAATAAATAAATAAATAAATAAATGATCTCGGAGAGAGTAGAATGGAATCGTTCGATCTCTCCATTTACAGTGTTATTATAGGGAGGGGCTGTAAAAATTTGAATGCCTAATTGATCCTTTATCGTGAAGGTGATTGTTGCCGAATTGAAAGATTTTTCGTTGTCCATTACGACTCATTTTGGTACTCCGTAATAAAATAATATATCATGTAGGGGTTTCTTTATATCTTCTATCGCTTTTGATTTTATGATTTGTGCCTGTGCTTATTTAGAAAATTTGTCTATTGCTGTGAGGATTAATTTCATTCGGTTGAGTAAATGTCAATATGAATTATGTGTCCTGGGTACGCTGGAATTGGTGTTTTAGTAATTTCTGGATTAGGTGGATGTCTATCGTAATTGCCTTCTTTGCACATTTGACATTGTTTAACTAACATTTCTAATTTCTTTTTCCTTTCAGGGAAATAGTAATTTTCTGAGAGTTGAATTTTGTTTTCTTCTGCATTTTTATGTGCTTTGTTATGGATTTTTAAAATTATTTCTTCCTGATCTGTTTTTGCTGCTAAATCTTTTACTTGTCTTTGGGTGAATCTGACTTTAATAGATCTAAAGTGTTGTGGATACATGTTTTGTATTTGTCGCATTATATCTTCTGTTGTAAATATTCCATTAATAAGTGAAGGGCTTAGGTATTTCTTTAATAATTCTATGAGGTTCTCTTCAGAAAATTTTGGTTGTGATATAATATGCCTGTGAAAGGTTGGAAATGGTATGATGAATTTGTAGTCTGTCGGTTGTTCTTTGCAAAAGAAAATTTGATTTTTGAATACGTTTATT
Organism: Zygothrica quintamaculata; assembly: GCA_037044455.1. NCBI lineage: Eukaryota > Metazoa > Arthropoda > Insecta > Diptera > Drosophilidae > Zygothrica > Zygothrica quintamaculata. The sequence goes on along the minus strand of JBAMBS010000410.1, from coordinate 8,043 downwards.
GGCATTTCTATACTATGGATAAGGTCATGATTGGAAGTTTGAGCACTATGTTGCGTCATTGTGATTTTATTCGTTTCACTGTTCCTAGGTATTCTTGATAAAGCGTCTGATTTTTTTGGTACGAGCCATACAGGTGAGTTGTATGGGGATCGAGATGGGCGTATTATTTCGTTATCTGAAAGTTCTTTAACCTGTCTTTTAATTTCATCTTTCATTGCCATTTGGTAAAATTTAGAGTATACTGGTGTGTCAGTATTTAATCGAATTTCAGCTTTTACGTTTGTTGTATAGGTCGGTTTTTCGTTTGAGTCAGCAAAAAGATTTGGGTAATTTTTTTGCAGTTCATTTAACTTTGTGTTTTCTGTAGTCGTAAGGTGATCTGTTCTGGGAATTATGGTATTAACTGTGTCAGATTTATGTTCTTTTAAGGGAATGTAAATTTTTGTTTTCCTGAAAAACATTCTGTTACTTTTAGGGTCGATGACAGCCCCAATTTCTTTTAAGCTGTCGTTTCCTAATATCGCGTCAAAAGTTGGTATATCGGGTAATAAGAAAAATTTTACAATTATATTCGGTCATAAAATAAATTAGCTTCTTTATGATGGGTAATAGTGCTATCTCCCCCTATAGAACGTACTTTAAATGGTCTGTCAAATTTGTTCGATTTGATCCGTTATCTATTAGTTTTTTTAGTATTAGCCCACTCCCTAACTTACATTCAAAGTAATGTAATGAGGAGTCATTTACCCTTAAAAAATGTAGGTAAGCATAATCGCACTCTCCTGCTTGGTCATATTCTTCTGTTTGTTCGATATATTCTTCAAGTGTTTCTTCAGCATTATTTTGTTCGTCGTATTCTGCTATAGCTTGTTAGTAGTCTAATTGTTGTTGATTTGCGTCTTGTTGTTCTCCTGTGTCAGTTTAAATATTAAAATTTGTTGTCTTTTTTATGTCTCCCGCCAAAGATGAAGGTGGTCTTTTGCCTATTTGTAGTGGTTTTGGTCTGTTCATATAATTGACCTGTCTTCTTTGAATACTCCTATCGATATCCATAGGTTCTGGTCGTGGTTGTGGTTTAGGTGCCGTAGGTCGTTGTGGTGGGAATGGGTTTGGTTGATATGGTGTCAAATTCGTATTACGACTGGACTGGTTGCTAAAATATTTGGGTGTAGTGAACGGACTATATTGCTGAGTATTTTTAATAGGAATTTGTGGTCTTTGTTGGAAACTCAAGTTACTGGTGATTTCCATCAGTCGGTCTGTATATCTTTGATATTGGGGTGCATTTCTAAACGTTGGTTGCTGTACTCTGTTCGTTGCGTAATTTGTTCGGAATGTTTGATTCTCAAGTTTTACACATAAATGTAATGCTGAGGGAAGGTCTACTGGTTCTTTCATACCAAGAAGACGAGATAAGTCCCCGCGAAGTCCGCGTATGAAAGTATCTAATGCTTTGTCCCTATATAATTTAGTCATAATTACTTCTGCTTCTCTGCCTAATTCCATACAACCTATTTTATTCAAAATTAAAGACAAATGGTGGTAAACGTCTTGGTAGAAATCTTCTACAGATTGATTATAACGCTGGGATATGGCTGTCATTTGATATTCGAGCGTTGATAGGTCTCGTTTATCCCCATAATGTAGCGTACGGCATTTAGAAATAGCTGCCCAGTTTAATGGAGTATTATATGATTCTAAGGCAGTATCTGCGTTACCTATGATTTTGTTGCGAATGAAGTGTAGTATGTTCGTAAGTTTTTAATATTCTGTCTACTCCCTTTTTCCATGAGCTGAATTCGGCTCGATTTCCTGAGAACTGTCTTACTGTTTTAACTACATCTGGGACTTTATCTAATTCCTCTAAGTTGTTCTGAAATTCAGGTAAAATTTCTTGAACTTGTGCGTTTATAAGCTCGTGACCTGAGCTTAAGTTTTTTTGTAATAAAGCTGGGAATGCTATGTTCATAACCTCCCGAATATGGGTTGTAAGGTTGTCATTTAATGCCATGTTTCTATTGGTCTGATGTAACACTTGTCTTTGTAAATGTCTGTTCTGTTGGTGTGCGTTAGAGTTGTTGTTACTTTGTTAATCTAAGTTTACAATTTCTGGTCTAATTAAATAATGTGGATTAGCCATTCAATTTCACTTATGAACTTATGTACTTATAATTAATAAAATAATTTGAAAATACATTTTTATATTTTTGCTTTCTTTTCTTTTTTTTTTGAGATAAAAAAAAAAATTTGATATATTTATTTTGTAAAAATCAGTGTCTGGTTTAACCCTTCTATCTTGGAGGGTCCCTTAGTTGGGATTCGCAAAATTGGGTTGAGTTATACTGTGTACCTTTTTGTTGTTGCAGTGGGTTTTTATTTGTTATAAGTTTACGTTTATTTATGTTTGTTTCACTTATTTTTTGTCTTACATGTTTTCCTTTCGGTTTTTGCTGTTTGTGATGCGTCAACCCTTCTCGGCTGTCCGGATGTTGTCCTTTTTAGATCGCTTTGTATCCTACTTGGGATCCTGCGACAAGCACTTTCTAGGAGGGGTCCTGCGACGTGTACAGGACTTGTGGTGCGCCTATGTGATCCTTGGTTCCTTTTTTATGGAAGAGTCCTGCCAAGGACTTGATGGACCAACGGAATTCTTTTATTTTTAACAACACTTTTATTTTAAGTAACTTCCGAAGGGTCCCTGCTCGGGCGCCAATTAACTTTTTAAAAGTTTAAAGTTGAAGATGTTCTTTATTTGAACTTCTTCTTAGGACTAATTTTACAATTCAATCTTAACTATTAATGTAAATGCGGTTTTGTGGCAGCGACGTTGGTTTTGAGAGCAGCGACGCTGGCTCTGGTGGTCATTTATGATGATTCGGCATCTTGAGTAGATAGCGCGGGTGGATACTTGGGTTATTTGACTCTTTTGAAATGCCCACATGTGGCGAATGTCTGGGGCTATTCTGTTTAGCCTAGCATAACAATTATAATTATTTCGCTTAGCCTAGCATTTTGTTGTCAACGAAAGTTTCAGATATAGGCAACAATGTTGCAGTATTTGTCTCATATCGGCAAAAATGTTGAGGTACTTGACCAATATCAATAACAATGTTGCTGTAGCTAACTTATATACTTTATGGGGTCTCCGATGATTATTTCTATGTGTTACATACTTTTTGATTTGGCACATTTCCAATAGCGCCGCTTTGCTTCTTTTTACAAAAAGGCAAATGGGCTAATTAATTAACTTTAATTTTTTTACGTTGGAAATTAATTTTACATTAAATTAAATAAACGTAGATCAATAATGCTTTAGATAATATATGTGCCAAACAGAAATTTGAATTGTTGAAAATTGTGCCTTAAAATCGAATTTTCGAATTGAGGTGGTCAGGGTAGGAAATTCGGAAATCTAAAACAAACGTGTAAACCGTACAAAGATAACGAATCTAGATTCAAAATTGGGTTACTCTAGCTCTTATTTTGCGCGCACCACATAACACTACTTTAATGATGTATAACTTCCGAGTTTTTATATCAATCTTACCCAGATTTACAATAAAGATTAAGAATTCTAAGTATGATGTGTGCCAAAAAGAAATCCGTTTGCACCTACTGCCTACTTTTTTCTTCAATTTTTCTCTAATTGGAAAATTGTGTACACGCGGTGGATCTTCCAACCAGCTGTCTACAGTGTTCGAAACTGTCGTAGATAGCGGCAGCAGTGCATAGTTACAAACCGTTTTATACGCTTTAGACTTTGTCAGTGAGCGCGACTTTTTCTTCCGTCATCATCACCTGCTGTTCCGGCCGTGAAGCTATTGCAGAATTGGGACTCACCCTTCAAAGCCTCTCGTCCTCAATCTGTGTGCAGAGGCACATAACTGCATCAATGCGAGATGAATGGTCCAAAGTAGTGAACCTTCATAAGACTGTTGAAGAATTGGCTGGAGCTTTGAGAGTGGGACAAAACCGAGGGACACAAACCACACCTCACAGCTTCGACACGGTGTTGCCAAATACACGCCAACTAGACGGAGTATCGCAACATATAACTCCCAAGACACAACGGGAGTCCACGGGCGAGCAGAGGAAAACGCCACCTAAAAAGGAGCAAACACCAGGCCCAAATTAGCGGCAAAAATGGAGTTAACAGCGAATCGCGGGATAGCCACTCCATCAAAACGATGCCGAATCCACCTTAACACAGTCAAGGCTGGTCCAAAGTTATATATAAAACAAGGCAGCACAAAGCTCGAGCCGACGCAATTACGGTGAAAAGTGTCGACGACAGTAGTTTTGCGGATATTTTGAAGCTGGTAAAAAGCGATCCGTCCCTAACCCATCTAAGCAACGACGTGCAAGGGATCAGGAAAACCTCAAAAGGAAATCTGTTGCTACGCTTGATCAAAAACCCGTCCCATAGTGGGAACGCGGTAAAGGAAGCGGTTGGCGAAGCCCTGGGCAATCGTGCAGTAGTAAATGCTCTTACCGATACCTCACTAATTGAGTTTCGCGAGTTCGACGAACTGGCTACGAAGGAAGATGTTCTGGAAGCGGTAAAGGTCGCGCTCAAGGACTATCACATCACAATTGACGCTATCAAGAGCCTCAGAACTGCAAGGGGAGGCGTCCAGATAGCCACGCTTAGCTTGCCTGTAGTCACCGCGAAGGTATTAGTTAAATTGGGAAGGCTCCGAATCGGCTGGGTCATTTGCCATTTTAAGGAAATATTCCAACCGAAGGTTGTTATAAATGCCAGGAGTTTGGCCATGTGGCAGCGATATGTAGCAATTCGACTGATCTTTCGGGCACATGTTTCAAGTGCGGAGAGACTGGCCACATAGCTTAATCGTGCAGTAAAGCACCCAAATGTAGCCTGTGCGCCAGAAGACGCGAAAAGTCAACAGAGCACGCTACGGGTAGCTACAAGTACCCAGTGTATCGCCAAGCTTAAACTTAAATGTTAAGCTTCATACAACTTAATCTCAAGCACTGCATAGCCGCTCAGGCCCTACTGGAGCAATCAACACTGGAGCTGAATACGGACGTAGCCATACTATGTGAACCGCACCACCGGTAGTCTAATTCACCAGCGATTTGGACTTTTGACGTGAATGAGACGGCTTCCATTTGGATATGTAGTGGAAACACTACTCCACTTATGAAACCCAGATCTTTTAATGGTTTTACGCGCGCAAGAGTGTGTAACACATGGATATACAGCTGCTACTTAGCACCCAGCCTCCAGTTGAGTGACTTTATATCCAGAGTCGAAGACCTGGTCGACGATGCAAGGGGTCGTGCACGACTCGTCATACCTGGCGACTTCAATGCTTGGGCTGAAGAATGCCCGTCAACTAATGCCAAATGCCAAGCGCTTTTGGAGCTACTTGCAACTCTCGACTTGGCGCTACTTAATACCGGCAACCAAAATACATTCAGTCGGGCAGGCAGTGGATCGATCATCGACCTCACATTCACAAGCGCGCTACTTGCTGTCAACTCCCATTGGCAAATCAGAGAAAAGTACACGGCAAGCGAACACTTCGCCATAACTTTCACTATTGGCGACCGTTTCCAAACACGAACTGCCCCCATGGTGCCACTTAAAGCGTACCGGATGGATACATTCAACCCTCGGTTATTTGTGGACGCAACTTACGGATTGAAGATATTGGACGACTCTGAAACCGGAGCTATCCATCTTGCCGCTCAGCTAACGGAAGCCTGCAATGCAAGTTGTGCTAAACGGAAAGTGTTCAAGCAAAATCACGTACCAACGTATTGGTTGAACGAGCAAATCGCTAACGCCAGAGATAAGTGTTTCCGCAGCAGAAGGCGTTACCAAAGGGCACATGGCCGTGCCACATTTACTACTAGACAGGAAGAGTACCGCGTAGCAAGGCGCGAGCTCAAAGTAGCCATACGTGATAGCAAACCTGAACACTTTCTGCAACTATGTGACTGTGCAGAGTATGACCCATGGGGTAAGGCATACAAATTGGTCGTGAAGCGGCTTAATGCTGGCAGGTGCGCATTGCCAACTGCGCACAGCGAAATAGTGTCCATCGTGGAGGCCCTTTTCCCCAGCAGACCAGCCCTGGAGTACACCCCACCAACGTCGGATCAAGCGCGCAACGACCATTTCCACGATGTGTCCATCGACGAGGTGGTGACTGCAGATGTCAACCTTAAGCCCGGCAAGGCCCCAGGACCCGATGGTATCCCAAACAGGGCCTTGAAGATCGCCCTGTTCCAGCACCGGAGTTCGCAAAATTATTCACTACCTGCCTGCTGGAAGGAGTCGTTCCATTCATATAGAAAAAGTAAAACCTATTGCTGCTATCAAAACCAGGGAAGTCGCTTTCTTAATATTCCGGCGATTTGCTTGTTTTTGGGGTTCCCCATATATTCTTACAAAATGCGCGCGATTTATGGCTACGTACTGTTGTGTATCCTGCTAAAGTGTCAATACGCATATAGCACCCTGTCACCTGATGGGAAATCCAAATCCAAGCAAAAAGAGCCAAAGTTTTTGCGTGGACCCCAAGACATTGATGTATTTGAATTAGATTTAATATCAGCGGAACCTTTGCCAAAGGACATACTAACGAATCATGAGGCATACTTTAAGGACACAGCTGAACGGCATTTTAATGGTACAGTACTGGGATATGTTACACCGTGCAACTCACATGGCTATGATGTGGCTAAGATGTTTGGAAAGAAATTTGACATTATATCAACCGTTTGGCTACAAATTGTAAAAAAGATAATGATTATGTTGTGACTGGAACACACGACATAGATGCTGGCTGGATAGCTGATGTGCGACGCAAAGGGAAGGTTCAGGAACAGCCACAAATGCGCACAGTAAAAGTCTTTCCACGAGTTATTTTTGAGCGTTTTACGGATCGCGACATTAAAATCTTACTCAGCGTTACCGGAGAACGCACCAAACTAAATGAAATGCTGATTAAAACATGCAAGGAACATGGTTTCGAAGGAATTGTTTTAGAGCTGTGGTCGCAATTAGCCGGACGCATTGATGATAATATACTCTACACATTGGTTCTACAAATGGCTAAGGAGCTGCAAAAGCATCAACTACGACTTATACTGGTAATTCCGCCTCAGCATAAGGATATGCCAAATATGTTTGGTGAAAAGCATATGGATAAACTGTTTAAGCATATTTATGCCTTTTCACTCATGACCTATGATTTTTCCACCGTGCAACGTCCTGGGCCCAATGCACCGCTTTATTATACGTGCCAAAATTCTTATGGGCTTAAATATGTATGGTAACGATTAAACACCAGATGGAGGAGGACCAATTACTTAAACCCAGTACTTGGAACTTCTAAGACATGTGAAGAGGCCTTTGACTTTCGACGAACGTGACGTTAATAACTTTTTTGAGAAAAAAACTGACACAGGACGTCACATTGTTTTTTATCCCACACTTTATTCAATAGCACAGCAGCTTGGCGTTGGCATCTCTATATGGGAAGTAGGACAAGGTTGGAATTACTTTTATGATCTCTTTTAAATAAGAATGCATTCCAGAAATATTTTGGTTTCAATTACTGATGGTTGTCGCAATAAAAACATTTTTTTAATATATATTAATAATTTGTTTACAACAACTCCGTTTAGTGATCCGCTAAGTAAAATAATTATAAAGTTCGTGGCGACGTTTAACCAAATCTTTTCCACTTTCATGACTCAGTTAACTTTCCATTAATTTTTATATTGACATATAACAAAAAGCCTTTACTGTTTGTCTTTCGTAAGCTTTTTAGCCCCTTTGCCTTTTTTGTAAAAAAAGAGCAAAGCGGAGCTATTGGAAATATGCAAAATCCAAAAGTATGTAACACATAGAAATAATCATCAGAGACCCCATAAAGTATATATATTCTGAATCAGGACGACAAGACGAGTTGATCTAGCCCTGTCCGTCTGTCTGTCCGTCCGTCCGTCCGTCCGTCCGTCCGTCCGTCCGTCCGTCCGTCCGTCCGTCCGTCCGTCCGTCCGTCC
>JBAMBS010000408.1:0-44429 GCA_037044455.1 Zygothrica quintamaculata | reverse complement strand
CATATCCAGATGGCAGGCGTCTCGTTCTCGTCAGAAGTCCAAATCGCTGGTTAATTAGACTGCCATAGTATGGCTACGTCCGTATTCAGCTCCAGTGTTGATTGCTCCAGTAGGGGCTGAGCGGGTATGCAGTGGTTGAGATTAAACTGCATGAAACTTAACATTTAAGTTTAAGTTTGGCGACAGCTTCGTGGTACACTGGGCACTTGTAGCTACCCGTAGCGTGCTCTATTGACTTTTCGCCTCTTCTGGCGCACAGGCTACATTTGGGTGCATTCTTGCACGATTTGGCTATGTGGCCAGTCTCTCCGCTTTTGAAACATGTGCCCGAAAGATCAGCCGAATTGCTACATGTTGCTGCCACACGGCCAAACTCCTGATGAGTATGTGTGTGTATGGCTGTATATGTAGGCAAAGGGTCCCTCTCGAAACCGGGTACACACGACTACACAATTCTTTCTTGTTTTTTTTAATGCATTCAAATTTTTAGTCCCTATGTCTTTTTGTAAAACAGAAGCAAAGCGGAGCTATTGGAAATGTGCAAAATCGAAAAGTATGCAACACATAGATATAATAATCATCGGAGACCCCATACAGTATATATATTCTGAATCAGGACGACAAGACGAGTTCATCTAGCCCTGTCCGTCTGTCAGTCTGTCTGTCTGTCCGCCTGTCCGTCTGTATGAACGCCTGTTTCTCAGAGACTATAAGAGCTAGAGCAACCAAACTTGAAATCTAGATTCGATATGTTCGTAGGTTATATGAGTTTGTTTTTGATTATTGAATTTCCTTCACTGACCCTCGCAATTCGAAACGATTACTAAGCACAATTGTCAATCGATCAAATTTCTTTTAAGCACACATCATAATTAGAACATTCTTGATCCATGTTGTGAATCTGGGTAAGATTGATCTTAAAACTCGTAAGTTATACATCATCAATAAATAGCTTATAGTAGTGCGTGCAAAATAGGAGCTAGAGCATCGACATTTGGAATGAAGATTGGCTATGTTCGTACGCTATAAAAGTTTGTTTTAGATTTTCCAATTTCCTCCCCTGACCCCCGCAATTTGACAAAATCGATTATAAGTAACAATTTTCAAACAATCAAATTTCTTTTTCGCGCACATATTAATTAGACCATTTTTCATCTACGTTGTAAATTTCGTTAAGATTTATCAATAAAAACGGAAGTTATAGAATATTAAGTACCTCGCTTTATAGCGTGTGGTGCTAAAAGGCGCGCGCAGTGGCTAAGTACCTGAAGAACTGTGTGCATGTATGAGTATTTGTCTTGTTTTTTATATTCATTTATTTATAAGTATAAATTTATTTTGTTTACAATTTAAGCGATTAACACGGGAGAGTAAGCATTGAGTTTGCGGTACATATCCAGATGGCAGGCGTCTCGTTCTCGTCAGAAGTCCAAATCGCTGGTTAATTAGACTGCCATAGTATGGCTACGTCCGTATTCAGCTCCAGTGTTGATTGCTCCAGTAGGGGCTGAGCGGGTATGCAGTGGTTGAGATTAAACTGCATGAAACTTAACATTTAAGTTTAAGTTTGGCGACAGCTTCGTGGTACACTGGGCACTTGTAGCTACCCGTAGCGTGCTCTATTGACTTTTCGCCTCTTCTGGCGCACAGGCTACATTTGGGTGCATTCTTGCACGATTTGGCTATGTGGCCAGTCTCTCCGCTTTTGAAACATGTGCCCGAAAGATCAGCCGAATTGCTACATGTTGCTGCCACACGGCCAAACTCCTGATGAGTATGTGTGTGTATGGCTGTATATGTAGGCAAAGGGTCTCTCGAAACCGGGTACACACGACTACACAATTCTTTCTTGTTTTTTTTAATGCATTCAAATTTTTAGTCCCTATGTCTTTTTGTAAAACAGAAGCAAAGCGGAGCTATTGGAAATGTGCAAAATCGAAAAGTATGCAACACATAGATATAATAATTATCGGAGACCCCATAAAGTATATATATTCTGAATCAGGACGACAAGACGAGTTGATCTAGCCCTGTCCGTCTGTCAGTCTGTCTGTCTGTCCGCCTGTCCGTCTGTATGAACGCCTGTTTCTCAGAGACTATAAGAGCTAGAGCAGCCAAACTTGAAGTCCCGGATTCGATCATGTTCGTACGCTGTACGAGTTTGTTTTTGTATTATTGAATTTCCCCCCCTGACCACTCGCAATTCGAAAAAAACGAATATTAAGCACAATTGTCAACCGATCAAATTTCTTTTAGGCACACATCATAATTAGAGCGATTCTTGATCCAAGTTGTGAATCTGGGTAGGATTGATCAAAAAACTCGGAAGTTATACATTATTAAAAGTGGTGTTATAGGGCCCGGTGGGGTTTAGTAGTGCGCGGAAAATAAGAGCTAGAGCAACGAAATTCGGAACTTAGATTCGTTATGTTTGTACGATATACGAGTATGTTTTAGATTTTCGAATTTCCTCCCCTGACCCCCGCAATTTGAAAAAAATCGATTATAAGGCACAATTTTCAACCGATCAAATTTCTTTTTCGCACACATATTAAATAGATTCATTTCTAATCTACGTTGTGAATTTCGTTAAGATTGCACAATAAACACGGAAGTTATACAACATTAAGTACCTTGATATAGAGTGGTGGGGGGGAGCTAAAAGGCGTGCCCAATGGCTAAATTTTTTTTTTGTTTATTCATTTATTTATTTACAGCTATTAATTTATTTAGTTTACAATATAAGTGATTAACACGGAGAAGTAAGCATTAGTTTGCGGTACGGCGCATCCTCGATCACCGCCGGGCTACAGTTAGGGCATTCATCTGTAGTATCGTGACCAAAGCGCTTCAGGTACCTCCGAAAGCAGCCATGGCCAGACAAGAACTAAGTTAAGTGGAAATTGACTTCGCCGTGTCTTCTTCCGAGCCAGGCCCCAAGGTTTGGGATCAACTGGTGTGTCCACCTGCCCTTTTGCGGGGTGTCCCATCTAAGCTGCCAACGTTCGATGATTTGTTGCTTTGTTTCGGCGCGTGGGATAGCCGTGTCGGTCTCATTGGTGGCTGTTTGGGTCACCTTCACTTCGATTGTAAGGTTCTTCAATGGTACCATGCTTGCGATAACGAGAACTGCATCGACGGAGATAGTTCCAAAGCCGCAGCTGACCCTTATGGCACTTAGGCGGTAGGTAGCGCGCACTGTATCTACTGTATGACGGCACATTCATTGCAGTGTACCATACCGGCGCTGCATAAAGTATAATGGCTTTAGTGACGCTCATAAGTAAGCGATGACGCTGCTGCTTAGGGCCTCGCGTATTCATCATTATCCGTGAGAGCGCGCGTGTCGAGTCAGCTGCCTTCTTGTGAATGTATTGGAGATGCTCCCGGAAGGACATTCTCGTGTCCAGCATGACACCAAGGTATCTTATTGCACGCTTTGAGGAGACAACGGTATCGCATACCTTTATCTGCGCGGTTTCTACCCTTTTACGGCTACTGACGAGTACTGCTTCAGTTTTATGGGTCGCCAATTCCAGGCCTGCTGCGTTCAGCCAACAATGCACACGTCCAATGGCTTCATTGCAAGCCTCCTGCACCGCGTTCAGTTGCTTTGCGACAGCTACTATGGCAACATCATCCGCGAAGCCTACGATGTGTGTACCTTCCGGCAGGCTAAGACGCAGTACACCATCGTACATTATGTTCCATAGTAGCGGGCCCAGAACTGAACCTTGCGGGACTCCAGCAGAAGCTTGGTGTGTGGCCACCCCCTCGCTTGTGCTAAAAAGGACTACTCGATCAGAGAAGTAGCTTCTGACTACCTTTCTGAGGTATTCAGGGACCTCGAAACTGGCCAGACCATCCAAGATGACGTCCCATCTAGCCGTGTTAAATGCATTTCTCCCATCCAGCGTTACGATGAGGCAGTACTTTTTAGCACCTCCAGACCACCTAGTGTCTTCAATCGCCTTACCTACTTTGACGGTGGGGCTGATGGCGTGAATAGTCGACCTCGCCTTTCGAAAGCCAAATTGATTTGATGCTAAGCCGCGCGATGCGTTAATTGCCTGCTCCAACCTGGAGTAGATGAATTTTTCAAAAACCTTGCCAGCCGTGTTAAGGAGGCAGATTGGACTGTAGGAAGAAGGCTCATTTACCGGCTTCCCCGGTTTTGGTAGCAGCAATAGGTTTTGTTTTTTCCATATGGATGGAAAGACTCCTTCCAGCAGGCAGGTAGTGAATAATTTTGCGATCTCCGAGGGGTGCTGGAACAGGGCGATCTTCAAGGCCCTGCTTGGGATACCATCAGGTCCTGGGGCCTTGCCGGGCTTAAGACTGCCAGCTGCAGTCAGCACCGCGTCGATGGACACATCGTGGAAATGGTCGTTGCGCGATTGATCCGATGCTGGTGGGGTGTACTCCAGGGCTGGTCTGCTGGGAAAGAGGGCCTCCACGATGGACACTATTTCGCTGTGCACAGTTGGCAATGCGCACCTGCCAGCATTAAGCCGCTTCACGACCAATTTGTATGCCTTACCGCATGAGTCATACTCTACAGAGTCGCATAGTTGCAGAAAGTGTTCACGTTTGCTATCACGTATGGCTACTTTGAGCTCGCGCCTTGCTACGCGGTACTCTTCCTGTCTGGCAGTAAATGTGGCACGGCCATGTGCCCTTTGGTAGCGCCTTCTGCTGTGGAGACACTTATCTCTGGCGTTAGCTATTTGCTCATTCCACCAATAGGTTTGTACGTGATTTCGCTTGAACACTTTCCGTTTAGCACAACTTGCATTGCAGGCTTCCGTTAGCTGAGCGGCAAGATGGATAGCTCCGGTCTCACAGTCGCCCAATATCTTCAATCCTTGAGTTGCGTCCACAAATAACCGAGGGTTGAATGAATCCATCCGGTACGCTTTAAGTAGCACTATGGGGGCAGTTAGTGTTTGGGAACGGTCGCCAATAGTGAAAGCTATGGCGACATGATCGCTTGCCGTATACTTTTCGCAGATTTGCCAATGAAGTTGACAGCAAGTGGCGCGCTTGTGAATGTGAGGTCGTCGATCGAACCACTACCTGCCCGACTGAATGCATGTTGGTTGCCGGTATTAAGTAGCGCCAAGTCGAGAGGTGCAAGTAGCTCCAAAAGCGCTTGGCCTTTGGCATTAGTTGACGGGCAGCCCCATTCTTCAGCCCAAGCATTGAAGTCGCCAGCTATGACGAGTCGTACACGACCCCTTGCATCGTCGACCAGGTCTTCGACTCTGGATATAAACTCACTCAACTGGAGGCTGGGCGCTAAGTAGCTGCTGTATATCCAGGTGTTACCCACTCTTGCGCGCGTGAAACGACTAAAAGATCTGGGTTCCATAAGTGGAGTAGTGTTTCTACTGCATATCCAAATGCAAGCCATCTCATTCACGTCAGAAGTCTAAATCGCTGGTTATTTAGACTGCCGGTGGTGCGGTTCACATAGTATGGCTACGTCCATATTCAGCTCCAGTGTTGATTGCTCCAGTAGGACCTGAGCGGCTATGCAGTGGTTGAGATTAATGTATGAAGCTTAACATTTGAGTTTAAGCTTGGCGACAGCTTCGCGGTACACTGGGCACTTGTAGCTACCCGTAGCGTGCTCTATCGACTTTTCGCCTCTTCTGGCGCACAGGCTACATTTGGGTGCTTTACTGCACGATTTGGCTATGTGTCCAGTCTTTCCGCACTTGAAACATGTGCCCGAAAGATCAGCCGAATTGCTACATATCGCTGCCACATGGCCAAACTCCTGGCATTTATAACAACGCTTCGGTTGGACTATTTCCCTAATATGGCAAATAACCCAGCCGAATCGGAGCCTTCCCAATTTCACTAATACCATCGCGGTGGCTACAGGCAAGCTGAGCGTGGCTATCTGGACGCCTCCCCTTGCAGCTCTGAAGCTCTTGATAGCGTCAATTGTGATGGGATAGTCCTTGAGCTCGGACTCTACCGCTTCCAGAACATCCTCCTTCGTAGCTAGTTCGTCGAGATCGCGGTTCTCAATTAGAGAGGTATCGGTAAGTGCATTTACAACTGCACGATTGCCCAGGGCTTTGCCAACCGCTTCCTTTACCGCGTTCACACTATGGGCCGGGTTTCTGCTCAAGCATAGCAACAGATCTCCTTTTGAGGAGATCTCCTGATCCCCTGCACGTCGTTGCTTAGATGGGCTAGGGACGGATCGCTTTTTACCAGCTTCAAAATATCCGCAAAACTACTGTCGTCGACACTTTTCACCGTAATTGCGTTGGCTTGAGCTTTGTGCTGCCTAGTTGTAGGTATAACTTTGGATCAGCCTTGATTGGGTAAACGTGGATTAGGCATCGTTTTGATGGAGTTGCTATCCCGAGATTCGCTGCTAGCTCCATTTTTGCCGCTAATTTGGGCCTGGTAGTTGCTCCTTTTAGGTGGGGTTTCCTCTGCTCGCCTGCGGACTCCCGTTGTCTCTTGGGAGTTATATATTGCGATACTGCGTCTAGTTGGTGTGTCCTTGGCGCCGCCGTGTCGAAACTGTGAGGTGTGGTTTGTGTCCCTCGGTTTTCTCCCACTCTCAGAGCTCCAGCCAGTTCTTCAACAGCCTTATGAAGGCTCACTACTTTGGAGCATTCGTCTCTCATTGAGGTGGGTATATGTCTCTGCCCACAGATTGACGACGAGAGACTTTAAAGGGTGAGTCCCAATTCTGCAATAGCTTAACCCAGTGATTTTGGCCATCTCACGGCCGGAACTACAGGTGATGATGCACTTTGCGTCTGCCGTGTGTTAATTTAAAACGGCGGACTACGTTGTAGCGCAGGACGCGCTACAGAAGGGTCATATTGCATCGCTCCTGGATTCTTAATTTATCCCAATACCAGGCGGCTTTTCGATAAGTTACATTAACTCACTGACAAAATCTAAAGCGTATAAAACGCTTTGAAATGCAACTATGCACTGCTGCAACTATCAACGACAGTTTCGAACACTGTAGACAGCTGGTTGGTGGATCCACCGCGTGTGAACAATTTTCCAATTAGAGAAAAATTGCAGAAAAAAGTTTGTAGGCAGGTAACGGTGTATGATTCGAGTTCCAAGCGAAAGGCCGAAATTGACAAAGCCTGAGATGGTTGCCAAAAATTTGCAGCCCTATAATATTGTAAAACAAGTAAGAAGTCTGTAGTCGAGTGTACCCGACTACGAGAGCCCCTTTGCCTACATATACAGCCATACACACATACTCATACATACACACAGTTCTGCACGTACTTGGCCATTGCGCGCGCCTTTTAGCCCCCCACGCTCTACAGCGCGGTACTTATTGTTGTATAACTTCCGTGTTTTTCGTTCAATTTTAACGAAACTCACAACGTAGATGAAGAATGGTCTACTTAATATGTGTGCGAAAAAGAAATCTTATCGGCTAAAAATTGTACCTTATAATCGTTTTTTTCGATTTGCGGGGGTCAGGGGAGGAAATTTAAAAATCAAAAACAAACTCGTATAGCGTACGAACATAACAAATCTACGTTCCAAATTTCGTTGCTGTAGCTCTTATTTTGCGCGCGCTACTATACCCCCCCGGGGCCCATAACGCCACTTTTGTTGATGTATAACTTCCGAGATTTTTGACCAATCTTACCCAGATTCACAACATCGATCAAAAATGGTCTAAATATGATGTGTGCCAAAAATAAATTTGATCGGTTGAAAATTGTGCTTATTAATCGTTTTTTTCGATTTGCGGGGGTCAGGGGAGGAAATTGAAAAATCCAAAACAAACTTGTATAGCGTACGAACATAACGAATCTAGATGCCAAATTTCGTTGCTGTAGCTCTTATTTTGCGCGCGCTATTATACCCCCCCCCCGGGGCCCATAACGCCACTTTTGATGATCTATAACTTCCGAGATTTTTGATCAATCTTACCCAGATTTACAACATCGATCAAGAATGGTCTAATTATGATGTGTGCCAAAAATAAATTTGATCGGTTGAAAATTGTGCTTAATAATCGTTTTTTTCGATTTGCGGTGGTCAGGGGAGGAAATTCAAAAATCAAAAACAAACTCGTATAACCTACGAACATAACGAATCTAGATTTCAAGTTTGGTTGCTCTAGCTCTTATAGTCTCTGAGAAACAAGCGTTCATACAGACGGACAGACGGACAGACGGACAAGACAGACAGACAGACGGACAGGGCTAGATGAACTCGTCTTGTCGTCCTGATTCAGAATATATATACTTTATGGGGTCTCCGATGATTATTTCTATGTGTTACATACTTTTGGATTTTGCACATTTCCAATAGCTCCGCTTTGCTCTTTTTTTACAAAAAGGCAAACGGGCTAAAAAGAAGGGTTTGTACGATACACTCTGGTATTGAATCCTAGATACAAACTACCGAGCACGACATACTTACGAGATGTGCTAATGTTTTATTATTTCAGGGAAACCTCTGCCAAGTTATTAGCAATACTTAAAAATGTTTCGGATATAACAATTACATGTGACTTATGGACATCAAGTGAAAATGCAAGTTTTTTGACTAAAAAGAATAAAAAACTTTTCTGCAAATATCTTTGCATTCCCGCTACGTCTGTAGAATCGGAACGAACTTTCAGCAAGGCGGGCCAAATTATTTCCGAGAGGCGAACCCGACTCAAGGAGAAAAATAGTAATATTCTTATATTTTGAAATAGAAACTTTTGGTTAAAATAAAGTATAATTATCTTGTATTCCTTCAAAATAAATTTGTTTGTTGGGCTCTGCCATCGAAGCCGCTATCGATGGCACTGTCGATAGTGCTATCGAGGACTCAAAATTATATATCGTCAAATATCGATGACACCCTTTATCGATACTTTTCCAGGTCTACACAGAATTAGAACAACAGGCGAAATTCCCATTCACAGTTAACCCTTTCGTTATAGCCAAAAGAAAAGACAAGAAATAAGGAAACAAATCGATAACCTGCTGGAACAAAAGATAATTAGACATAGATATTATCCATGGAGTGCTCCAACGTTCCTAGTATCAGCAAGTAAGAAATCTGTAGTCGAGTGTACCCGACTACGAGAGCCTCTTTGCCTACATATACAACTATAGACACACATACTAACACATATTCACTGTTCTGCAAATACTTAGCCATTGCGCACGCCTTTTAGCTCCCCACGCTCTATAACTTCCGTGTTTATTGTTCAATCTTAATGAAATTCACAAAGAAGACCAGGAATCATTTAATTTAAACGTGTGCTAAAAAGAAATTTGATCGGTTTAAAATTGTGCCTTATACCTGATTTTTCGAGTTGCGGGGTTCAGCGGAGGAATTTCAATTATGTAAAACGAATTTGTTTGTTATGAGGTCGATATGTGTAATAGGTCCGGAAAAATTCCATTAAACATATTATGCCGAAAAATGTCGGGTCATGAAAATTTCCATGAGTGGGGTTTGAACCTACGACCCCATGCTTAGTGAGCAGTTACACTACCAACTAGGCTATGGAGCCTCCCTCTATTACATTTTTTTGTTTTTTTTTTTTTTTTTTTCCTTTCTACTCCTCCTGGGAGCTTAGGGCTTCTACAAGGGCTTTCCACCGGGCTCTATTCGGCGCTGTTTGTTTTTGCTGTTGCGAAAATGGCTGTCATCGGGTTGGGGGGGGGGGGGGTGGTTTATTTCTTCATTCCTTGTATTAGTTTCTGTAATCGGTTAATTTCAGTTGATCCAGTGATTAGCCGGGTGCTACCTATCCCGGAGATGGGGCTGCCATCTGACGACGTCCGGGAATGCCGTTTTTCTAACATGATATGTGTAATGGGTCCAGAAAAAATTCCATTAAACATATTATGCCGAAAAAATGTTGGGTCATGAAAAACTTCCATGAGTGGGGTTCGAACCCACGCTTAGTGAGCAGTTACACTACCCACTAGGCTATGGAGCCCCCATTACATTTAGCCACCCATTGTTTTGAAGAACTCACCTGTGCTCGAGGTTGGTTACCAACTACCGGTTCTACCCTAATCCAGCGTCCTGATCACGGAATAGCATTCCTTGGTAAAGCGGGGGTGGGGGGGCCTTTACCACCTACTGCCTACTACCTTTTTTCTGCAATTTTTATCTAATTGGAAAACTTGTGCACCCGCGGTGGATCTACCAACCAGCTGTCTACAGTGTTCGAAACTGTCGTAGATAGCTGCAACAGTGCAGAGTTGCATTACAAAGCGTTTTATACGCTTTAGATTTTGTCAGTGAGCAACTGTTTCTTCCGTTAGTTAGTAAGCGCGAAATTTAAATTTAAATTCAAATTTGAATTTAAATTTAATGTAACTCATCGAAAAGCAGCCTGGTATTGGGATAAATTAAAAATCCAGGAGCGATGCAAGACGACCCTTTTGTAGCGCTACAACGTAGTCCGCTGTTTCCAATTAACACACGACAGACGCAAAGTGCATCATCACCTGCAGTTCCGGCCGTGAGATGGCCAAAATCACTGGGTGAAGCTATTCCAGAATTGGGACTCACCCTTCAAAGTCTCTCGTCCTCAATCTGTGGGCAGAGGCACATAACTGCCTCAATGCGAGATGAGTGCTCCAAAGTAATGAGCCTTCATAAGGCAGTTGAAGAACTGGACTGGAGCTTTGAGAGTGGGAGAAAACCGAGAGGACACAAACCACACCTCACAGTTTCGACACGGCGGTGCCAAGGACACGCCAACTAGACGGAGTATCGCAACATATAACTCCCAAGAGACAACGGGAGTCCGCAGGCAAGCAGAGGAAAACCCCACCTAAAAGGAGCAAACACCAGGCCCAAATTAGCGGCAAAAATGGAGCTAGCAGCGAATCGCGGGATAGCAACTCCATCAAAACGATGCCGAATCCACCTTTACCCAATCAAGGCTGGTCCAAAGTTATAGCTAAAACTAGGCAGCACAAAGCTCGAGCCGACGCAATTACGGTGAAAAGTGTCAACGACAGTAGTTTTGCGGATATTTTGAAGCTGGTAAAAAGCGATCCGTCCCTAGCCCATCTAAGCAACGACGTGCAGGGGATCAGGAAAACCTCAAAAGGAGATCTGTTGCTACGCTTGAGCAGAAATCCGGCCCATAGTGTGAACGCGGTAAAGCCACCGCGAAGGTATTAGTGAAATTGGGAAGGCTCCGAATCGGCTGGGTTATTTGCCATATTAAGGAAATAGTCCAACCGAAGCGGTGTTATAAATGCCAGGAGTTTGGCTATGTGGCAGCGATATGTAGCAATTCGGCTGATGTTTCGGGCACATGTTTCAAGTGCGGAGAGACTGGTCACATAGCAAGAATCGTGCAGTAAATCACCCAAATGTAGCCTGTGCTCTAGGAGAGGTGAAAAATCAGTAGAGCCTGTTACGGGTAGCTACAAGTGCCAAGTGTACCCAGAAGCTGTCGCCGAACTAAAATGTTTTATGCAACTAAACTTCAACCACTGCGTAGCCACACAAGTCGTACTGGAGCAATCATCACGCGCATACTTTGCGAACCACACCACCGGGAGTCTAATTCCCTAGCTATCTGGGCTTCTCATGGGAACGAGACGGCTGCAATCTGGATGTGCAGTGGAAACTCTACTTCACTCATGGAATCCAGAAATTTTAATGGTCTTACGCTGGCAGTGAACAATATGTGGATGTATATCTGTTTCTAGCGCCCAGTCTTCAGCTAAGTGACATTACATCTATAATCCAAGAGCTGATGGACAATGCAAGGGGTCGCGCAAGAGTTGTTATAGCTGGCGATTTTAACGCCTGGCAAAAGATTGGGACTGTCCATCAACGAATGCTAGAGGACAAGCGATGTTGGATTTAATCGCACCACTTGACTTGGCGCACCTAAATACTGGTAACCAACATACACTTCAGTCGGGCAGGCAGTGGGTCGATCGTCGACCTCACATTCACAAGCGCGCCACTTGCTGTGAACTCCCATTGGCAAATCAGCGAAAAGTACACGGCAAGCGATCACGTCGCCATAACTTTCACTATTGGCGACCGTTCCCAAACACGAACTGCCCCCATAGTGCCACTTAAAGCATACCGGATGGATACATTCAACCCTCGGTTATTTGTGGACGCAACTCAAGGATTGAAGATATTGGGCGACTCTGAGACCGGAGCTATCCATCTTGCCGCTCAGCTAACGGAAGCCTGCAATGCAAGTTGTGCTAAACGGAAAGTGTTCAAGGGAAATCACGTACCAACCTATTGGTGGAATGAGCAAATCGCTAACGCCAGAGATAAGTGTCTCCGCAGCAGAAGGCGCTACCAGAGGGCACATGGCCGTGCCACATTTACTGCCAGACAGGAAGAGTACCGCGTAGCAAGGCGCGAGCTCAAAGTAGCCATACGTGATAGCAAACGTGAACACTTTCTGCAACTATGCGACTCTGCAGAGTATGACCCATGTGGTAATTGGTCGTGAAGCGGCTTAATGCTGGCAGGTGCGCATTGCCAACTGCGCACAGCGAAATAGTGTCCATCGTGGAGGCCCTCTTTCCCAGCAGACCAGCCCTGGAGTACACCCCACCAACATCGGATCAAGCGCGCAACGACCATTTCCACGATGTGTCCATCGACGAGGTGCTGACTGCAGCTGGCAGCCTTAAGCCCGGCAAGGCCCCAGGACCTGATGGTATCCCAAACAGGGCCTTGAAGATCGCCCTGTTCCAGCATCCGCTCGGAGTTCGCAAAATTATTCACTACCGGCCTGCTGGAAGGAGTCTTTCCATCCATATGGAAAAAGCAACACCTATTGCTGCTACCAAAAACCAGGAAATGAGCCTTCTTCTTACAGAACAATCTGCCTCCTTAACACGGCTGGCAAGGCCTTTGAGAAAATCATCTACTCCAGGTTGGAGCAGGCAATAAACGATTCGCGCGGCTTAGCATTAAATCAATTTGGTTTTCGAAAGGCGAAGTCGACTATTGACGCCATCAGCACTATCGTCAACATAGCAAATAAGGCGATTGAAGGCACTAGGTGGTCTGGAGGTGCTATAAAGTACTGCCTCATCGTAACGCTGCATGTTAGAAATGCATTTAAGACGGCTAGATGGGACGTCATTTTGTATGGTCTGGCCAGTTTCGAGGTCCCTGAATACCTCAGAAAGGTAGTCAGATGCTACTTCTCTGATAGAGTAGTCCTTTTTAACACAAGCGAGGGGGTGGCCACACACCAAGCTTCTGCTGGAGTCCCGCAAGGTTCAGTTCTGGGCCCGCTACTATGGAACATAATGTACGATGGTGTACTGCGTCTTAGCCTGCCGGAAGGTACACACATCGTAGGATTCGCGGATGATGTTGCCATAGTAGCTGTCGCAAAGCAACTGAACGCGGTGCAGGAGGCTTGCAATGAAGCCATTGGACGTGTGCATTGTTGGCTGAACGCAGCAGGCCTGGAATTGGCGACCCATAAAACTGAAGCAGTACTCGTCAGTAGCCGTAAAAGGGTAGAAACCGCGCAGATAAAGGTATGCGATACCGTGGTCTCCTCAAAGCGTGCAATAAGATACCTTGGTGTCATGCTGGACACGAGAATGTCCTTCCGGGAACATCTCAAATACCTTCACAAGAAGGCAGCTGAGCTCGACACGCGCGCTCTCACAGATAATGATTAATACGCGAGACCCTAAGCAGCAGCGTCGTCGCTTACGTCACTAAAGCCATTATACTTAATGCAGCGCCGGTATTGGTACAGTGCAATGAATGTGCCGTCATACAGTAGATACGAGTGCGCGATACCTAGCGCTTAAGTGCCATTAGGGTCAGCTGCGCCTTTAGAACTATCTTCGACGATGCAGTTCTCGTTATCGCCAAGTCGTTATGGCACCATTGGAGGACCTAACAATCGAAGCGAAAGTGACCCAAGCGGCCACCAATGAGACCGACACAGTTATCCCACGCGCCGAAGCAGAGGCAAAAAAGCATCGAGCGTTGGCAGCTTAGATGGGACACTTCGCAAAAGGGCAGGTGGACACACCAGTTGATCCCAAACCTTGGGGCCTGGCTCGGAAGAAGACACGGCGAAGTCAATTTCCACTTAACTCAGCTCCTGTCTGGCCATGGCTGCTTTCGGAGCTACCTGAAGCGCTTTGGTCACGATACTACAGATGAATGCCCTAACTGTAGCCCGGCGGTGATCGAGGATGCGTTCCACGTCATCTTCTCTTGCAACCGCTTCTTAGTACCAAGATGGCAACTGGAGAGGGTAATGGGTAGCCCCATCACACCCGATAACCTCGTACCCGCAATGCTCGAGTCATCAGAGAATTGAGAGGCAGCGTATTTAATTGCGGCCACATTAATGTCTCAGCTAAAGCTGGCTGAGAACCAAAGAAGAGCGGCATGAAATCACGGAGAGTAAGCACGGGTTTGCGAAGCAATGCTTTGCGGCCGTACCGCAAACTAATGCTTACTTCTCCGTGTTAATCGCTTATATTCTAAACTAAATAAATTAATACTTTTAAGTAAATGAATATAAAAAAAATACACACAGTAATACACGTACTTGCACATTGCGCACGCCTTTTAGACCACCACGCTCTATAGCGCAGTACTTAATGTTGTATAACTTCCGTGTTTATTGTTCAATCTTAGCGAAATTCACAACGTAGATCACAAGAATGATCTAATTAATATGTGTGCCAAAAAGGTCGGTTGAAAATTGTGTCTTATGATCGATTTTTTTGATTTGCATGGGGTTTGGGGAGGAAATTTTAAAATCTAAAATCTATAAAACTTTATCATTATGCTTGTCTATTATGCAATAATTTCCAAGTGACCTCCTTACATCAAAGCTAATGTTATTGATGGTTGGTTGTGTAACAACCATCACCATCATTAAGTGTGCCAGTAATATAGCCAGAGTCAAGGACCTAATTTTCAATAAACCTGGGCCTGGGTGGTGTTGCGAATCTTGTCGTGAAACTGAACTTTCGAAAGATTATAAGGCAGACAAGTCTGCGTTTTGATACCCTAAGAGCAGCTTTCACCAAATTATTGGAGATTTTAAAACTCTGGTTGATAGTTTTAACAATTCAATATTATCGCCCTAATCGTCTGAGCCGACGATAAATATATTATCTTCTTCTTCAGGCTCATAAACTTTGCCTACTCCAATGCTACGTCCGTTATCACCACCAGGTGCATTAAATAACAAGTAAGAAATCTGTAGTCGAGTGTACCCACATAAGAAAGTGCCTTTGCTTTCAGACACAGCCACACACGTGTAAAGCTATATGTATGTGTGCGTATGTATACACATACATATAGCTTTACACGCACTTTAAGCCATTTCGAGCGCCATAACGCGATACTTAATGTTGTATAACTTCCGTGTTTTATGTTTAATCTTAACGCGATTCACAACGTAGATCAAAGTTTGTCTAATTATTATGTGTGCCGAACAAATTCAATCGTTTGAAAACTGTGCTTAATTATCGTTTCTTAGCCCCTTTGCCTTTTTGTAAAAAATAAGCAAAGCGATTTTGCACATTTCCAATAGCTCCGCTTTGATTCTTTTTTACAAAAAGGCAAAGGGGCTAAAAACTCGAAAGGTATACATCATAAAATGTGGTGTTATGGAGCCCGCGGTGGTTAAGTGGTGCGCGCAAAATAAGAGGTAGAGCAACCAAATTTGGAATCTAGGTTCTTAATGTTCGTACGCTTTACACGTTTCTTTTAGATTGTCGAATTTCCTCCCCTGACCCTCGCAATTCAAAAAATTCGATTATAAAGCACAATATTCAACTATTCAAATATCTTTTTGGCACATATATCATAGAGGAACTCTCAGGATAGCGGCCAATCTGTCTGCTGGATACGATTGGGAAAGTCCTAGAAAAGACCATCTATAGTAGGGTGTTGACAGTAATCGAAGAAAAGAAAAAAATTTGACCCAGTACGGATTTCGCAAGGGTAGATCTACAAAAGAAGTCATTATGGCAGTTGTCGATGCCAATACACCATTAATAATTAATGGTGTACGATGAGGGCTGTGCTCCCCAGAGAACTGTACTGTTGTGACTCTGGATATATGGAATGCCTTTAACTCGGCGAGATGGGCGAGCATTAAATGTGCTCTTCTTAGAATTTTTATAACCAGTTACCTGCTAAGAATCATTACAAGCTACCTATCTAACAGAGTGCTGGAGAACGAGACTAAGAGGAGTCCAAAACGATTCACGGTGACGGCTGGTGTTCCACAGGGATCGATTTTAGGACTACTCCTGTTGAATATTATGTACGATGAGGTCCTGAGAATCCAGCTACCTTTGGGGTGCAAACTAATTGGCTTCGCCGACGACATTGCACTGGTGATAGTAGCAAAGTAGATTGGAGAAGTCGAAGCGGCTGCAACTGCATCCATTGAAATCATTTCAAATTGGATGGAGGAGGCTGGACTGAATCTAGCCGGCTACAAAACAGAAGCTGTCCTCATATCGAGCAGGAAAAGAGTACGTCATTAAAAATGCGTCAAAAATGCAGGAAGCTCTTTCAAGCTCATCCAAACATTGGTGGTCCGAAACCCGGTAGGCATCTACTTATGGCGAGCGTAGATGCTTCAATACTGCAATATGCTACACCCATATGGGCATCATCAGTAGCAAAAAACAAGTGCCTTGCAAGGAAATTTATGACAACATACAGGTTGGCAGCACTACGAGTAATATCCGGATTCAAAACTGTTTCCGAGGACGCTGCACTTGTTCTTGCAGGTATTATCGCAGTGGACATACTAGCAAGTGAGAGATCTGAGACTATGCGAAAAATAGCGAACTGTGGCGGAGAGTGCTTAATTAGGGTATCCCTTCCCCACGAAGTAATACTTTGCGGTGATCCCGCGGGGTATGTGCAGTGTGGTGTGGGGGCAACTTTAGTACGTATGCGCATGTGATGTTTTCTTGACATATCTACAGAAGATTGTCAGCCCAACTGGCGCTCCAGTAAAAAACAAGTAAGAAGTCTGTACTCGAGTGTACCCAACTACGAGAGCCCCTTTGCCAACATATACAGCTATACACACATATACACACACTTCAGCACGTACTTAACCATTGCTCCTTTTAGCCGCCCGTGCTCTATAGCGCATCAGGAATGTTCTTCTTAGTAAATGTGCAAAAAAGAATTTTGATTGGTTGAAAATTGTGTATTAAAATCGATCTTTTCGATTTGCGGGGGTCAGGGGGGGAAATTCGAAAATCCAAAAAAAACTTGTACAGCGGACTAACAAAGCAAATCTATATTCCACATTTCGTTGGTGTAGCTCTTGTTTTGCGCGCACTACTATACCACCCGGCCCAATAACACCACTTTTGATGGTGTATTACTTCCGAGTTTTTTGATCAATCTTACCAAAATCATATCATCGATCAAGAATGGCCTAATTATGATGTGTGCTAAAAATAAATTTGATCGGTTGAAAATTGTGCTAAATAATCGATTTTTTCAAATTGCGGGGGTCAGGGGAGGAAATTTAAAAATGTAAAACAAACTTGTACAGCGTACGAAAATGATAAATCTAGGTTTAAGATTTGGTTACTCTAGCTCTTATAGTCTCTGAGAAACAGGCGTTCATACGGACGGACGGACAGACAGACGGACAAAAAGGCAAAGCGGAGCTATTGGAAATGTGCAAAATCCAAAAGAATGTAACACATAGAAATAATCATCGGAGACCCCATAAAGTATATATATTCTTGATCAGGACGACTAGCTGAATTGATCTAGCCCTGTCCGTCTGTCTGTCCGTCTGTCCGTCCGTCCGTCCTTCTGTCCGTATGAACGCCTATTTCTCAGGGACTATAAGAGCTAGAGCAATCAAATTTTAAACTTAGATTTGTTATTTTCGTACGCTATACAAGTTTGTTTTTGATTTTTGAATTTCCTTCCCTGACCCCCGCAATTTGAAAAAACGATTATTAAGCACAATTTTCAACCGATTGAATTTAATTTTGGCACACATCATAATTAGAACATTTTTAATCTATGTTGTGAATCTGGAAAAGATTGATCAAAAAACTCGGAAGTCATACATCATCAAAAGTGGTGTTATATGGCCCGGGGGGGTCTAGTAGTGCGCGCAAAGTAAAAGCTAGAGCAACGAAATTCGGAACGTAGATTTGTTATGTTCGTACGCTAAACGAATTTGTTTTAGTTGGAGTGCATAATACTTTCGTATGCACTTGTTGCGGGGTGGGGTTCGGCGGGGTAAAACTGATATGATATGTATTGTTTGTTGTTGGGATTGTCGGTGAGCAAGACCGCGCTCTGTCGATTGTTGTTGGTACGCTTAGAGAGCGCGAGGTAAGCGACCTCATTTGGATGGTATTAAGTTCAGCGTTTTGTGTGGGTTAAATTGAAAAATATGAAAAGTAAGCGTTATTACGCTGCTTAGAAAGACGGCGTTCATCTTCTTCACGTTGACGCGTGGTCCAAACATCGTTTTGGCTCATTGTGTTGTGCGCTGTCAGCGTTATTATAATGTGTGCCGAAAAAAATTCGATCGGTTGTAAATTGTTCTTAAAATTGTTTTTTTTTTTGTATTGTGGATGACAGGTAAGGATATTCAAAAACCTTAAACAAACTCTTATAGCTTACAATCATAAAATATCCAGATTTTAAATTTGGTTGATCTAGCTCTTATGTTGCACGTGCCTTTTAGTCATTGCAAGCTCCAGAGCGATCCATTCATCTCTGCGAGGATTCCTTGGGAGAACGTAAACCTGCCGCCCAAACAAGATAAGAGCCCAGCGGGTGAGCAACACAACAAACCCAAGAGCAACCAAAAAGGGCATGAGCGAAGGGCAGAAAGTACTTCCCAAGAACAGTAGCAGCAAATGTGGCAAAAAGTTAGACGCAAAGCCAAGCCTACACCAAATCGCAAACATCGATCTGATGCCAAAGTAGTAACTACCCTGACCCGGCGAATTATGCGAATGTCCTCGCAACGGTGCAAGCCAGCAGCACACTACAGATTAATAAGGACAGGGGTAAGACGCACAGCGGCCAGGGAGCTATTGCTTGAATTGCGGAAACCGGGACGACTCTACTGCCAAACAGCAGCGGGCCGCACAGGAGGCTCTCGGGGACAGAGCGGTAGTTAAGCCCATTTCGGAAATGGTACTCGTAGAAATATGAGGCATTTTAGAAAGGACGGAAGCTGATGAGGTGCTGAAGGACGTATTCGAGCTCATAGATGGTGATCTACCATCAGAAACTGTTCCAAATCTGCGCAAAGGCTACAGGGGGACAAAACACCTACCCCAAATCTGCAGAAGGAACTGGTAAATACGCTTCTTACTACAGGAAGCGTACGAGTAGGTTGGGCAGTCTGCAGGATCCGCAGCAAAATTGAGCATAGGCGGTGCTATAAATGTCTGGAGTTCGGACATATAGGAGCTAGATGCAGAAACCAAGCTGATGCCTCCAAGCTATGCTTCAACTGCGGAAGCGATAACCATGCATCCAAAGGTTGTCAAAACTAACCGTGCTGCATACTCTGCACCCAAAAAGAAGAGAAAATTCAGGCACATCATACCCTAAGCAAAATGTGCCCGGAGAACATGAAGGCTACTACTAACCGCCACAACTAAGTTAATCCAACTTTACTTGAATCACTGCAGAGCAGCGCAAGATCTCCTCGCGCAGACTGTTCGCGAGCACGCCATCCATTTTGCCATTCTAAGCGAACCGGAGTGTATACGAGTGAAGAGACTGGTAATCTAGAAGCCTTTCGCAACAGACGAACACTCGCGAAACAATAAAAAGTAGCAAGAACCGGAGCTGGAAAGACCTATGCAATGAGGCCGAATTGCAACCATTTGGATTGGACAAAAGTCTTAAAAAGACTATGTAAAGACTATGGGAAAGCTTCAGGACCCGATGGAGTACCGTCTCGGTCGTGAAAACCTTCCCAGTCATAATGACAGGAGTGCTCTTCAATGTGTGTATATGGAAACGCGAGTTCCCTAAAATGGGGAAGTTGCAGGGGCTGGCTCTGCTTCCGAAAAACAATAAACCACCGTAGGACCCATCAGCATACAGATCCCACTGTATGCTAGACGTTACCGGTAAATTGTTCGAGCAAATCATCAGCAACAGATAGAAGATCGGCAACGACTCTCAAACTGGCAATTTGGGCTCCAAAAAAAGAAAATCCATGCTATTAATACAGTGGTAGATATCGCTACCACAGTCATAAAGGGTACGCGATGGAAAGGTGGTGGTAAGCAGTACTGCCTAGTCACGACACTAGATGTCAAAAATGCATCGAACTCCGAAAATTCGCAGAGCATAACCAACGCCTTAGAATAGCTAGGTGTACTAGGGTACCTGAGGACCCTGATTTGCTGCTACCTCACGGGCAGAGTACTGCTTTACGACACGGTAAAAGGTCAGCGGCAGTACAACATCACAGGCTGTGTGCCTCTGGGCTCAGTTCTGGCGGTACTGCAGCTGTATGCTCCGCAAGGGACCCGAATAGTAGAATTTGCAGACGATATTGCCATAATCGTGGTCGCTAAAAAACTGCAGGAGGTGGAGGCCAAAATCAATGCCACCATCCAGCAAGTCACCGACTGGCTGCATGAAAATGTACTTTCGATTGATACTCAGAAGACCGAGGCAGTGCTCATCAGCAGCAGGAATATGGTCGAATATGCCACCATACAGGTTGAAGGTTGCACAATAACTTCCAAACTTGCACCTATACCTAAGGGTCAAGATATACCACCGCCTATCTTTCAAGTACCACCTAGAATATTCTGTTGAAAAAGCAGCCAAACCAGCAACAGCACTAGGTCGACTCATAGAGTGTTGGATGCCCCGCCAATGGAGCCAGTGGCTCATAATGCAAGTGGTCAGGTCGCCAGTAATATATGCGGCATTTATCTGGGCCTCTGCCATGGCGACGAAGACTTTTGGGCAGGCACAGTATCCAACGATGCAGTGTAGGTGCTGGCAGACATGATACCACTTGACCTCCTAGCGGTAGAGTCAAGGGTCTTAGAGGACACAACAAAATGAAGGCAACGGATGAACCTGAAACATTGGATACAGCGGTGGTCTCAATCAGCCAAAATAATTAAAATAATTGGCTAGTGATTATCCACACTTGTGCAGTAATCATCAAGTCGCTACGTCGCGCTGATAGACAGCCCAAGTTAAACTGCAGACTCTAGACGAGGCTTTCATGCCATCTCCCCCTCGTGCACTCAGAAATTTGATCATTTGAAAATTCTGCTTAGCAATGTTTATTTTTAATTTTGCGTGGGTCAGAAGAAAAAATTCAAAAATCCAAAATTAACTAGTATAGCGTACGAAAATAACAAATCTACATATAAATTGGTCTAGCGGGCATACAGACGGACGGACATACGGACATGGCTAGATCGACTCGTCTTGTCGTCCTGATCAAGAATATATATACTTTATGAGGTCTCAGATGATTATTTCAACCTGTTATATATTTTAGATTTTGCACAAATCCATTAGATCCCTTTTGATATTTACTGTAGGTTCTTAGAATGCTTAGAAGCATAATATAAGAATTTGGGATGAATTGGACATCTGTACACCCACACCCACCCCCTGACTATATGAAAATAAGTATATAATCATAAAAAATTTTATGTTTTAAGTAGAAAACTAACATTTATTTTATGAATTTGTATTATTTTTGCAATATCCCTTCTAGTTCTGGTTTAATTAACATAAAATCCATTTTAACCCAGAATTCATTTTGACATATTTTCTTTCTCATGAAGCTCTTTGTCTTTGCGACTTGTGATAGAATTTGCAATATTTTTCCGTCAAATCTGTATTATAAGTGATGAAAATACTTAAAAACTCTAATATACGTGTTATATATTAATAATCCAATCTTAAATCGCTTCTTTTAAATAACTAACTAACTGGTGCCTGATATCAGTCGAAGACTACATGATCGTTGACTAAAGTTAACTTGGTCAAATAGCAGTGGATGTTGACTTTAGTTAACTTAAATACTTGATAGGGTCTCAGATGAATATTTCTTCTTGTTATATCCTTTCTATTTTGCTCATTTGCAGGACCTCCCTTTATTCCTTTTTGCAAAAGGCAGAGGGGCTAAAAAAACAAGAAATAAATCTGTACTTTAACCCATTTTGTGCCCTTTTTAGCCCCACGCGTTTCATAATGCGATATTTAATATTGATTTACTTCCGTGTTTTTAGTCCCTTTGCCTTTTTGTAAAAAAGTAGTAAAACGTAGCTATTGGAAATGTGCAAAATCGAAAAGTATGTAACACATAGAAATAATCATCGGAGACCCCATAAAGTATATATATTCTTGATCAGGACGACAAGACGAGTTGATGTAGCCATGTTCGTCTGTCCGTCTGTCCATCCGTATCAACGCCTGTTTCTCAGAGACTATAAGAGCTAGAGTAACCAAATTTGAAATCTAGATTCGTTGTTTTCGTACGCTAGACCAGTTTGTTTTTGATTTTTCAATTTCCTCCCCTGACCACCGCAATACGAAAAAATGATTATTAAGCACAATTTTCAACCAATTGAATTTCTTTTTGGCAAACATCATAATTAGACCATTATTGATCCATGTTGTGAATCTGTGTAAGATTGATCTAAAAACTCAGCAGTTATACATTATTAAAAGTGGAGTTATTGGTCATGGGGGGGGGTTTAGTAGTGCGCGCAAAATAAGAGCTAGAGCAACGAAATTGGAATTAAGATTTGTTATGTTCGTACGCTATACGAGATTGTTTTAGATTTTTGAATTTCCTCCCCTGACCTCCGTCATTCGAAAAAATCAATTATAAGGTAAAATTTTTAACCGATCAAATTTCTTCTTGGCACACATATTAATTAATCTAATTCCTAATCTATGTTGTAAATTTCGTTAAGATTGAACAAAAAACATAGAAGTTATACAACATTAAGTACCGCGCTATAGAGCGTGGGGGGCTAAAAGGCGCGCGCAATGGCTAAGTCTACAGGATCCGCAGCAAAATAGAGCATAGGCGGTGCTATAAGTGTCTGGAGTTCGGACATATAGCAGCTAGATGCAGAAACCAAGCTGATGACTCCAAGCTATGCTTCAACTGCGGAAGCGACAACCATGCATCCAAAGGTTGTCAAAACTAACCGTGCTGCATACTCTGAACCCGGAAAGGATAAACAAATTCAGGCACACCATACCCTAAGCAAAATGTGCCCGGAGAACATGAAGGCTACTACTAACCGTCACAACTAAGTTAATCCAACTTTACTTGAATCACTGCAGAGCAGCGCAAGATCTCCTCGCGCAGACTGTTCGCGAGCACGCAATTCATTTTGCCATTCTAAGCGAACCAGAGTGTATACGAGCGAAGAGACTGGTAATCTAGAAGCCTTTCGCAACAAGAGACGCACACTCGCGAAAACAATAAAAAGTAGCAAGAACCGGAGCTGGAAAGACCTTCAGTTAAACTCCATACGGCAACCGTTATTCATTTACCCAACAAACACAGCCAAGGGTATAGTGAAATACACAGACGTGAGGGAAATCACGGAAGCAGCAATGTGACAGACTCGCAATAGAGCTAGAAGATCGGCAACGACTCTCAAACTGGCAATTTGGGCTCCAAAAAGAGAAAATCCATGCTATTAATGCAGTGGTAGATATCGCTACCACAGTCATAAAGGGTACGCGATGGAAAGGTGGTGGTAAGCAGTACTGCCTAGTCACGACACTAGATGTCAAAAATGCACCGAACTCCGCAAATTCGCAGAGCATAACCAACGCTTTAGAATAGCTAGGTGTACCAGGGTACCTGAGGACCCTGATTTGCTGCTACCTCACAGACAGAGTACTGCTTTACGACACGGTAAAAGGTCAGCGGCAGTACAACATCACAGGCGGTGTGCCACAAGGCTTAGGTCTGGGCCCAGTACAGTGGAACATGATGTACAACGCGGATCTGCAGGTGTATGCTCCGCAAGGGACCCGAATAGTAGGATTTGCAGACGATATTGCCATAATCGTGGTCGCTAAAAAACTGCAGGAGGTGGAGGCCAAAATCAATGCCACCATCCAGCAAGTCACGGACTGGCTGCATGAAAATGTACTTTCGATTGATACTCAGAAGACCGAGGCAGTGCTCATCAGCAGCAGGAATATGGTCGAACATGCCACCATACAGGTTGAAGATTGCACAATAACTTCCAAGCCTGCACCTTTACTTAGGTGTCAAGATAGACCACCCCCTATCTTTCAAGTACCACCTTGAGTATTCTGCTGAAAGCAGCCAAACCAGCAACAGCACTTGGTCGACTTATGGCGAATGTTGGAGGCCCCGCTTACGCAGCCATTGGCTCATAATGCAAGTGGTCAGATCGCTAGTAATGTATGCGGCATTTATCTGGGCCACTACCATGTCGACGAAGACGCTTGGGCAGGCATGTAGGTCCACTCACTGCTCTACTAGCGCCTTCCGCACAGTATCCAACGATGCAGTGTAGGTGCGGGCAGGCATGATTCCACTTGACCTCCTAGCGGCAGAGTCGAGACAACAAAATGAAGGCAACGGTTCAACCTGAAACATTAGATACAGCAGTGGTCCCAATTAACCAGAGGCAGCTGGACGAGGAGGTACGTAGGACGGTGGTTAGATTGGGAGCATGAACATATGGACTTCTACACGACACAACTAATGACTGTCGTGACCATGTGGATAGTCCGTTTTGCACACAGTGTGCACGGACAATTGAAGACGCGGAATATTTCATTTTTTCTGTCTACAATTTCCTGCAGAACGGGAAGAGTTAAGCCTAATCATTGGGAGTCCCTTCATAGTTACTGACTTTCTAGACATCCTTCCTAGCTCACAAAATAATTGATTAGTGATTAGCCACACTTGTGCAGTAATCATCAAGTCGCTGCGTCGCGCTGATAGACAGCGCAACTTGTGTATATGTTTATGGCTTGGTTTGTATCTTTGTTGATCACTTGGTTTTTGTATATGTTGATCACTTGGTTTTTATAATTATTGATCACTTGGCTTGTGTATTTGTTGATTATTTGGTTTGTGTCTTTATTGATCACTTAGATTGTATATTATTTCTGGTATTCGAGCTTTTTGGTTTCTGTTATATTAGTCACTATGTACTTGTATGTTGGATATAAAAAGATCTGGTGTTAGCTTATTCTTTCACTTAACATGTTTTTCTGTTGGTCAGTTGGATTGTAAAATATTTTTGCCTATTCTTTCACCTTTATGTTCGCGATGTACGCCAAAGTCGTTGACCGCAGTTGTAGTTTTCTATTTCCTTGCGTACTGCGAGTTTGTACAAAAGTTAGGCAGCTGTTCGCACTTAATTGCACTTAAACTTTGCTCTGAAGATTGATTTTAAGCCCCTTTGTCTTTTTGTAAAAATAAAGCAAAGCGAAGCTATTGGAAATGTGAAAAATCGAAAAGTATGTAACACATAGAAATAATCATCAGAGACCCCATAAACTATATATATTCTGAATCAGGAGGACAAGGCAAGTTGATCTAGAAATTTAGGTTTCAAATTTGGTTGATCTAGGTCTTATAGTCTCTGAGAAACAGGCGTTCATACGGACGGACAGACGGACGGACGGACGGACAGACGGACGGACGGACGGACAGACGGACAGACAGACGGACAGGGCTAGATCGTTTCAGCTAGTCGTCCTGATCAAGAATATATATACTTTATGGGGTCTCCGATGATTATTTCTATGTGTTACATACTTTTCGATTTTACACATTTCCAATAGCTCCGCTTTGCTTCTTTTTTTACAAAAAGGCATAGGGGCTAAAAATAAACAAATATCGTTGTTGCCTGTACTTATTTTACTTTAAACTGATAAAAAAAATTAAAAACCTAAAAAAAAAAAGATGGTAATCGCTTGGGGCAATGTCCGGACTATAAGGTGGATGCATTAAAACTTCCCAACCAAGCTCCCGTAGCTTGTGACGAGTCACCAAAGATGTATGGGGCCTGGCGTTGTCATGCTGGAACACAATGCCCTTACGATTCACCATGGCTGGCCGCTTCTGTTCAAGTGCAATCTTCAATCGCTCCAGTTGTTGACAGTAGAGGTCAGAATTGATGGTTTGGCCTTAATGCAGCACTTCATAATGGATAATTCCTCTGATATCTCACCATACACTCAGCAAAACATTCCGAGTCGTCAATCCTGGCTTTGCCACCGTTTGAGCCGACTCACCATGCTTCGACCAGGATCTTTTACGCTCGGGGTTGTCATATGTGATCCATTTTTCATCGCCAGTGACCAACCGATCCAGAAATAAGTCGAGTTTATTACGGTGCGTTAGATAATCGCAGATTGAGACACGGTCCAAAAGGTTCTTTTGAGATAACTCATGAGGCACCCATACATCGAGCTTTTTTGACAACTTTTTCGACTTCAAATGCCTATGGATTGTTTCCGTGGTTAGTTGGAGCTCCTCTGCGATGCTTCTAATAGTCACATGACGATCTCGATCCACTATTTCCATGATTTTATCCGTATCAACGGTCACTGGTCGTCCGGCGGGCTTGGGTGTTTTGGTGACAAAATTACCACTTCGGAATCGCCTGAATCACTGTTCTGCAGTTTAAACCGATAGTTTGTTGTCTCCTAAGACAGAAATAATCTGTGTGCGAGATTCCGCAGCAGTTTTTCCTTGTGCGAAATAAAATTTCAAAATTGATCGAATTTCAGCGTTTGTGAACTCCATTTCGATCGATTGTAATTTCAAAGCGCGGAAACTGATGTAAACAAACTATACGTCATTTAAAAGGTGTTGTCATGACCTATCCAACGATATGCAGCGTTGCCAGATACGATTCCATGTGACTTCACAAGCGAAACGCGAAATTTGAATGCAAAAACCGGTATGTCATTACCACACAACCTAATATTATTATTAGATAGCTTGGGTCGTTGGCGTGTGCAGAGCAGGGCTGCCAGATTTTGAAAATGGAAAGCGCTGATTTCAGCTACTTTTCACAAAAAAGTTTTGCATGGAATAGCTGAGTAAGTGGAAAATGTCTTTTACGAGCGAAAAAGTAAATTGTGGACCTTTTTTTTTCTTTGCTCACCATCTAATTTTCAAAAGTTGCTGAAATGGTTTCATTATTGGCTGTGGCCTGCCAAAAGTGGCTGAAACGTCTACTAAATGTCTGATCGGTAGCCCTGGTGCAGACGAGTTTCATGACAGGCAAATATTTAATCAAAAATTAAATAACAATTTTATTAGCCCCTTTGCCCTAAAAAAGAAGCAAAGCGGAGCTAAGGGAAATGTGCAAAATCCAAAAGTATGTAACACATATGTAATAACGCTGAAAATCCCTCAGTTAAATAAAAAGTCAATATTAAATATATCTCAACACATGATGTACTTGTGTACCACTCTTTATTAGACCGGCTCGGTCAGCGTACATTATTCAACTGCCCTGTCTCTCTCTGCATACGAGCCTACGCGTGGTGGGAGAGCGTCTCGCTCTCGATCTCATCTCCGCTCTCCGCTGCTCGTACAGGTCTCCATATCCCATCTTTTCTTTTTAGATAAAGCTTTACGATTTTGTCTGCGTCTTGGGTCTCCCGTGGTGTTGGAGGTTCTTGTGGCTCTTGTATATCCTGGGTTGGCTGTAAAGAAGTAGCTGCCAAAGATAAACTTTTATCCATGGTACGGGGTCAGTGGGCATTTGTTGACAATCTTTACCAAATGGCTCACGTTCCTAGTGAACAATTTACCACCACCCGAGATCTGGACTACAATTCCTTTCCGATTGGTTACCTCTTAGGTAGTAGTGTCGAATGTGGGCGTTAATTTATGTGGAAATATTACGTTCATTAAGAGGACTCTGTCTCCAACTTGAATGTCAACCTCTTTTGCCCTCCTAGTACTATCTGCTGCCTCTTTTTCGTTGTGTTTCTTTAAAAAATCTCTGTCTTTCTCTTCTGAGTCCACCGTTTCACCAATGAGATCCTGTATGCTAGGGATTTTGTCTCTAATAACCCTGTTGAACATCAGTTCCGTAGGGTGGTGCCCTCGTGGTGCCATGTGGGGTGACATTGTACATCAATACGAATTTCTGGATATCTTGTTTGTAGCTCACGTTGTTGGCATGTGCAATTTTCAACTCGTTTTACTAAAGATTTATTCATATTTTCGACTTCTCCATTGGCCTGGGGCCAGTACGGTGGTGTTGACAGAAGTTGGATACCATTGTTCGCACAAAAATCTTTAAACTCGGCGCTTATGAACTGCCTGCCATTATCGGCCGTTAACGTTTCCGGGAAACCCAATCTTGCAAAAATTTCTTCCATTTGTTCAATAATGGTTTTGGACGTGATCGATTTGATTAACTTAAATTCCATATATCTTGAGTAATAATCAATCACCACGAGTATATTATCGCCATTTGGCAGGGGGCCCAAAAGGTCTGTCGCAACACATTTCCATGGGCCCGTTGGAAACGGACGCCTTTCCATCGGGGCTGGATTTGGTGGGATCGAAACCAAAAGGCAATCTCTGCATTCTTTTACATATTGTTCTGCATCTTTATCTAGGCATGGCCACCAAACTTTTGAACGAAGTCTTCGTTTCATTGCACTTATGCCCGGGTGTCCTTCGTGTACGAGCTCAAGGACCGTCTCCCGAAGCCTTCGGGGTATTACCAATTTAGTTCCCCGTAATAGAATATCTCCGACAATTGAAAGCTCCAATCGAAATGGATAATACGGACTGGACATGTTCAGGCTCTATGAGATCCTATTAAGGCACGTCATCGCATCGAGTATTTCCTCGTCACTAGTACTCGTTTCAGAGACTTGTGATATGGTGAGCGACTTAGGTATACAGGACGATACCACGCGAAATATATGCTCCTCACCAGCCCAGTCAAATGGTTCGGTGTCAGTGTTTTGGCACAGTCTCGATAGTGAGTCGGCAATGTTCTCTTTACCAGATTTATATACTACCCGGAACTGATATGATTGTAGTCGTAGCAGACACCTCTCGATTCTGGCTGGGGGTCGTGAGGTTGGCTTAAATATGGCTTCAAGGGGTTTGTGGTCCGTTATTAGATCAAACTTCAGGCCAGCTACATAATAGTAGAATTTTTCCACGCTCCACACTAATGCAAGACTCTCCTTTTCAGTCTGTGAGTATCTTTTTTCCACCGGTGACAAACTCTTACTTACGAAAGATACTATACGCTGGACTTTCGCCTCGTCAAACTGTAATAATACGGCCCCTAACGCTACCGGGCTAGCATCTGCAATTAGGCATGTTCTATCATGTAAATTAAAATATGACAACATCGGCACTTTGGCAATTTTAGACTTCAATCTTTGGAATGCTTCTTCATGCTCGTCGCTTCAAACGAATACTTCGCGACTCTTTAGCAATTTCCTCAAAGGTTCAGTATTATCCGCAAGGTCAGCTACGAAGTTCCCAATGTATGTGACTAAACCCAGGAAACTGCGTGTCGCTTCTTTATTCTTCGGAGCTCTGAACCTTGTGATGACTTTGACTTTTTCCGGGTCGACTTCAATGCCCTTGTCCGACAAGATGTGTCCCAAAAATTTTAATCTCTGAGTTCTCACTACGCATTTTTCGTTATTTAGTAGCACGTTTTTGGCTCGAAATATGCTTTTAACAGCCTCCAGCAACTTATCATGTTTCTCCAAATTATTTCCAAATATGATGACATCATCGATGTAATTGAATGCCTTTGGACAGGGCGATAACAATTCTTCCATTAACCTTTGAAAAATCTCTGGATCTGAGTTTACTCCAAACATTAAACGTTTGTAACGAAATAGGCCACGGTGTGTAATAAACGTGGTGATCTCACGACTACCCTCGTCCAACTCCAACTGGTGATATGCGTTCTATAAGTCCAGCCGTGAGAAATATTTGGTAATGGATAATTTTCAGATTCCACCCGGAAGTTAAACATAATCGCTCTTGTTTCACAAATAAACTGTTTCTTGTTTTACTGCCAAGCTGAGTGACTTATTAGATTGTACTTTGAGCCTAAGTCAATGATCTTCTCGACTGTATCGCCACCAATTTTGCAAGGGATTTCGACCTCCTGTTATGAGTGATTCTACTCGAAATGGACCGGTATCTTTGGAGCTCTCTATCTCAACTGCTTTCTTTGTGTCCTTTTTTTCGCATCTACCGCATTCGAAACCCACACTCCGCTGTACTATCCTGTTAACGCCGGTTGACTTGTCCTGGGGAGTCATAGACTATGTCTGTTTGTTCACCAGTTCGTCTATATTGCAGGTTGCTATCATCTCCTCTAATGTGAATTCCTGTTCCAGTAGTTTCTTCTTCAATTCTAATGGAGCCCACGCATCAATGATCTTGTCCTTTAAACAGATCTCCTCGATCTGTTCTTTAGTTTCACCGAAAGAACATTTAACTATTTGACTGCGCAGCCTCGTTAGAAACTCGGTGAACCCCTCTCCCTCTAACGGCATCATGATTCTAAACAAGTGTCGTTTAAAAACGGAGTTCCGCTGCAGCGAAAAATATTCGTTCAGCTTGGTGATAAGAGCTGTGAATACATCATTCTTTGCCTGTTCGTCAAACGGAATTAAGGTCCCTGGAATGTTGTACACAACAGCTTGAAGCTGGGGTCTGCCGAGATGCAGGAGCTTGTTCCTCTTCTTACCGACGGAGATGATCTCTCCGCGTCTATATATATATATTAAATGCTTTGTCTATTGACTGGCACTGAAAAGGTTTCAGGTCCATCATGATTATCTTCAACTGAAATAAAATTCCTAAAAAAAAATCATCGATGTCAATGTTCTTCAACGAACTTTCATTCTTTGTAACCGGTTGTCTTCTTTTTCCTATTTCTTTCAAAATTAACACATCTGCTTTTCCCTTTAAAATAGATTTAATTTAATCGGCTGATACGCCATTGTCTCTAATTTCCTTATTGGGGAAATTAAGACTCCTGCGAAATTAACTCTTTTATTTCGCTTTTCTATTTTCTTTAAAATAGATTCTGATTATGCAGTAGCCGCAATTTAATCGGCTGACACTGCCATTGTCTCTTATTTCCTTAATGGGGAAATTAAGACTCCTGCGAAATTAACTCTTTTATTTCGCTCTTCTATTTTCTTTAAAATAGATTCTGATTATGCAATAGCCGCAATTTAATCGGCTGACACTGTCATTGTCTCTAATTTCCTTATTGGGGAAAATGTGCTAACAACACACGAGAAACTATTACACCACGGCATTCAAAAAACTAACAAACTATTTCCCAAAAAGCCAACTCCTTATCCAAAACATCATCAACGAATGTAATATATGCAACCTAGCTAAAAATGAACATAGAAATACTAAAATGCCCATGAAAATTACCACTAAACCAAATTATTGCCGCGATAAATTCTAATCAAACATTAATTCATTTAAAGGTAAACATTACCTAAGTTGCATAGACACTTACTCAAAATTCGTAACTTGCGAAAGAATACAAACCAAAGAAGGTAAGAATGCAAAAATTCACTTATGCGTATCTTCAATCAGTTAGGGACACCGAAGCTGCTAAAAGCAGACAAAGATGGTGCATTTTCTAGCTTAGCTCTTACACGATGGCTTGATAGCGAAGAGGTAGAACTACAACTTAATACAACTAGAACAGGAGTAGCAGATATAGAATAATTACACAAGACAATAAACGAGAAAATACGAATAATAGAAACAAAATTAAGTAAAATAGAAACAATATTATACAACTACAGTTACAAAATCACACACGACACAACACGTACTTTAAGCCAATGTGCGCGCCTTTTATCCCCCGTGCACCATTTGACGATACTTAATGTTCTGTTGTGTAACTTTCGTGTTTATTTTTGAATCTTAACGAAATTCACAACGTTGATCAAGAATGCTTTAAATAATATGTGTGCTTAAAAGAAATATGAATATATTGCGGTGGTCAAGGGAGGAAATTTGGAAATCTAAAACAAACTTGTAATATGAAGAATCTAGATACTAAATTTGGTTGCTCTAGCTCTCACTTAACCCCCTCGGGCTCAATAACACCGCATTTTAAGATATACAACTTCCGAGTTTTTTGATCAAACTTACCCAGATTTACTACATAGATCAAGAATGGTGTAAA
Source organism: Zygothrica quintamaculata (assembly GCA_037044455.1). Lineage (NCBI taxonomy): Eukaryota > Metazoa > Arthropoda > Insecta > Diptera > Drosophilidae > Zygothrica > Zygothrica quintamaculata. Next base: position 12,207 of record JBAMBS010000408.1, on the reverse strand, counting down.
TATGATGTGTGCCAAAAAGAAATTTAATTTAATTTAAATCAACTCGTATTGTCGTCCTGATTAAGAATATATATGCTTTATGGGGTCTCCGATAATTATTTCTATGTGTTACATATAATACTTTTCGATTTTGCACATTTCCTATAGCTCCGCTTTGCTCTTTTTTTTACAAAACGGCAAAGGGGCTAACAAGTAAGAAGTCTGTAGTTGAGTGTACCCGACTACGAGAGCCCCATTGCCAACATATACAGCCATACACACACATACTCATACATACACACAGTTCTGCACGTACTTAGCCATTGCGCGCAGCTTGTAGCCCCCCACGCTCTATAGCGCGGTACTTAATGATGTATAACTTCCGAGTTTATTGTGCAATCTTAACGAAAAACGGAGATTAGGAATGGTCTAATTAATAATACTAATACTAATACTTTTTTTTTGTTCAACAGTATAGAGTATAATTTACTCGAAAACAGTATAGTACCGTTATAAACAGTATGGTTGGCAGCCCTACATACCAGACCTAATATACAATATAAGTGATCACCAAATACACAAACCAAATACACAAACCAAGTGATCATCAATTACACAAGCCAAGCGATCAACAAATACACAAACCAAACAATCACCAAATACACAAGCCAACGTTCAACCAACATATATTGTCACAACTACATCAGCAGCTAGCATCACCAGCAGCAATACAACTCTCGGACTCCAAATCGAGCGGCAAATACTAGCTGTAGAAAGATTCCAGGGCGACCCTTCAGTTGTATAGACTTCATTCAAACCAGACAACCGATGAAAGGCAAAAGTTAATAATATTCGGCCATATCGAAAGGAATATCAGTGGAGATGTGATTCGCACTATCGGAATCAACAACCTGGCTAGGTGGACGGAAGAGAGAGCTCAACTTATCCTTAACCCCCGATTCACCAAGTGTTGGAGGATTTTAGAAACACGCAGTACCGAGCCAGCATTCGACAATTTTTGGAGGAAGCAGAAAAAAAGCGGCAAACGTTAAGTAGTAAGCTAGATCTAGAAAATGTAGAAGCAGAAACAATACTTTATAATAGATTAATACAAACTAGCATCGAAAACTCATTAACATATTACAAGAAAAGGGCTTATACGAACCTGTCCCCACAAAGCAACTAAACAATCAGGATAAACCAAGAACACCATTCCAACCATTATTTAACCCAATGTATCAACCTCACTATCCACAAACTTCTCATATACCATCCCAACCACCTAGACTTAAGTTTAACCCATTTTCCCAATACCAACACAATAATGTCCACCCACAGCATAATGCGTCCATGTTACAACCTCCCAGACCAAGCATGCAGTTTAATAGACATAATGCATTCGATCAGAACCGTCTTGGTTCCAGCCATGCTGGCATACCTACCAGGTTTCCACCAAGAGGCAATATCACGGCTAATAACTCCTTTAAAAGTCAAAGGCCATCAGACAGTGGGCAATCAAGAATGAGCATCGACGAACTGAGATACCAACAAAGCCTCTATTTTTATTACTACCCCTACTACTTAGAAAACCTTCAGGTAAACCCTTATCCTTATCAACAGTACGAAACCATAAATCAAACTCACGACACTACTGACACAAATCAGACTAACAACGAGAACTTAGTAACGACAGATAATGAACAAGCGGAAAACTGTTCAGTTAACGGCATCGAATCAAGCCAATATATACTAATCAATCATAATGATAATAGTCTACGATGCCTCATCGACACTGGTTCAACAATAAATATGCTAGCCCATAATATTTTTGAAACACCCATTCAGGAAACCAATTACATAGTTCATACTAACAACGGTCCACTTACTATAAACAAATCTACAAAATTGCCACCCAAAAATTATTTCCCCATCGCGCAAGAATTCTTGATTCACCCTTTTGCAGATAGATACTATATACTGATCGGGCGCAAATTGTTGTCTAAAGCCAATGCAATTAGAAATTACGAAAAAGGAGTGGTTAATATCTTCAACTAAATATATAAATTAATTAACACAAACTATATAACTGAACATAGCCACATCCAGGAGAGTCCCCCATAACTAGCGATCCATGTCGCCGATGCTCTATCCAGAATATCCATCGAACAAGCTTTTTTTTTGGCGAATCCACACAACATAGCGCAGATGAAGATAGCAGTAATCTAATTAGCTTGTCCAAAAAAACCAATCAACTGTTATAAAAGACAAATAATATTTCTAAAATGTCCTACTAGAAATCAAATTGAAACATATTTGATGAAAACAAGTAAGAAGTCTGTAGTCGAGTGTACCCGACTAAGAGAGCCCCTTTGCCAACATACACAACCATACAAACACATACTCATACATACACACAGTTCTGCACGTACTTAGCCATTGCGCGCGCCTTTTAGACCCCAACGCTCTATAGCGCGGTATTTAATGTTGTATAACTTCCGTGATTATTGTTCAATCTTGATGAAATTTACAATGTAGATCAGAAATAGTCTAATTACTAAATTTGATCGGTTGAAAATTGTGTCTTATAATCGATTTTTTCGAACTTCGAGGGTCAGGGGAGGAAATTCAAAAATTTAAAATAAGCATGTATAACGTATGAACATATTAAATCTAGATTCCAAATTTCGTAGATCTAGCTCTTATTTTTCGCACGCTAATAAACCCCCCCGGGCCCCATAACACCACTTTTAATGATGCATAGCTTCCGAGTTTTTCAATCAATTCTACCCAGATTTACAACATAGATCAATAATGGTCTAACTATTATGTGTGCACAACTCTTCACGTACTTGACCATTGCGCGCACCTTTTAGCCCCACACGCTCTATAGCGCTATACTTAATGTTGTATAACTTCCGTTTTTATTGTGCAATCTTAATGAAAAACTGAGATTTGGAATGGTCTACCTAATATGTGTGTGAAAAAGAAATTTAATCTGTTAAAAATTGTGTCTTATAATCAATTTTTTCGAATTGCGGGGGTCAATTGAACAAATTCGGAAATCTACAACAAACGTGTAAAGCGTGCGAACATTAAGAATGTAGATTTCAAATTTGGTTTTTCTAGCTCTTATAGTATCTGAGAAACAGGCGTTCCTACGGACGGAAGGACGGGCGGACAGACGGACGGACAGACGGACGGACAGACGGACGGACAGACGGACGGACAGACGGACGGACAGACGTACGGACAGACGGACGGACAGACGGACAGGGCTAGATCGACTCGTCTTGTCGTCCTGATTAAGTATATATATACTTTATGGGGTCTCCGATGATTATTTCTATGTGTTACATACTTTTCGATTTTGCACATTTCCAATAGCTCCGCTTTGCTTCTTTTTTACAAAAAGGCAAAGGGGCTAACAAGTACGAAGTCTGAAGTCGAGTGTACACACAAATACACACAGTTCTGCATGTAATTTAAGCCATTGTGCGCGCCTTTTAGCCCCCGCGCTCCATTTTGCGATACTTAGTGTTCTGTAACTTCCGTGTTTATTTTTGAATCTTAACGAAATGCACAACGTTAATCAAGAATTCTTTTAATAATATGTGTGCCAGAAAGAAATATGAATAGATAAAAATTGTGCCTTATAATCGATTTCTTCGAATTGTGATGGTCAGGGGAGGAAATTTGGAATTTTAAAACAAACTCGTAAAGCGTAAGAGCATGAAGAATCTTGATTCCAAATTTGGTTGCTCTAGCTCTCAGGAATACGGAAACAAATTTTTACAAAACACAATTTAAACAAATAAGATGTCTGTAGTCGAGTGTACCCGACTACGAGAGCCCCTTTCCCAACATATACACACACATAAACACAGCTCTGCTTGTATTTTAAGCCTTTTAGACCCCGCGTTCAATTGCGCGATACTTAATTTTCTGTAACCTCCGTGTTTATCGTATACGTATATCACTAATTCTTTAAATAGGAAATGTTCCAAAACAAAATTTGAATAGTTGAAAATTGTGCCTTATAATCGATTTATTCAAATTGCGGTGGTCAAGGGAGGAAAATCGAAAATCTAAAACAAACTTGTAAAGCGAACGAACATTAAGAGTCTTGATTTCAAATTTGGTTGCTCTAGCTCTTATTTTCCACCCCCCCGGGCTCCATAACACCACTTTTAATGATCAGCAATAGGTTAGCCAAAAGGCTGACTAGAACTCGCCCAGGACGACGCCTAAAAAGACGTCGACCTCATAACCTCATAAGTCGAATGCCCAGAAGGAGGCAAATTTGATGTTTAATTATATTTAATAAGCTACACCTTAGTGGTTAGCCGGCGCGCCCAATTGGGTTTAATTTTTTGATAAAAAGGACACAAAGAGGTCTCAGGACCTCGGCTTCCTTAATAATAATAATGAAAAACAACAAAAAAAAAAAAAAAAACTTTTAATGATGTATAATTTCCGACATTTTTTTCTATCAATCTTAACCAGATTTACAACATAGATCAAGAATGGTCTAATTATGATGTGTACCAAAAAGAAATTCATCCGGCTGAATAATGTGTTCAATAATCGTGTTTTCGAATTGCGGGAGTCAGGGGAGAAAATTCGAAAATCTAAAATAAACTCGTAAAGCGTACGAACATAAAGAATCTAGATTCCAAATTTGGTTGCTCTAGCTCTTGTTTGGCGCGCACCACTTAAACCCCCGGGCTAAATTACACCACTTTTAATGATGCATAACTGCCGAGCTCTTTAATCAATCCTACCCAGATTTACAGCAAATATTAAGAATCGGCTAATTATTAATTAATTATTAATTATGATGTGTGCCAAAAAAAATCGATCGCTTGAAATTTGTGCTTTTCGTGTTTTTCGTATTGCGGTGGTCAGGGGAAGAAATTCAAAAATCTAAAACAAGCTCGTAGCGTACGAATATAAGGAATCTAGGTTTAAAATTTGGTTGCTCTACCTCTTATAGTATCTGAGACACAGGCGTTCATACAGACGAAGGGACGGCCACAAGGACAGACGGACAAACGGACAGACGGACGGACGGACAGACAGGGATAGATCAACTCGTATTGTCGTCCTTATCAAGAATATATATAATTTATGGGGTCTCCGACTATTATTTCTATGTGTTACATACTTTTAGATTTTGTACATTTCCAATAGCTCCGCTTTGCTTCTTTTTTACAAAAAGGCAAAGGGGCTAATAATTAATTTTTTCTACAACGAAATAACAATAGAGTCAACGAAAGCGTATTTGCCTAACCACTTCTGTTCGAAGATTAGCGCTCTATATATAGATAGTGATGCAGACTTCAAAATGATCCAAAGTGCCTACAAAGAAATCATTAATTCAAATTACACTAAAATAGTCCGTAGCTTGATTCTGCTCAAAAAATGTACCCTCTTATGACAAATTTAAAGATCTTGTGCTAACAACACACGATAAACTATTACACCCCGGCAAACAAAAAACTTTTTTTTTAGCCCCTTTGCCTTTTGTAAACAAGTAAGAAGACTGTAGTCAAGTGTTCCCGACTACGAGAGCCCCTTTGCCTACATATACAGCCACACACACAAATACTCATACATACAGACAGTTCTGCACGTACTTAGCCATTGCGCGCACCGTTTAGCCTCCCACGCAGTATAGCGCGGTACTTAATGTTGTATAACTTTCGTGTTTATTGTTCAACTTTAACGAAATTTACAACGTAGATTAAGAATGGTATTCTCAATATGTGTGCGAAAAAGAAACTTTATCGGTTAAAAGTTGTACCTTATAATCGATTTTTTCAAATTGCGGGGGTCAGGGGAGGATTTTCGAAAATCTAAAAAAAACTTGTATAGCGTACGAACATAACAAATCTACATTCCAAATTTCGTTGCTCTAGCTCTTATTTTGCGCGCACTACTATAACACCCCGGGGCCCATAACGCCTCTTTTGATGATATATAACTTCCGAGATTTTTGATCAATCTTAACCAGATTCACAAATGGTCTAATTATGTGCTTTGATAGTCTCTGAGAAACAGGCGTTCATACGGACGGATGGACGGAGGGACGGACGGACGGACAGACGGACGGCTAGATCAACTCGTCTTGTCGTCCTGATTTCAGAATATATATACTTTATGGAGTCTCCGATGATTATTTCTATGTGTTACATACTTTTGGATTTTGCACATTTCCAATAGCTCTGCTTTTCTTCTTTTTTACAAAAAAGCAAAGGGGCTTAAAAGAAGCAAATCGGAGCTATTGGAAATGTGCAAAATCCGAAAGTATGTAACACATAGAAATAATCATCCGATACCCCACAAAGTATGTATATTCATGATCAGGACGACTAGCTAAATCGATCTAGCCCTGTCAGTCTGTCTGTCCGTCTGTCCGTCCGTCCGTCCGTATGAACGCCTGTTTCTCAGAGACTATATGAGCTAGAGCAACCAAATTTTAAACCTAGATTTATCATTTTCGTACGCTGTACAAGTTTGTTTTTGATTTTCAATTTCCTCCCCTGACCACCGCAATTTGAAAAAAAAACGAATATTAAGCACAATATTCAACCGATCGAATTTTATTTTTGGCACACATCATAATTAGGCGATTCATTATCTATGTTGTAAATCTGGGTAGGATTGATCAAAAAACTCGGAAGTTATACATCAATAAATGTGGTGTTATGAGGTCTGGGGGGGGTCTAGTAGCGCGCGCAAAATAAGAGCTAGAGCACCGAAATTCGGAACGTAGATTTGTTATGTTCGTACGCTATACGAGTATGTTGTAGATTTTCAAATTTGCTTCCCTGACCTCCGCATTTCAAAAAAATCGATTATGAGGCACAATTTTTAACCGATCAAATTTCGTTTTGGCACCCATATTAAAAAGATTGTTTCTAATTTACGTTGCGAGTTTCGTTAAGATTCAACAATAAACACGGAAGTTATACAACATTAAGTACCGCGCATATAGAATGGCGGGGGGGGGCTAAAAGGCGCGCGCAATGGCTAAGTACGTGCAAAACTGTGTGTATGTGTGAGTATGTGTATGTGTAGCTATATACGTATGCAGAGGGGCTCTCCTAGTCGGGTACACTCGACTACAGATTTCTTACTTGTTTTTATTATTTTTTTTATTAAGGAATACAAGTTCCTCAAAGACCTCTTTGTGTCCTTTATGATAAATTTCAGACCAATTGGGCGCGCCGGGTAACCATTAAGGTGTAGCTTATACATAATAAAATAATAGTTATAAGCAAGAAAATTAAATTTGCCCTCTTCTAGGCATCCGGTTTATTAAATTATGTGGTCGACGTCTATTTAGGCGAGTTCTAGTCAGATTTTTGGCTAACCTATTGCTATAGTTAATAATGCGGCTATTGTAACGCTAAGGCAATTTTCAGATCACTGTGTAAATTTTTGTTTCTGACATACCACTCGCATCCAGTGATAAGCCTGAGTACTTTGTTTGCGCTATTTAAACTTGCTTAATTTGGCTATCGCACGCAAGCCCCCAAATTTGACAGTCATATATCCAAATTGGTGCAATTATTTGCCTATAGATTGTTACTGTGTTGCTGAGAGATAACTTACTTTTCGGACCCAGTAGCCAATAGTATTTTCCCACAGCGGCCCTGATCCTCGTTTTCAGCACTCTGATATGGGCTGCAAAACAAAGCCTCCTGTCCAGAATAAATCCTAGATACCTTGCTTGATTTGTCTGCTCGACAGGCACTTTATCTAGCATTATTGCTGGAAAAACATACTTTTTCCCAAAAAGTCAACTCCTTATCGAAAACATAATCAACGAATGTAATATATGCAACCTAGCTAAAACTGAACATAGAAGTACTAAAATGCCCATGAAAATTACCACTAAACCAAATTATTGCCGCGATAAATTCATATCAGACATTAATTCATTTAAAGGTAAACATTACCTAAGTTGCATAGACACTTACTCCAAATTCGTAACTTGCGAAAGAATACAAACCAAAGACAGGTAAGAATGCAAAAATTCACTTATGCGTATCTTCAATCAGTTAGGGACACCGAAGCTACCAAAAGCAGAAAAAGACGGTGCATTTTCTAGCTTAGCTCTTACACGATGGCTTGATAGCGAAGAGGTAGGACTACAACTTAATACAACTAGAACAGAAGTTGCAGATATAGAATAATTACACAAGACAATAAACGAGAAAATACGAATAATAGAAACAAAATTAAGTAAAATAGAAACAATATTGTACATCTACAATCACAAAACCACACACGACACAACCGGACAAACTTCCGCACACATTTTTCTTTACGCTGGTCAACCAAACTTAGACACACAAAAGGAAAAAGAAAAACGAATCAACGATATTAATAAAACAAGTAAGAAGTCTGTAGTCGAGTGTACCCCTCTACGAGAGCCCCTTTGCCTACATATACAGCCATACATACACATACTCACACATACACACAGTTCTGCACGTACTTTAAGCCAATGTGCGCGCTTTTTAGCCCCCGCGCTCCATTTTGCGATACTTAATGTTCTGTTGTGTATCTTTCGTGTTTATTTGTGAATCTGAACGAAATTCACAACGTTGATCAATAATGCATTAAATAATATCTGTGCTTAAAAGAAATATGAATATATTGCGGGGGTCAAGGGAGGAAATTTTGAAATCTAAAACAAACTTGTAATATGAAGAATCTAGATACCAAATTTGGTTGCTCTAGCTCTCACTTAACCCCCTCGGGCTCAATAACAACACATTTAAAGATATACAACTTCCGAGTTTATTGATCAATCTTAACCAGATTTACTACATAGATCAAGATTGGTCTAATTATGATGTGTGCCAAAAAAAAAAAATTAAATCGGCTGAAAATTGTGCTGAATAATCGTTTTGTTCGAATTGCGGTGGTCATGGGAGGAAACTCAAAAATCTAAAACAGACTCGTATAGCGTACGAAAATAACAAATCTAAGTTTAAAATTTGGTTGCTCTAGCTCTTATAGTCTCTGTGAAACAGGCGTTCATACAGACGGACGGACGGATAGACGGACAGACAGACGGACGGACAGACGGACATGGCTAGATCAACTCGTCTTGTTGTCCTCATTCAGAATATAAATACTTTATAGGGTCTCCGATAATTATTTCTATGTGTTACATACTTTTCGATTTTGCACATTTCCAATAGCTTCTTTTTTACAAAACGGCAAAGGGGCTTAAAAGAAGCAAATCGGAGCTATTGGAAATGTGCAAAATCCGAAAGTATGTAACACATAGAAATAATCATCCGATACCCCACAAAGTATGTATATTCATGATCAGGACGACTAGCTAAATCGATCTAGCCCTGTCAGTCTGTCTGTCCGTCTGTCCGTCCGTCCGTCCGTATGAACGCCTGTTTCTCAGAGACTATAAGAGCTAGAGCAACCAAATTTTAAACTTAGATTTATCATTTTCGTACGCTGTACAAGTTTGTTTTTGATTTTTCAATTTCCTCCCCTGACCACCGCAATTTGAAAAAAAAACAAATATTAAGCACAATATCCAACCGATTGAATTTTATTTTTGGCACACATCATAATTAGGCGATTCATTATCTATGTTGTAAATCTGGGTAGGATTGATCAAAAAACTCGGAAGTTATACATCAATAAATGTGGTGTTATGAGGTCTGGGGGGGGTCTAGTAGCGCGCGCAAAATAAGAGCTAGAGCACCGAAATTCGGAACGTAGATTTGTTATGTTCGTACGCTATACGAGTATGTTGTAGATTTTCAAATTTGCTTCCCTGACCTCCGCATTTCAAAAAAATCGATTAGGAGGCACAATTTTTAACCGATCTAATTTCGTTTTGGCACCCATATTAAAAAGATTGTTTCTAATTTACGTGGCGAGTTTCGTTAAGATTCAACAATAAACACGGAAGTTATACAACATTAAGTACCGTGATATAGAATGGGGGGGGGGGCTAAAAGGCGCGAGCAATGGCTAAGTACGTGCAAAACTGTGTGTATGTGTGAGTATGTGTATGTGTAGCTATATACGTATGCTGAGGGGCTCTCCTAGTCGGGTACACTCGACTACAGATTTCTTACTTGTTTTTATTATTTTTTTTATTAAGGAATACAAGTTCCTCAAAGACCTCTTTGTGTCCTTTATGATAAATTTCAGACCAATTGGGCGCGCCGGGTAACCATTAAGGTGTAGCTTATACATAATAAAATAATAGTTATAAGCAAGAAAATTAAATTTGCCCTCTTCTAGGCATCCGGTTTATTAAATTATGTGGTCGACGTCTATTTAGGCGAGTTCTAGTCAGATTTTTGGCTAACCTATTGCTATAGTTAATAATGCGGCTATTGTAACGCTAAGGCAATTTTCAGATCACTGTGTAAATTTTTGTTTCTGACATACCACTCGCATCCAGTGATAAGCCTGAGTACTTTGTTTGCGCTATTTAAACTTGCTTAATTTGGCTATCGCACGCAAGCCCCCAAATTTGACAGTCATATATCCAAATTGGTGCAATTATTTGCCTATAGATTGTTACTGTGTTGCTGAGAGATAACTTACTTTTCGGACCCAGTAGCCAATAGTATTTTCCCACAGCGGCCCTGATCCTCGTTTTCAGCACTCTGATATGGGCTGCAAAACAAAGCCTCCTGTCCAGAATAAATCCTAGATACCTTGCTTGATTTGTCTGCTCGACAGGCACTTTATCTAGCATTATTGCTGGAAAAACATACTTTTTCCCAAAAAGTCAACTCCTTATCGAAAACATAATCAACGAATGTAATATATGCAACCTAGCTAAAACTGAACATAGAAGTACTAAAATGCCCATGAAAATTACCACTAAACCAAATTATTGCCGCGATAAATTCATATCAGACATTAATTCATTTAAAGGTAAACATTACCTAAGTTGCATAGACACTTACTCCAAATTCGTAACTTGCGAAAGAATACAAACCAAAGAAGGTAAGAATGCAAAAATTCACTTATGCGTATCTTCAATCAGTTAGGGACACCGAAGCTACCAAAAGCAGAAAAAGACGGTGCATTTTCTAGCTTAGCTCTTACACGATGGCTTGATAGCGAAGAGGTAGGACTACAACTTAATACAACTAGAACAGAAGTTGCAGATATAGAATAATTACACAAGACAATAAACGAGAAAATACGAATAATAGAAACAAAATTAAGTAAAATAGAAACAATATTGTACATCTACAATCACAAAACCACACACGACACAACCGGACAAACTTCCGCACACATTTTTCTTTACGCTGGTCAACCAAACTTAGACACACAAAAGGAAAAAGAAAAACGAATCAACGATATTAATAAAACAAGTAAGAAGTCTGTAGTCGAGTGTACCCCTCTACGAGAGCCCCTTTGCCTACATATACAGCCATACATACACATACTCACACATACACACAGTTCTGCACGTACTTTAAGCCAATGTGCGCGCTTTTTAGCCCCCGCGCTCCATTTTGCGATACTTAATGTTCTGTTGTGTATCTTTCGTGTTTATTTGTGAATCTGAACGAAATTCACAACGTTGATCAATAATGCATTAAATAATATCTGTGCTTAAAAGAAATATGAATATATTGCGGGGGTCAAGGGAGGAAATTTTGAAATCTAAAACAAACTTGTAATATGAAGAATCTAGATACCAAATTTGGTTGCTCTAGCTCTCACTTAACCCCCTCGGGCTCAATAACAACACATTTAAAGATATACAACTTCCGAGTTTATTGATCAATCTTAACCAGATTTACTACATAGATCAAGATTGGTCTAATTATGATGTGTGCCAAAAAAAAAAAATTAAATCGGCTGAAAATTGTGCTGAATAATCGTTTTGTTCGAATTGCGGTGGTCATGGGAGGAAACTCAAAAATCTAAAACAGACTCGTATAGCGTACGAAAATAACAAATCTAAGTTTAAAATTTGGTTGCTCTAGCTCTTATAGTCTCTGTGAAACAGGCGTTCATACAGACGGACGGACGGATAGACGGACAGACAGACGGACGGACAGACGGACATGGCTAGATCAACTCGTCTTGTTGTCCTCATTCAGAATATAAATACTTTATAGGGTCTCCGATAATTATTTCTATGTGTTACATACTTTTCGATTTTGCACATTTCCAATAGCTTCTTTTTTACAAAACGGCAAAGGG